>SJYV01045960.1:3439328-3625852 GCA_006410875.1 Neotragus pygmaeus | reverse complement strand
GCTGGGAGGGATTGGGGGCAGGAGGAGAAGGGGACAACAGAGGATGAGATGGCTGGATGGCATCATGGACTCGATGGACGTGAGTTTGAGTGAACTCCAGGAGTCTTTAGCATCTCCCAAAAACTACGTCACAGGAGGAACCCAGACAAACAAAGCTGTAAAGACAGCTTTCACTTTCAGTACATTTGCTCAACTCCAGTGAGCTTGATCCATTTTTCTCTGCCTGCGGATGATAGAAGAGACAGAAGACAAAGTCCAGAACCTGCTTAAGTTACAGAATCTAATGTACCTTGCAAAATCCTGGTACAAAAAGGATACATCTGAGAATAAAAGGGAGAATTAGAAATAAACCAACCAGAACTTCCAAAGTGGTCTAGTGATTAAGAATCCAACCTCCAGTGCAGGGGACACAGGTTTGCTCCCTACTCAGGGAAATAAGATCCCACATGCTGAGGGGCAACTAAGCTCTGGGTCTCAAGTACTGAGCCCAAGCTTTCTGTAGTCCTCACAATAAAACTAGAGAAGTCCATGCCACAGTGAATCTCCAGCATAGTGAAAACAGAAAAAGAAAAAAGAAATCAACCAGCCTTCCTATCACTATTCTCCAGGAAGCTGCAAGGAGAACTGTCTTGCCCAACATCTACACTAAGAATGAGAGAGGAAAAAACATTCCTTAAGAATTCAAAACAACAAACCAGTCCTCAGATTTATAGCCTAGAGTTACCAAATCTGATAGTATGAAAACCTCAAGTTAAATCAAAAGATCCTTGATTAACCTCAACTTGCTTTAACCTCAAGTTAAATCAAAAGATCCTTGATTAACCTCAACTTGCTTTAACCTCAAGTTAAATCAAAAGATCCAAAGCAAAGGTTAAATGTAAATTATCTCCAAAAGAATGCACCTTCAACACGATATGCAAATATATATAGTCTCATGAACATGACTCGGTAAAAAAAAAAAATCAAAAACAGCCAGCACACACACACACACACACACACACACACACACACAAGCCCAGACAGCATAAAAGAATAAGACCCACAATTTAATATTGATTAGAAATACATGAAAGATTAGAAAATATTAATAACAAGCAAAAAGTGACTGTAAATTTTTAAATGAGACAGAACTTATACAAAAGAGTAGAGTTAAATGTGAAGTATGGCCTATTTAAAAAAAAATGTAACACGGACTTCATCAAATATAAGATTTTCACTCAATGAATGGCCTGGTGAAGATTATGAAAAGCAAACAACAGACTGGAAAAAATGTTTACAAATCACATATCTCACAAAGGACTCATCTAAAATGTAAAAAGAACTCTCAAAATTCAACATTTAAAAAACAAACAAATTACCTGTGGTGGATTCATGTCGATGTATGGCAAAACCAATACAGTATTGTAAAGTAGAATAAAGTAAAAATAAATAAATAAAATAAAAAACAAACAATCCAATTAGAAAATGAGGGAAAGATCAGAAGAGCTATTTCACCTAAGAGGATATAAGGATGGAAAATAAGAATATAGAAAAATTTCAACATCGCTAACCAGTAGTGACATGCACATTGAGACTATGATGAGTTATTATTATATACCAATTAAAAAACTAAAATAAAAATTAGGGTGTTTTTTTTTTTTAATTTACCAATGCTGTTGAAGAGGCAAAGAAACTGGATCATTTGATCATTGCTGATGAGAATGCAAATGGTACAGAAAATCCAAGTCTGAAAAACAGTTTGACTGTTCCTTAAAAATCTAAATATATACTTACAATACAAACCAGCAATTGCAATCCTGCATATTTATTCCAAAGAAATGAAGAGTTACATCTGATGACATAAAAATCTGTAGACCATAGTTCATGGAATTTGTAATAGCAGAAACAAAAAAAAGTTGCTCATAGGTCAATGGTTAAACAAACTTTAGTACATCCGAAACAGAATACTGCTCGACAATAAAAAGGAATTAACTAATGATATATACAAAAGCTTATGAATCTCAGATGCATTAAACTTAAACGGAAGGAAGGAAATAATATACATATGACAGCATGCTGCTAAGTCGCTTCAGTCGTATCCAACTCTGTGCTACCCCATAGACGGCAGCCCATGAGGCTCCCCCATCCCTGGGATTCTCCAGGCAAGAACACTGGAGTGGGTTGCCATTTCCTTCTCCAATGCATGGAAGTGAAAAGTGAGAGTGAAGTCGCTCAGTCCTGTCCGACTCTTAGCAACCCTATGGACTGCAGCCCACCAGACTCCTCCGTCCATGGGATTTTCCAGGCAAGAGTGCTGGAGTGGGGTGCCATTGCCTTCTCCGATATGACAGCATAAAACAACATAATAGAAAACAAATAATAGAGAAATTCAAAATCAAAAGTTGATTCCTGGGAATTCTCTGGTGGTCTAGCAGTTAGAATCAGCACTTTTACTGAGAAAGCTGGGATTCAACCCATGGTCAGGGAACAGAGACACAGCGACACATCACACCCAATATAAGATTTTAAAAGTTGTTTCCTGTAAAAAGGAAAAAGGAAAGAGAGAGAGAGAGAAAGAGAGGAAAGATAATCCACTTGCCAGACCAATCAAGGGGAACAAAAGAGAGAAGACACAAATTTCAAATTTCAGGAAGGAAGTATTATAAATATCACTCAAATTTTAGACCTCAAGTCAGCAAACATTTTTCTGGTTATAAATGGCCAGTTTGTAAATATCTCAAGCTTCATACATGGTCTATGTCACAGATTCTTTGTTTAGATTTGGTTTTTGGTTTATTAACAATCCTTTAACAATGGATTAACTAAAACCCATGCTTAGTTCACAAATGTACATAAATAGACCACAAATTAGATTTGGTCCACAGGTTGCTAATTGCCAACCTTTACTATAAATATTAAAGGGACATCTAATAAGTAAAAAACAACTTTGTGCCAATAAGTTCCAAAACATAGGTAGGCAAATTGCTTGAAATAAAATTAATTACTAAAACTCATGCATGAAGAAACAGATAACCTGAATACCCCTATCATTAATTAAAGAAATGAAATATGTAATGAAATACTGTCCCACAAATGTTATACCAGTCCCAGATGACTTCAGTGGTGAATTCTATTATCATCCAATATGTAAGGGAAAACAATACTATCCCAGGTCAAGGAACTAAGATCTCACATGCCATGTGGTGCACGCAGAATGTAAATAAATAAATAAATTTAAACTGACCAAAAAAATTGAAAATCTATAACAGAACTGTACTAAGAGACTGAATCACTAATCAAAAATTCCCAACAAAGAAAACCCAGAACCAGATGACTTTACTGGTTCTATCAAACATGCCTACCAAACATGTAAAGGTGAACTAACACCCATCTTTCTCAAAATATTGAAAATAGAAGAG
Organism: Neotragus pygmaeus; assembly: GCA_006410875.1. Taxonomy (NCBI): domain Eukaryota; kingdom Metazoa; phylum Chordata; class Mammalia; order Artiodactyla; family Bovidae; genus Neotragus; species Neotragus pygmaeus. The sequence goes on along the minus strand of SJYV01045960.1, from coordinate 3,622,454 downwards.
GACCCACTTTCTAACACAGTCTATGAGACCAGCATTACCTTGATACCCAAGTTAGACAAAGATATCACAGTGAAGGAACTGCAGGGCAATATACCTTATGAACGTAGATGCAAAAGTGCTCAGCAAAATACTAGCAAGTCAAATCCAGCAGCATATTAAAAGGACTCTACACCATGACCTTGGTATCATGGTCAGATGCTATCTTCGATGGAGATGAGTTTAAGCAGGCTCCAGGAGTTGGTGATAGACAGAGAAGTTTGGCGTGGTGCCGTCCATGGGGTCGCAAAGAGTCAGATGTGACTGAGTGACTGAACTGAACACTATGACCAAGTGCGTTTTATCCCAAGTCCATGTAATGGGGAAAAGGACATTTTGCAATGAGTGGTGGGGAAGACTATATTCACATGCCAAAGAGTGAGGTTGGACCTTTATCTTACACCACATACGAAGACTAATTCAAAATGGATTAAACACTGAATATAAGAGCAAAAACTATAGAATGCTTAGAAAAAAACATAGAGGAAAATCTTCATGACATTTGATTTGACAAATTTTCTGTCAAAAGCATAAGAAAAAAAAAGAAGAAAATAGATAAATTGAACTGCATCAAAATTAAAAAACTTATGTGTTAAATTTCACTATCAAGAGTGAAAAGACAACCCACAGAATAGGAGAAATGTTTATAAATCACATATCTGATAAGGCATTAAATTCTAGAATACATAAAAAGTCCCTACAACTTACAATAAAAAATAACCCTCCTTAAAACTGGGTAGGGCTTCCTTGGTGGTCCAGGGGTTAAGGATCCACCTGCCACTGCAGGGGACATGGGTTCCATGCCTGTTCCTGGAAGATTCTGATACCTGCTACAACATGATAAACTTTTAAAACATTATACTAAGTGAAAGGACAAATATTATAAGATCCCATCTATAAGAGATAACTAAAATAGGGCAACTTCATAGAGACAGAAAATAGAGATTATCAGAGTCTGGAGGAGTTGAGAGTGGATTGAGGTGTTATTGTGTAAATGGGTACAGAGTTTCTGTTTGGGTGAAGAAAAAGTTTTAGAAGTGGATACAAGTTATAAAAGTGGATACAATCTAGTTATACAAGATTGTAAAAGTAATTACTGCTACTTAAAAATGGTAAAAACAGCAAGACAAAAATAAAAATCTCTTGATATTGGGAGTATTGTTCTATTGTTATAGAAGTCAAAAAACAGATCAGCAGAACAGAATACAAATCAAGAATACAAGGCCCAGAAATAGCTTTTAGTGTTGGTGGGGATTTGGTATATAAGAGAGCATTAGAAATTTATAAGAAAAAAAGGGACTATTTGATAGATGGTCTTGGGACCATGGGCTTTATCTGTTAGATTACACCAAGATAAGTATATGTAAATCTAAGTCCAAGATGTCAACTTGTTCTTTAATAAGCAAGATAGAAGGGCATTAAAATAGATTATTTGCTGAATATAGTTAAGCAGATTAAACTATTGGGTTAACTACAGATGTACTAGTACTACCTTCCTCTAGACCCAACTAAAAGATTAATAGGAAACCAATAAATAGATTTGCACTTTAAAAAAAGTAATACACCAAATTAATGTAGAATGAATATGGACCATAAAGAAGGTTAAGTACTGAAGAACTGATACTTTTGGATTGTGGTGCTGGAGAAGACTAAGAGTCTTGAGCAGCAAGGAAATCAAACTAGTCAATTTTAAAGGAAATTAACCCTAACTATTCATAGGAAGGACTGATACTGAAGCTGAAGCTCCAATACTTTGGCCACCTGATGTGAAGAGCCAGCTTACTGGAAAAGACCTTGATGCTGGGAAAAATTGAGGGCATGAGGAGAAGAGAGCTAGAGAGGATGATATGGTTGGATGGCATTACTGACTCTATGGACATGAGTTTGAGCAAATTCCAGGAGATAGTGAAGGACAGAGAAGCCTGGCATGTTTCAGTCCATGGGGTCACAAAGAGTTGGACATGACTTAGCAACTGGATAATAACAACAACAATAGAATGAAGGGGAAAAAACATAATCATTTCAACTGACACAGAAAAGTATTTAACAAAATTCAATAACCTTTTGTGCTTCCCTGGTGGCTCTGTTGGTAAAGAATCTGCCTGCAATACAGGAGACCAGGTTCAATCCCTGGGTCAGGAAGATCCCCTGGAGAAGGGCATGGCAACCCACTCCAGTATTCTTGCCTGGAGAATTCCATGGACAGAGGAGCCTAGTAGGTTACATACAGTCCATGGGGTTGCAAAGAATCAGACAGGGCTGAGGGACTAAGCACATGCTTTACTCATTTCTTGGGAAAGGCTCAAGCATAGCTTTCAAATCTTTTGAATCAGATAACACCTTGCCTAACTTGTTGGTTCTTTCCATAGATCAAGGAAGCCAAAATGAAGAAAAAGTAATTAACAGATGGCCAGATCTCTTCCCTACCTTCCCCTGAAATAATCTCCCAAATTGTACAACCAAACCATGTCAACAAGATAACACTTACAGGAAAATCACAATAAGTCAACAGGCCTGCAAGCCATTGAGATGGCAACTCTGATCCCATATCTTAATGATTAACTGAGATTACTGCCCTCCTTCCCTAACTAAGCAGACTCTTCAGAGGTGGTTTTTGGGGGACATTGAATCCACTGTCACTTCAGATTGCTGGCATTCTGATGAAAGGCACTTTTCATTTACTACCAACATTTGTGACTATGTAACTGACTTTGTAAGTGGTGAGCAGTGGGATCCCCAATGGATAACAGTACTGGCATCAGTTCAGTTCAGTTCAGTCGCTCAGTCGTGTCCGACTCTTTCCAACCCCATGAATCAAAGCACGCCAGGCCTCCCTGTTCATCACTGTCTCCCGGATTTCACTCAGACTCACGTCCATCGAGTCCATGATGCCATCCAGCCATCTCATCCTCAGTCGTCCCTTTCTCCTCCTGCCCCCAATCCCTCCCAGCATCAGTGTCTTCCAATGAGTNCTGGGTCTGGCGGAGCCGCCTCGCCCCATCTTTGTCTCGGTGTCGGAGCTCCGGTCCGCGACCCCGAAAGGGCGCAGTGGGGCGCCGGCCGGGGCGGAATCGGGGCCCGCGCAGGTGAGGCGCGGCTCCGGGGCCGCCGACTCCGGGCACGCGCCCCGGTGGTTTTCTCGCTCTGCGGGCGCTCGGAAACTTCGAGTTCTCTGTTCTCAAAATGCAGACTCGCAGCGCAGAAATAAAGAGCGTGTTTGTGTGGGGTGGACCTTTCTTAGGTAACTTCATTAGTTGGCTCTTAAAACTCACTTTTATTTTGTAGACTTGATGGTCTCTCTTTTCCTACTTAATTTCTTTTTTTCCCCTCTGTGTCCATTTTTATTTGCAGTTTGTTGCTTGTTAGCAATAACGAACGTTAGTGTGGCTTCCAGCGTTGGTTTCTTCGTACTCAATCTGAGATCATTGAAAGTGAAGATAGGAAACTGGCAGCCTCTACCAATGTGGGATTGTAAACTAGGACCGATTTTATAAGCGACGTGAAAATCAAGCTTCCTTATTTCATAGTCGTGGCTCAGGTGTGATTTGGGGCTGTTTATAAGGTAAAGTTAGAGACAGGCACTGCTGCTGCTGCTAAGTCGCTTCAGTCTTCTCCGACTCTGCGACCCCATGGACGGCAGCCCACCAGGCTCCTCTCTCCATGGGATTTGCCAGGCAGGAGTACTGGACTGGGTTGCCATTGCCTTCTCCAGAGACAGGCACTGGTGGAATCCAAAAAATGAGTAAGAATTGTGTGCAGAATGGAGGGAGTAATTAAGCACACAACAAAAGTGATGCGAGGCAGAAACTACTACGTATTGAGCACTGACTTTTAGCCCTGCGTGTCGTCAGAAGATTTTAATACTGAATATTTAATGCTAATTACTAAATTTATCATTCAAATGTTTTTAGTACCTATTGTGTGCTGAGTGCTGACGCTATGACACTGACCATTATAGGTTTGTGCAGTGTCATTGGAGGAAACGAATAATCACACAAGTAAATGCCTACTTACCTAACTGTTGTTTTTCCGATGCTAAGTCATATCCGACTCTGCGACCCCATGGACTGCAGCAAGCCAGGCTCCTCCGTCCTCTGCTGTCTCCCAGAGTTTGCTCAAACTCCTGTCCTTTGGTTAGATGGTTATCTAACCATGTCATTCTCTACCTAGAAAGAAGTTGAAAAGAAGGAATGTTCGTGCTGTGTTAGCATGTGACCAGGGACTGAAGAAATCAGATTTTCCTAGGACTAGGTCATCTTTGAGCTCAGTTATTATGGATAAGTAGGAAATTAGGTGAAGGAGACTCCCAGTACTGGAGCTCTTTGGAGCCCCTACCCCCCACCCTACCCCCGCCCCCAGAAAGGACACCAAAACGGTTTCAAAAGGAGGGAAGAAAGATCCAGGCAAAGGAAATCACTTCCACAAAGACTTGAGAATGTTTGGGGAACTGAAGATCAGAACAGGTGAATTGAGGGGACTGTGGTTAGATCGGGCCAGAGAGATGATGTGGGGCCTTTAAAAAAATGTTAAGGTTTGGGGACCAGTTTTTTCTTTTCTTTTTTAAAAAACGTTTATACCAAAATTTTCAAACTACTCAAAGGTAGTGAGAGAACATTGCAGTTAACTCCCTGTCATGTTATCCAAGGTATTTGGATCTTATTTGAAGAATAGTGGGAGGTCTTGATGGATTTGAAGCAGGAAAGTCTCATAATCAAATTTGTATCTTAACCACAAAGGTCACCCTGACAAAAAACAAAACAAACACAAAACAACAAAAAAGAGAATTCCCCGGCAGTCCAGTGGTTAGAATTCCATACTTTGACTGCCAAGGGCCTGGCTTGATCCTAGTCTGGGAACTAAGATCCCATAAGCTGCTTGTCATTAAAAAAATGTCACCTTGACTCCTGTGTAGAAACCGAATTGGTTGGGAACAAGAATGGATGTGGGGAAACCACCTAGAGATAATGGTACTAGGGTTGTGGTTGTGAAGGTAGGGCAGATTCAAAGAGTACATAATTGATCGCTCCTTGTATTAATAACTCTATATTCATGCCTTTTGGAAGAATCGTGGAAGGTTTTCTAAAGGAGATTGTATTTGAGATGGGTTTTGCAAGGGAGATAACAGTATGGAGCCCATTCTGGAATGAGATCTGGAGAGTTTTTTGCAGAAGGGGTTTTTTCACCTTTCTCCTAGGATTTTTCTCATTGAAATTACTTGTCACTATCGTTGTGGTCCTTGTGAGCATGCATATAACTCCCTCCTTAACAATTTTTTCTATTAATAGAAGATAGCAAAAATGTATGTTCTTCACTACTGGGATTACAGCTAAGCTAAGCTAAAACTTTCCAAAAGATTTCTTTTTTTGTTGTTGTTATATACATAATAGTTAATAAACTAGAATTCACAAAATATACAAATAACTGTCTTATTAGTGTTTGAATCTGATGCTGCCATAGTTTGCTCTTGGCGGCCTAATCCTGTTCCATAGAAGATGTAACTGAAAGGTGATCCATTGGTTTCTTTTCCCTTGTGCTGAATGACTTTATCCTTAAAGGAGAAACTAGTTTCTGCATAGCATGCCTAGTGGTACAATATCTTGATTCAAATTAGTAATCTTTTTTTTTAATAGCCTGTAGTATGTTTTTTAAAATAAGTAAAATTTGTAATATGCATATTTTTCTTTTCAAATTCTAGTGTATATATTAAAAGATGACGTTTCTTGGTAGTCTAAATTTATTTTGACTGGATTTTCCTTTTAGTGGATACATTCCAGATAGCTCAATTTCCTCTGGCTCCTGGCTGATTTTATTACTACAGTTGTTGGGAGTAAGTGGGATAATATTTGAGAAGGTGTTTAGTAAACTGTGATATACAATACAAATGTAAGATGGTAGTGGTACTAATTGGAAGTAAACTGAAGCAGAATGAAGGAACTTGTGTTCATCTGTCCATTCTGATGCCCAGCCTCATAGTGGTAACTTCGATATTTGTCAGATGGCTTTTTTATTTTCTATATTCAGTATGTACATGACTTAGGTTCTTTCATGTCACATGACTAATGGTTGTAGATGCTCACTCAATGGATATAAATTTTTTACATGGTTCATTTCCATGTTACTAATTTATGGTAGAAATACATAAAATAATAGTAACTTTATGTCCATTATAAAATAAGTTTTGTTTTGTTTTTTCCAAAACCATTTATTTATTTAGCTGCATTGGGTCTTAGTTGCAATACGTGGGATCTTCACTGTGGCACAGGGACTTAGGTGCCCCGCAGCATGTGGGATCTTAGTTCCCAACTAGGGCTCCCCGTCTTTATTGGATTGGAAGGTGGATTCTTAACCAGTGGATCACCAGGAACGTTCCTAGAATGAGTTTTTACTTTACAATTCTGTACTGTGTTTGTGGTTAGTAATCCAGTGTATTTTTTTCCTTGTTAGTCTGTAAACTTCCTCTTAATGGATAGAGTCTGTCCTACCATTAGTTCTAAACTAATACCTTGCACACAGCAGTGGGAGGTTCTATAAGTATACAAATGTTTTTTTTTAAGTTAATCTAGTGAAATGAAAAGTGAAATTTCATAGCCATGTTGAAATTAAAACTTTGAGACTAAATCTGAAGGTGTTTCTTACTATAAGTCCTTGTAACAGAGGTTATAATTGGGGACTGGGAAAAGAGAAAGGAGCATAACATTACTGTAGTCTCGATATCTCTTTTGTTCTCTGAACAACCTTCTTAGGAGGATAATTATCTCCAAGTTACAAGTTAGGCAACTGGTACTTAGAGAAGTTAAGCAACTCTTAAGCTCAAAAATGATGTAGCCAGTATTCCAGCAGAGCATTGTTTGAATGCAAGGTCTGTTCTTCATTCTTTTTTGTTCTCGTGGAACAAGTAAAAACAATTTATCAATAGCTTAAACTATGAAGTGATAAAACATAGTAATAGTTTGCTAGAGAATAATAACTTATTAATGGGAAACATAGTGAGATGCTTTAAGGATGGCTCCTCCTTGCTCTGCACTTGGCTAAGCATCTTGGAGGGCTTCCCTGGTAGTTCAGTTCAGTCGCTCAGTTATGTCCAACTTTTTGCAACCCCGTGAATCACAGCACACCAGGCCTCCCCGTCCATCACCAACTCCTGGAGTCCACCCATACCCATGTCCATCTAGTTGATGATGCTATCCAACCATGTCATCCTCTGTCATCTCCTTCTCCTCCCTGGTAGAGCAGCTGGTAAAGTGAAAGTTAAAAAGAAAGTGAAAGTTGTTCATGGTGTCTGACTCTTTGTGACCCCATAAATGATATACTCCATGGAATTTTTCAGGCCAAAACACTGGAATGGGTAGCCTTTCCCTTCTCCAGCACATCTTCCCAACCCAGGAATCAAACCAGGGTCTCATGCATTGCAGGTGGATTCAGCTGCATTGCAGCAAGCAAAGAAGCTGACTTTGCTTTATATCAGGGTATCTCAACATTAGCACTTGACATTTTGGGCAATACTTTCTTGTGGGGACTGTCTTATGCATTGTAGGATTTTCAGCAGCATCCCTGACTTCCTCTACTAGATATTAGGAGCACCCTTCATCCCAGTTGTTTTGACAACCCAGAAATGCCTCCAGCCATTGCCAGATGTCCTAGTGGCATCTCTGCCTCCTGGTTGAGATGCACTGCTTTATCTTTATACCATAGTTTCATAAAAATAATACTAATATATAAATGTTTTCTCTTGAATGCAACTAATTCTTTAAAAAGTAAATACTGACTTTTATGGGCTTCCTCTGTGGCTCAGTGGTGAAGAATCCACCTGGAATGCAGGAGATGTGGAGACATGACTTAGCAACTGAACAACAACAAATATTCCTTTGTGTGTATATACTACATGTTGTTCAGACATTTATCTGTTGGTGGACATCTGGATTGCTTCCATCTCCTGGCTTTTGTGAATAATGCCTCAACCACCAAATTCTTTTCTACAGCCACTGCGCCATTTTACATTTCTGCCAGCAGGGTTCCAGGGCTCTAATCTCTCCACATCCCTGTCAATGCTTAACTATTTTTGTTTTATTAAATAATAACTATTCTAATATGTATAAAGTGAGATTGATTGTAACTAGTGATATTGAGCATGTTTTTCCTGTGCTGATTGGCTGTTCATATGTCTTTTGGAGAAATGTCTGTTCAGATCCTTTCCCCAGTTTTGAATTGGTTTGTTTTCCCTGCTGTTTTTAGGGTTGCATTTTTCTATCATTCACTTGATAGCTGCAAACCTTTGACTGCTTTCCAGAGTTCTGACTAAGTTGTTTCTAACAGTTTCTGCTTATCTTTCAGTGTTTCTGTGGAGATAGGAGCTTGCAACTGCCTGTTCCCTCATTTTGCTGACATCACTCTCGAGTGCATTTTGGGAGTGGGGGTGGGGAGGGCAGTTTACTGGAGTATAATTATTTACGATGTTGTGTTACTAATAGTTTCTGCTGTGCTGCATAGTGAGTCAGTTATATATATATATATACGTATATATATATATACGTATATATATATATATGTAACTCTTCTTTAGAGTCTATTCTCGTATAGGTCATTGCAGCATTGAATGGGGTTCCATGTGCTATTCAGTAGGTTTCTTATTAGTAACCTGTATTATATGTAGTAGTTTATATATGTCAGCCAAGTTCAATTTTTAAATTTTAAATCTTGGTTATATCTAGAATTTATTTGACTGCATATGATTGTTGAGTTTATTTAAAAGTCCATCTTTTCCTAATTTTTTTTTTAGATCTGTAATAATAGTATGGATTCCTCGTGGGTTTTTGTTTTATTCAATGAGTATAATCCAGTAGTATCATCATTTACTTTGATGTTCCATTTCCCAGATTTGTCCAGTGGGAGCCTCTTCATGTAGTTTCAGTGTCCTTTTATGTCTTCATCATTCACTGAGCACCATCTTACTTTCTGGAGCAGTATGTTTCAGGTTCATTTGTTCTTTCTCTGCCTGTATAATCAACATTTTCTCTAAGGAGCCATGATTCCCTTTTTTAGGAAAATTGTATTTAGAAACCACGGTGTGAGTTTTTGGTATACTTATCTAGGGTAACCTTGCTTCCAGGACTTCTCAAAGGGCAGATGGCTTGGATTGTTTTAAACATTGACTTGCCTGATTATTTTTAAAATCAATGTGTTGTTTAAATTTTTTTTTTTTTTNTCAGCAATAACTCAGGAGCCCAATGAGAACCCCATTGCCTTTCTGGAAAAGCTTAAAGAGGCACTCCAAAAGTTTACCAATCTGGAGTTAGACTCTTACGAGGGACAGGTGATTTTAAAGGACAAATTCCTGTCCCAATGTGCATCAGATATCAGAATTAAGTTACAACAGCTACAACAGCAGGACCCTGCTGCCTCTTTAGATGAGATGGTCCAGACAGCCACCAATGCCTTTTATAACAGAGAACAGGAGAGGGAGGCCAAGGCATAGGAGGAGAGAAAGAAAGAGACAAAGCAAGCCCGGATGCTGGCCGCCCTCCAGAGAAGCCCTGTGGCCAACCCTGAGTCCTTGAAGGACAAGGCACAAGACAAATGCCTGATCTGTAGACAGGCGGGGCATTGGGCCAAAGAGTGTCCAAACTGTGACAAGATTCCTAGAATGGCTTGCCACAAATGCCATCAACTGGGACACTGGGGGGCACTCTGCCCTTGGGACCCAAGAGCCTCAAGGTCAAGTGCCAAGCATACCCTCACGATGGTTCAAGAGGACTGGAGCGGCCCACTCCAGCCAGCCTGCCTGTCACAGATAACCACACGGGGCTGGAGCCAAGGGTGCAACTGGATGCGGCAGGTAGGTCCGAGAATTTCTTGGTTGACACAGGGGCTACCTACTCTGTCTTAATCTCCCACTCTGGAGCCTTCTCCTCCCAAACCTGTACCATTTGGGTGTTACAAGAAAATCAACTACTAAAAGATTCTCCTGAGCACTTCTTTGTTGCTGGAATGGACAAATATTTTCCCACCAGTTTCTGGTGGTTCCTGAGTATCCTACTTATTGGGAAGAGATATACTCACTAAGCTGGGGACCACCCTCATGATGGGAAGTTTTTCAGCCCCTAGAGCTCTACAGCTCCTGGTTACTACTGAAGAACCCATTACACCTTCAATAGAGAGGGACCAAAATCTATGGGAGGACTAAATTAACCCCCAGGTGTGGGACCAGGGGATTCTTGCACAAGCCCACTGAGCTGAACTGGTCATCATCATCTTCCGAGATCCCACTCGGTTTCCTAACTGGAAACAATACCCTCTCAAAAGAGAGGCTCAGGAGGGACTACAGCCTTAATAAATAAATCCCTTGCTTGTGGGCTATTGGTCCCCACAAGTTCGCCATGTAACACCCCCAATCCTCTCAGTAAAAAAAAAAAAGACGGAAGCTGGCTCATGGTTCAAGATCTTCAGATCATAAATGAAGCTGTAGTCCCCCTCCATCCCACAGTACCCAATCCCTATGTAATCTTGGGAGAAATCCCATCCAGTGCCACAAGGTTTGCAGTCTTGGATCTCAAAGATACATTTTTTTTGCATACCGCTGGCTAAAGAATCCCAATATCTTTTTGCCTTTGAGTGGGAGGCCCCAGGAGGAAAACACCAACAGATGACTTGGACAGTATTACCTCGGGGGTTCAGAGATAGCCCCAACCTGTTTGGATAGGCCCTTAGCCGGGATCTCCTAGATATGGACCTGGGACCTAATGGGAAAATATTACAATATGTAGATGACCTACTAATCTGCTCTGCAGATTTTTAAAAAAAATGTTCAACAACATGCAATTCAGATTCTAAACTTCTTGGCAGAAAGGGGATATAAAGTCTCCTATTCTAAGGCACAGACAGTGGAGACAAAGGTCACTTACCTCGGAGTTCAGATTACACACGGGTCCAGGAGGCTGCCCTCTGATTGGGTACAAGAAATCCTCCAGTTGCCCTCCCCCATGACTCAAAAACAATTGTGAGCTTTCCTGGGGCTAACTTGATATTGTAAAATCTGGATACCCAACTATGGTCTAATTGCCCAGCCCTTATATGAAAGCTTAAAGGGACAAGATGATTCAATCCCACTGATGTAGGCAACTCCTCAAAAGAAGGCAAAGGCTATACTAAAACAGGCCTTAACTCAGCCCCCTGCCTTGAGGTTGCCAGACCCAGAAAAAGCATTCCAACTTTATGTCCATGAAAGAGAGGGAATAGCCTTGGGAGTGTTAAAGGTTGGGATCTGAGCCCCAGCCTGTAGCTTACTTATCCAAAAAGCTCAATCCAATTACCCGAGGCTGGCCCTCCTGCCTTCGAAATCTTGCAGCTATTGCAATCATGATAGAAGATGCTTTAAAACTCTCCTTCGGGGGCAAACTAACCATTTTTACCAGCCACCAAGTAAAACAACTCCTAAATGGGAGAGGCCATTTATGGATGTCAGGATCCTCAGATATTGAGTAATGCTGATGGAAAACCCAGGCCTCACNGATAGAAGATGCTTTAAAACTCTCCTTCGGGGGCAAACTAACCATTTTTACCAGCCACCAAGTAAAACAACTCCTAAATGGGAGAGGCCATTTATGGATGTCAGGATCCTCAGATATTGAGTAATGCTGATGGAAAACCCAGGCCTCACTATATCCCCTTGTGAGGTTCTTAACCCAGCCACCCTCCTGCCTACCCCCGAGGGTACTCTCCCCTTTCACTCTTGTCTAGAAACCTTGGACCACTGGAGAAAACCCTGAGAGGGATTGTCAGAAGATTCTCTGACCAATCCTGAGGAAATCTGGTACACTGATGGAAGCAGCTTTGTCTTGGNTCTCATGATGTACTCTGCATAGAAGTTAAATAAGCAGGGTGACAATATTCAGCCTTGATGTACTCCTTTTCCTATTTGGAACCAGTCTGTTGTTCCATGTCCAGTTCCAACTGTTGCTTCCTGACCTGCATACAGGTTTCTTAAGAGGCATGTCAGGTGGTCTGGTATTCCCATCTCTTGAAGAATTTTCCAGTTTCTTGTGATCCACACAGTCATAGGCTTTGGCATAGTCAATAAAGCAAAAATAGATATTTTTCTGGAACTCTCTTGCTTTTTCCATGATCCAGAGGATGTTGGCAATTTGATCTCTGGTTCCTCTGCCTTTTCTAACACCAGCTTGAACATCAGGGAGTTCACGGTTCACATATTGCTGAAGCCTAGCTTGGAGAATTTTGAGCATTACTTTACTAGCATGTGAGATGAGTGCAAGCAGAGTATTAAACCACTACAAATGAAAGTCTTGAGTGGGAAATTTTATTCTGAAGTGCACAAAGGGGCAAAGCTATGATTATGACTGTTCTTCACATATTATCACCTTTTGTTTCAAGAGTGCTCTCTGTTACCAAAAACTACCCAGTAACCCCGTTTAAAGCAATTTTGAGACCTTTACAAAGAACACATATTTTTTTCACTTTGTACCAGTGGTTTTCCACATGGCAAGGTTTACCCATCCCACCCTCAGAGGTCATCTGGCATTGTCTAAAGGTATTTTTTATTATAAAACTGGGATGTAGGGGGATGTCCACGCTACTGCTTGCAGACACTGCTGAACCTCCTACAATGTATGGGCCAGCCAGCTCAGCAAGGAGTTATCTTTCCCCAAGTGTCAATGGACTGAAGTTGAGAGAGCTTTGCTCGGGACCAAAAGGGTTAATGGCTTTTTCCCAAGGGCACATATCTACTATCTTAATTTAAAATAGGATCTCTGACTGCAGACATGGAGGTAGTGTCTCAGTGTTAGATCCCTTAACTAGAGCAATTTATGTAAACTTTTAGAGAATTAGTGGTCAGTAATGCTTCTTCTTTTTGTGTCTGTTTGTGTGTAGGGTTTGTGAAACAGGATCTGACCACCAACCTCTTAGTGATAGTCAACAAACAAATTGTGAATATTTTGTTGACAGCCTTTTTGAGGAAGCTCAGAAGGTTGGTGCCAAATGTTTGTCTCCCACTGAACAAAAGAAACAGGTAAGTGTCCATAAATCTTTTCTCTCCTGATGTTTCTCAAAATATGGACCTTTCGAGGTCAAAACTGTTTTCATACTAATCAGTTCAGTCGTGTCCAACTTTTTGCGACCCCATGAATGGCAGCACGCCAGGCCTCCCTGTCCATCACCAACTCCTGGAGTTCACTCAAACTCATGTCCATCGAGTGGGTGATGCCATCCAGCCATCTCATCCTCTGTCGTCCCCTTCTCCTGCCCCCAATTCCTCCCAGCATCAGTCTTTTCCAATGAGTCAATCCTTTGTATGAGGTGGCCAAAGTATTGGAGTGTCAGCTTTAGCATCAGTCCTTCCAATGAACACCCAGGACTGAGCTCCTTTAGGGTGGACTGGTTGGACCTCCTTGCAGTCGAAGGGACTGTCAAGAGTCTTCTCCAACTCCACAGTTCAAAAGTATCAATCCTTCTGCACTCAGCTTTCGTACTAATAGAAAGATATTATTTACTTTTTTCACTGTATTGAGTTTGCACTGCTATTGCAAAGGCAGTGGTCAACAAAACTGGCACCTCAGGAGGAACTGAGGCAGTGGCACCACACCGCACCAGTAATTACTGTACTCTTTTCTTTGCACTTGCAAGGGGTGAAAAACACTGGTTTCAATTAAGAATGTCCTTGATAGAGCAGTGAAACACAGATTCCATTAAATCCCAACACTTCAATACCTATGTTACTAACTTTCTGTATAATAAAATATGAAGTATATACATAAAATCAGGCTTCCCTGGTGGCTCAGATGGTAAAAAAATCTGCCTGCAATGCAGGAGATCCAGGTTCACTCCCTGGAAAAGGAAATGGCAACCCACTCTAGCATCCTTGCCTGGAGAATTCCATGGACAAAGGAGACTGGCAGGCTACAGTCCATGGGTTGCAAAGAGTTGGATACGACTGAGAGGCTAACACACACACACAGACACATATGTGAAACTCTTCTGCAATATATAGAAGTATCTTAAGGAAGAGTACAGTTGCTTGAGATGCAAGCTGAACAGTCTCCTTTTTCATGGTGTACTGTTTTTACGTGAAAGGATGCTTTACAGACAACTGATTTTTCAGTCTTGGCTATTCAGCAGACATTTCCTCAAAATGTATAAAGTGAGTCCGACACTTCAAGAAAGTAAGATGATCCAGAAGATGTTGAGAGATGAAATATTGCTAACAGTAACACTGACAGTTCTTTTTTAAGCAAATTATTGTTTGGCTTTTTTAATAATTTTATTGATTTATTCATTTTTGCCTGTGTTGGGTCTTCAGTGCCGCACAGACCTTTCTCTGGTTGTGGTGGGCAAAGGGTACTCTCTGGGTGCAGTGCACAGGCTTCTCATTGCAGTGGCTTCTCTTGTTGTGAAGCACTGGCTCCAGGGCATGCAGGCCTCAGTAGGTGCGGCTCCCAGTTCTAGAGCACGGGCTCAATAGTTGTGGTGCACAGCCTCAGTTATTCCACAGCATGTGGGATCTCCCCGAATCAGGGAACCAATCCATCTCTCTTGCATTGGTTGTCAGATTCTTTATCGCTGAGCCACCCAGGAAGTCCAAACTGATAGATTACATTTGAACGAATAGCTATTAATTACTCTTAGTTGTTTTTCCCCCATTTTTATTTTTAATGTTCAGTCTAATGTTCAAGTCATTTCAGATTTCTCTTAACTGTTGAGAAGTCTGTTCTGACAAGACAGCATTAGTGTCCTCTGAGATAGAGCACAGGATATTCTTCCAAATGAGTTCTCCTAAAAAAAATGATTAATGACTTACTTTAAAATGTTATTCATTATGAACTAGATTATACATGAACATTACAATTTTGATATTTTATATTTGATGCTAGCTCTTATGAACGGTATGTTTAAATTTTTTTTAACTGTGTAATGGATGTTAATTATACTCATTCTGTAATCATTTTGCAATATATACATGCATCAAATCATTATGTTGTACTTGTAAGACTAATACAATGTTATATGTCAATTAGATCTCAATTTTAAAGAAAAGATTGATATATAAAATATACACTGATAGAAGAAATTTTCAAAGGATTTTTAATCTACTAGTACATTTTATTGATTAACATTATACATTTTGTTTCTTACTGCTTTGCAGGTAGATGTAAGTTTAAAATTATGGAAAAATGGATTCACTGTCAATGATGATTTCAGAAGTTATTCTGATGGTGCAAGTCAACAGTTTCTGAACTCCATCAAAAAAGGGTAAGCAATCTTTGTTAGCAGAAGGATATTTTAGATATGTTTCATTTGGAAGATTCCTTTTTAATGTTGTTCACACATCCTTACACATTCAAAAATATTTTTTCTCTTTTAAATTCAGACTTTTCATAAGATGGGTTTTCTTAAGAGAACCACAGCTGTAATCTTGAAGGGTCAGGAATGTGAATTCTGATCAACCAAAATCTGACTTAAACTTTGCCAAGTGTTACTTAATACCACATCACATCCTACTTGTTATTTAATAGTTATGTTTAAAGATCTTTATAGTTGTTAAATTGTCATTTCCATTGCCCTGTAGTGTTTTATATTATATATTTATAAAAACTTGAAAATCACCCGTAATTTCATTACCCAGAAGTAATAGCAGAAGTATTGCTGCTATTAACATTTCTGTTGAATTTCATTTTGGCACTTTCTGTCCATAGATTTATACATAATTGTGCATATATTTTTAAAAGTGTTTGACTTTATCTTGAAATACTTGAATATATCTGTATATTATTTTGTTACAATGATGAGCCATAATTTATATATATATACCTAGTTGTTGGTGATTTATTTCTTAAGTCTCCCACTATAAAAAATATGTGACTATCCTTGTGTTTAAATTTTTAAGAAAAATAACAGCTTTATTTTTAATTAAAGCTTTATTAAAATAAAATTAGCCTACCATAAAATTTGCTCCTTTAAAGTATACAATTCATAATTTTTTAGTGTATTCACAGAGTTATGCAACATCAGCACTATTAATTCCAAAATATTTCCTTTTTCATCACCCTAAAAAGAACCCCCATGCTACTAATCACTCTCCACTCTCCATTTCCCCCTCCTCACAATCCTGCACAATTGCAGTCTACTTTCTGCTTCTATGGATTTGTCTATTTTGAACATTCCATATAAATGGAATCATTTTGTGTTGACTTCTTTAACTCAACATAGTCTTTTCAAATTTCATTCATGTAACTTTTAGCAGTTCTTCATTCCTTTTTTATTGCCAAATAGTGTTGCATTGTATGGATATGCTACATTTAGTTTATTCACTTCTCAGTGGAAAGACATTTGGGTCATTTCCACATCTTGCTTATTACAAATAATACTGCTCTGAACATTTGTGTGCAAGTTTTCATGTGGACACATGTTTTCAATCCTCTCAGGTCAGGTCTATGAGTGGAATTGTTATCTCTGTTTATGAAGAAATGCCACACTGTATTCCGAAGTGATTCCGTTTTATATTCCCACCAACAGTGTATCAAAGTTCCAGTTTTTCCATATACTTGCCAGTGCTTGTTAGTTCCAGTTTTCCATATCCTTGCCAACACTGGTTTTTTACTATCCTACTCATTAAGAAGTGGTGTCTTGTGGTTTTCATTTGCATTTCCCTAGTGACCAGGCATGTTGAGCATCTTTTCATGTACTTGTAGGCCACATGGATATCTTCTTTGAAGAAATATCTATTCAGATCCTTTGTCGATCTTTTTTACCCTTGCCACCTGAGCCCTTAGCAGTGAAAGTGCGCAGCCTTAACCACTGGGCCACCACGGAATTCCCCCTTGCCTACTTTTAAAATTTAGTTATTTACCTTGCTGTTGACATGTAAGAGTTTGGGATGTATTTTTGAGACTGTTTTCTCCCATTCTTTTGTGTTTGGTGTTGTTTCATTTTTCGATGGTGCTCTGTGAAGCACAGACGTCTCTAATCTAAAGAGTCTGATGTATTGATTTTTTTTCTTTTGTCACCTTTGTCTCTGGTGTTATAGCTAAGAAAATATCACTTATGTCAGGGCATCGAAGACTTTACTCCTATGTTTTCTTATGATTATATTCAAAGTTTGACTGGTATCTCAATTACTCTTTCATGATAAATTCATAAATTAATGTGTAAAAGGCATGAACATTCTTTCAGCTATTGATGCTCATATTCATGCTTCTGCTTTATTAAAAAGATACACAAAATTAAATTCTGTCCCATAGCACTGTCCTTATCATATGATTTTATGTGTGACATCAATTTAATGGTGACTTATTTTGGTCAGTTTTTATTTCAGAAGGGTTCATAATATTCTGTATATAACCAGTTTCCAATATATACATACACATATATAGGTCTGTACATATGTATATGTACAATGTATATACAAATTATAAATTGTTTTGTATTATATAATTAATTTTTAATATTTTTCAAACTTATACAAAAGTCACAAGTGAAGTACTAAGAACTTTTCTAAAAGCATTTGAGAGTGAGTTGCCAAAGTAATGCTTCTTCATCCAGAATAGTTTGTATATTTTATTTAAAAAAAAAAAGGAACTGTATTTTCCTATGTAACCACAATACAACCATCTAATTATGTATGATTATCATTTAATCCTCAAACATTTTCAAGAGTCGCTATTTATCTTAATACTATCCTTTAAAAAAAAGAGAAATATATTTACCTCTGTAACCACAATACAACCATCTATTAATGTATGATTATCATTTAATTGTCAGACATTTTCAGGAGTCGCTATTTATCTTAATACTATCCTTTATAGCAAAAGCATCCAATTCAGAATTACTTAATGCTTTTAAATGTCATGTTTCTTTCATTTCTTCAAAATGGAACAGTTCCTGAGTTTTTGGTTTTGTCTTTTTTTTAATAACCTTGACACTTGAAGATTATGGGCCCAAATTATATAGAATGTCTCTCAGTTCAGATTTGTCCCATTTTTAATTCATGATAGCCACCTTTCCAGGTAGCTTAGTGGTAAAGAATCTACCTGCCAATGCAGGTGACATGGTTTTGATCCCTGAGTGGGGAAGATCCCTTAGAGAAGGAAATGGCAACCCTCTCCAGTATTCTTGACTGAAAAATCTCATGGACAGAGAAGCCTGGTGGGCTATAGTCCATGGGGTGGCAAAAGAGTCAGACATGACTTAGCAACTAAATAACAACAATCCTTGATAAGACTAAAGTATACTTTATTGGTAGGAATATCACAAAAGTAATGCTATCCTAACTTCAGTGGTAATTTGTTCTTTGCTTTTTGTTTTTCTTTAGGCTTTTTTCATTTTATCTGATTTTCAAACTCTATATAAATGGACTATGTTTAATTTTTATGTCTACTCAATTTATTTCTTTGGTATATTCATCCATGTTGTTGCATATAACTATAGTTGGCGTGAATCCCAGAAGCAATATAAGAAAGATAAGTTTGATTATGTAAAATCAATTGCCAAACTGGGAATACTTGTTGCACTTATATCCTGTAAATGAAATATATACACATTTCTTACAAATCAGTTAGAAAAAGATGAAAAGAGTATTTTATATGTTTGTACTTGATTTACTTTAAAACAGAATAGCAGTATGCAAAATACAGAATAGTGTGTAGAATGATACCATCTTGGGAAGAATTATAAATCTGTGGTATTTTACTATATATAGAGAAAAAATTTCGGAGTCTCACCCCAGTTTT
The DNA here is from genome assembly GCA_006410875.1 of Neotragus pygmaeus. Classification (NCBI taxonomy): domain Eukaryota; kingdom Metazoa; phylum Chordata; class Mammalia; order Artiodactyla; family Bovidae; genus Neotragus; species Neotragus pygmaeus. Next base: position 3,603,684 of record SJYV01045960.1, on the reverse strand, counting down.
TTATCAAGAGAAGAATTCTAAGGATAGTCACTTTGGAGGGAGGGGACTGTCACTGTCTAAGTCAGTTTGTAGTTATATTTTTTGTCTTGCTTTTCTGGAACAAGCATGTAGCTATATTTTCATTTTAAAAAATGAAAGAAGATCTTGATTTTTCTTGCACATTATTTACATACCTATGAAAGTGATCAAATTGTTTAAGTTTAGCAGTATGTAGTCATCAAATGTTTTAGGACTTCAGTGTTACTCTGGACAAACTGAATAGCTCAAGCTGTTCATGAATTTATAGTTTTAAAAATTATTCTACCATAAAAAGGAATGCATTTGAATCAGTCGTAATGAGGTGAATGAACCTTAGAACCTATTATACAGAGTAAGTCAGAAAGAGAAAGACAAATATCGTATTCTAACGCATATATACGGAATCTAAAATAAAAAAATGGTACTGAAGAATTTATTTACAGGGCAGAGGTGGAGAAACATAGAGAATAGACTTATGGACTTGGGGAGGGAGGAGAGGGTGAAATGTATGGAAAGAGTAACAGGGAAACTTACATTACCATATGTAAAATAGATAGCCAACGGGAATTCGCTATATGGCTCAGGAAACTCAAACAAGGTTTCTGTATCAACCTAGAGGGATAGGATGGGGAGGGAGGTTCAAAAGAGAGGGGCTGATTCATGTTGGGGTTTGACAGAAACAACAAAATTCTATAAAGTAATTATCCTTCAATAAAAAAATAAATTAATTTAAAAAAGTTTTTCTATATTGTTCTTGGCTTTTGATATTCATATTATCTAATTGTATTATTTTAATGATATTATTTTAAATAGATGTAGTTTTTATTATATAGAATATTATATGCCTCATTTCTATATTTTTAAATTCTTTTTGCATATAGAATATGTTTTTCAGAGGAACAAAAGGGATATTAGTAGCTTCTTAGCTTCCTTTCTTTACTTTCCAAGGGAATTACCTTTAGAATTACAGGGAGTTTTTGATAAAGAGGAGGTGGATGTTAAAGTTGAAGATAAGAAAAATGAAGTATGTATGTCAACAAAGCCTGTATTCCAGCCCTTCTCAGGACAAGGTCACAGACTGGGAAGGTGAGTAGGCTCATGATCTGTGCTTTTCATAAGCAGAGGCTTGACTAATATTCTGCTTTTAATTATTTCACTATGTAGACCACATATATAGAGTTTATCATTTCTCCCACTGGAAGTGAGATTTTTTTTCATGTTAACTTTTATGAGAACTTCTAAATCATATTCATCTTAGTGAAAATAACACAAAATGGCCCTACACTTAAAAATCATGAAGGCTTTTTTTGTTTTATCAGATCAAAAGGGCCTGGTTTAATAAGGACATTGGACAGAATTGTGTGGGTAATCATCTGCTCTCCCTTGCATCCACCACTTGCGCTTTGCCATTACTGTCACAGGGTATATAGGCTAGCGTTGGGAGATAGTGTTCTGTAACCAGTGCCTTCAGCATTGCATTCCTCCAATCAGTATCTGAATTTTGAAGTAATACAAGTAAGATAATGCCTGATAAAGTTAGTATCAAAACCTTTAATTATTTTCATACTTTGCAGTCTTCATCTTATGTAGTTATGCCTGTGACGGAATGTCCAAAGAGGTTAAATATAGGATTGCCTCTTATTTTTATGAGTGATCAAGATTGGTATGGTATATACATGCATATTCATCCACAAGTATAAAAATACTCAAGTGTGACCTTCAGAGTGATGAAGAAATACTTTATTTCGTTTATAATCCAAGGACTGTTCTCTACAGAAACTTCTAGAAATTTTAACCTAGGACATAGGTTAAGTCCATGGATCTGTCAGCATTATAAAATTGTTCTGGAAGGCACTATTCAAATATATATGTACTTAAGTAGCATTCAAGTATACTTATATAACACTCTATAGTCTTACATATTACTTGGATATGCATAATTTCATTAAATTCCTATCATCATCATCTATGATAGATACAACTAATATATTTATGTGTTAGTGGGGGAACAGCTGTGACTGGCTAAAATCTTCCTAAAATCTATACTTCCTGTAAAAGTGTTAGAGTAATTGTTTAATGATAAAGTTCTGCTTACTGAAAAACACCCATCTGACTTGTTGTATGGATTTTCCTAGTGCTACACCAAAAATTGTTTCTAAAGCTAAGAATATTGAAGTTGAGAATAAAAATAAGTTGTCTGCTGTCCCACTGAACAATCTGGAACCCATCACTAATATACAGATCTGGTTAGCCAACGGGAAAAGGATTGTCCAAAAATTTAACATTTCTCATAGGTGAGTCTTCTATTTCATTATTTGTCTGATTTTCCTCCCTAAGTTTTAATAATGTTTCTTCTTTTCAAGTCACTCAATAGTTACTTTTAAGAACTAACCAAGAATCTTAATAAATAGTTCTCTAAACATAATGTATCATGACAATGGAAATTCTTGGACGTTAATGAAATATTTTTGATTTTTTTTCACTTATTTCATTAGTTTTCTGGCTTAACTAGATATATAATTTTAAAAGAATTATTTTCAATATGTTTTTAAGTAGACCTTTTAACATTATGTGTATATTGTCTCTCAGTCATGTCCGACTCTCTGCGACCCCATAGATGGCAGCCCACCAGGCTCAAGTAGGAACATATTGTTTGTAGGTTTTCTTCTTTATTTAAAAGCATTTAAAATTTGGGAAGGAGACATTATACATGTAAAATATTCTATACATATGTGCTTGGTTAAAATAGTAACAGTAAAATAACTTATGTACTGCTGCTGCTGCTAAGTCGCTCAGTCGTGTCCAACTCCTAGCGACCCCATGGATGGCAGCCCACCAGGCTCCTCCATCCATGGGATTTTCCAAGCAAGAATACTGGAGCGGGTTGCCATTGCCTTCTCCGACCTTATATACTACCTCACTCAAAACATATGCCAATATATCTTATTTGCCTTTCCGTGATCTTATCTGTTTCCTTTTGTGCAAGAGAGAAATCTGTTGTAAATCCGTGTTAATTATTTTTGATGAACTGTGTATGTCCTCTCCCTCTTTAAGTATATACACATATACTTACGTGTAATAACTGAGCTGCCTTTAAGATTGCAGTGATTATATTACATTATAGTGTTCATGATGCTAACTGAAAATAGGCCTGCACCAGGTTAAGTGTTTTCTTAACTAGATTTTCATATAATATCACCTGGTGTGGAAGAGGATAAAGCCCATGTCTGTGTAGGGTTACTGACTAGACCGTTTCTGATCCATGCAGAGCTAGTTATGTTGATTTTTCTGTTATATAAAATTTTAGGCATATGCAAAAACAAGAAGATATAATGATCCATCACTAAGTTACCACTAAATTATGTTTAAGAAAATCCCAGACTTCACCTTAAATTAGCTAATTCAAGTTTTCATAAAATTACATTAATAGTTTGTGCTATTTTACAGGATAAGCCACATCAAAGACTTCATCGAAAAATACCAGGGATCTCAGAGGAGTCCTCCCTTTTCCCTGGCAACTGCTCTTCCTTTCCTCAAATTGCTAGATGAAACACTCACACTGGAAGAAGCTGATTTACAGAATGCTGTAATCATTCAGAGACTCAAAAAAATCGCTGAACCTTTTAGAGAACTTTCATAGCATTGATTTTTGATATACTAAGTGGAAAGTTTCCCCAAAAATGATGGTCATAAGTGGACATGCAAATCGAAACAAAGGAAAGTCAGATTTTCTGGGTTTTGTACTGTTTCAATTCCCTGCTGATGAGATTTTAAAATAAGGTAGGAAAGTAAACTATTACTGGAAACTATATTCAGTGAACTTTTTCCAGAAGGCTACTCAGAAAGAAAAATATACTTATTTTCAAATATCATTTATTCAGCATAAGATGTATTCAATAACTTATCATTTAAAATCTTAATATGATATAAAGTCGGAAATATGTGCACAGCATCTTTCATTCAAATATCATTCCCAAACAGCAATGATGTGTTTAAATGTTAGCTGTCTCAGATTTTTAAAATGGTAATACATTAAAAAAATTGTACATGGCAGGTTAAAAGCATCAATGTAATTTTCTTATATCTGAAATACAATCATAAGGCTGAAAGGGTCTGCTTTTACCACAGCTAAACCTCAGAAGTGTTCCCAATTTACATACTCCAACAATCAAATATTAACAGTATCTGGGATGTACTTTCATTTAAGAATAAAATTGTGTAGCTTAGTGTAATGTCAGTATCAATGTGCCAACTCATATTTCAACATTTTAAAGATGTGTCGATTTAAAACAATTCTTTTTTTCCTCTAGAAACCTGTTTATTCCCTACTTTATTTTCTTTCAGAAACTAGGGGTTTGTTTTTAGCTGACATTTGGAGTGAGCCATTTGTTTGGCACCACTCACATAGAATCTAGTGCTGATGTTGTCACTTTACTAATTAACATTTTTAAAATGCGTCATGTGAAGTGTGGTTTTCTATTTCATACATCAGTTGGCCTGTTTATATATTAAAGGATTGTTTATTATGTTAGATGTCACTAAGGAAAACCTGCTTCACACCTTAGATTTTTAACTAAAACTGATTTCGACTTGAGTATTTCACTGTCAGATTAAATCCTCTTGCCGGAAAATAAGTTTAAGAAGCTTTTTGCAGATGATCTGTTAAATCATATTTAAAGTGAAATATACACTGAATATGCCAAGGAATGAAGCAACTGGGCCTATCAGCAGTAATGCTCATAGGGTACTGAATGCCTGCTGGAAAGAGAAGTTCTCAAACTTTTTGGTCTCAAGACCTTTTGTTTATGTGGGTTGCACATATTAATGTTATATTTAAAATAAAAGATTATAAAATATTTATTCACTAAAACATGTGTTAATGTAAAGAACATTTTCGTGAAAAATGTCATTTTCCAAAATGTCAAAAGATGGAGTGGGAAATGTGGCATTATATTTTATTTTCTGCAAGACATCTTTACTGTCCGATTTAAAGAAGACAGATGGGATCTCATTTGCTTCCACATTCAGTCTGTTGCAATACCACACATCATGTCCCCTCTGGTAAATGTTCCTGTACACTCTTGAAAAAGTGAAGGAAAAAAAGGCAAGAATAACATCTTAATATAATTATGAAAATAGTTTTGACCTTGCAGACCCCTTAAAAGAACTAATCTTGTAAGGCAGTGATTTGCAGTGATCTTCAAGCCTTAATGCCTAAGGATCACCTGGAAAGCTTTCAGAATGCCTATTACCTGCCACCTACCACACACATTTTAACAGTTCGTTGTATTTGGGATGGGTCCCAGATGTCTACATTTTAAATCTCCAATAATTCTTAGGTATGCAGTAGGAGAACCTATCTACAAGAAATCCTGCACTAAGCTTTCACCCTAGGAAAATAAAATCTGTATGCTTCACCATGGCAGTGTAAGACCCGACTGAAATGGGGCTGTTAGACCTTTAAGTTTTATCCTGGTCCCCTATGGTTTGTTCTTAAACTGTCTTTCCCTCCCCTACCCCTTAAGGCTGAACTGATCATGAGATAAAACTTGTGCTTTATCTTCTATAAGCTCATCTGAGACAAGGCTGCAATATTTAAATGAGGTTTTTATTAAAGGCTCAGGGATAACAAAAGGGAAATAGACACATAACTAGATGACTTGGTTTATAAGATACATCTTCTATTTGAAATCAATTTTGAGAATGCTTGCTTTTCTAGCTCTCAGCCCTCCACAGGGTAGAGTTCTGTCGTTTTATCAGGGAGAGAGGGAGAACAAAGGAGAGACTTTTCCTTTTGTCATTCACCCTCAGAAATAAACAGACACATAACAAAATATTTATTGTCGGTAACGTTTACGGCCATGATAGAGCCCTCTCGCTAGTGAAACAAAAATAATGGCATTCTTAAAAAAGTGGGAGGATGCTAAGATACATAAGATGACTGTTGATATATTTTCAAGAATCTTTAAGAAAATGTTTCATATAGGCCTGTCATGAAGCATTTTATAATTTTCCTTTGCATCAGTATGTCAATTTATGATTCTCCATATATTTATATGCAGGGGCTTCTTGTTGGAAATATTGTTCTCACATGTATAGAAAAGCCTCCCTTATGGGTTTTCCAGTTTACCGTAATTATTATCCAGAAGACATATTGGAAGTTTTCTTGGGTGTACATGTAGAGTACACCACAATGAGAAGTTCTTTAGAGAAAGACCCGTCATCAGCAATAACCCTCATTTTTGTAACTGTGAAAACTTTACCACAAGTGACATTCTTAAAGGTTTTCTAAAGTGAGAACCACCTCATAAAGCTTTTTATGTGAAAGTGTAAAATTCTAAAGTTGTTAATTAAATGTCTAATATAGCCCAAGCATGTTGACTTTAGAAAACAAACTGAATTTTGCAAAGGAAGGCAAACTTGAAAATAAGTCAGCATCTTAGGTGTGGAATACAATTTGACCTAAGTAGTTGTTTGAAAACTGGCCTCAATCAGTTTAAAAGCATTGTTAGGCCTGTTATATAGAAGTACTATTGAATTTTACAGATTTTAATTTATTGGTTAAATTACTATGCATTATCAAGGTTATAAAGGTGATTTTATTTATTTTATATACTTCTGTCATTTAGAGTAGTTTTCATTTTACTTAATTGTGTTGAAATTATGCATGCATCTATTTCAGTGCCTTAAAGTATTTTGAAAGCAATCTTGATAATGGTTAAAGAACTGTTGTCTTAAAGATGAAACACTGTTCATTAAAAGGATCTGTGAAATAATTTATATTTGTTTGTTATAAATTAGTTACATATGGATCCATTTGTCATTTTTATTTGCAAAGACATTCAGTTTGAGAATCAACAAACATTTATTAGGTGCTTTCTATTTGCCAGGTATTTTAACCAATGTTACTTTCATTTAATACTCAGAAGTGTTCAAATGTGATACTTTTAAACTCAGTGGTTTGTGTTTATTTCTTTCACCACCCTTTGTGTCCTTAGTTGAACTACTTCAGCATCGTTGAACACTCCCTTAGTATGATTTACTCCTTTATTCTTTCTCAGTAGAAACCTTTTAAACATTGCTCATCACACTGAGTCCTCAAATAGAAAGTGGCTTACTCAGTAGACTAATATTTGGCTCTTTGTCATTTGATTTAAATGTATGTTTTTTACATAGATAATTCACATCCACTGGAGAAAATTACACAGTTATGTTGAAATGATCTTTAGCTCACCTGTTATTCTACCATTCAGAGATAACCGCTAATAACATTTTTGGTGTTCATCTTTACAGATATTTTTAAGTGTATCAGTATTCAGTTTTGTTTTAAAAAACAAACCTCTTGATTATTGTAGACCTGTTTTATTTATGGAACTCTATTGGTCCTTAAAAATTCTTTTAGGACTATACCGCCACTTTAAGTAGAATAGTAATGGGGGAATTGCCTTTTGGTTACATTTCTGTGCGAAAAAGGGAAGGAGGGTTTTGGGGGTTTTTTGGTTTGCCCCCCCACCCACTTCCTTTCAAAATTAAACTTGTGGTAGTATATGCAACAAAGTATTGTGAGTGAAGTGTTTCCAAACCTCCCAAAACTGCATATATAGTGTGTTCAAATGTAAATTATTCAAAGAAATTTCAACTTGTTGTTCCACAGTCTCCACCCTCAGTTCTTGGCAAGCACAAGTCTATATTCTTTCTGTAGATTTACCTCTATGTACATTTCATGTAAGTGGAGTCATACAATATTGCTGTCTTTGTGACCAGCTTTTTTTCCACAACATAAAATTTCAAGGTTCATCCATGTACTTTTTATTGTTGAATAAAATTGTATGAATATTCCTAACATCCTAAATATTCACCCATTAGTTGCTGGACATTTGGGTTGTTTCCACTCAGTTCAGTCGCTCAGTCGTGTCCGACTCTTTGCGACCCCATGAATCGCAGCACGCCAGGCCTTCCTGCCCATCACCAACACCCGGAGTTCACTCAGATTCACGTCCATCGAGTCCGTGATGCCATCCAGCCATCTCATCCTCGGTCGTCNAGTGGGTTGCCATTTCCTTCTAAAATGCATGAAAGTGAAAAGCAAAAGTCAAGTTGCTCAGTCGTGTCCAACTCTTCGCAACCCCATGGACTGCAACCTACCAGGCTCCTCCGCCCATGGGATTTTCCAGGCAAGAGTACTGGAGTGGGGTGCCATTGCCTTCTCCGCTTACAGAACATAGGAGTTCAGAACTCAATCCCTGATATGTGATTTCTGTGCTCTTTTAGATCCTTTAACTTGGGTCTCGGGAAGCCAGATTGCAGTGTAGTGAAAACAATGGGCTTTGAATTCAAAATTACCAAGTTTCAAATTATGAAACTTCCCTTTGCCTTACTTCCTTTTCTTAAAATTGGACTAATGAATTGGACTTAGCCTTTAAGGTTGTTGTAATAGATCAATGAGCTAAACTATATAAAGGACTCAAAATAATGCAGGGCATGTATGAAGTGCTTTGGCCAGGGTAACAAGTATCATCATCATTATGTCATCATCATACCTGGAGGCTGAAACCCCATTTTAAAAAAATCCTGATCCCAGAATGCTTTGTAATTATGAAGATTTGTATATGGTAAAGAATGTTAGGATATACTAATGTTTTGTGAAATTGATTGAGCATATTTTATGTAGCTCCAGGAAAAAATCAGGACCAAGGATGTAAAAGTTAGAGGAAACAGATGTTGGTTCAACATGATGAAGGCCTTTCTTTACGTTCATAGATAGAAAGCAATTGAAAGGGTTGTTTATGAGGCGACCAACAACCTGTCACTTATCTTTAAGCAAAGACTGCAGGACTGTCTGCCAGAAATGTTGTAGATCTCTTGTGTCCAAGTGGTAGCCATGAACTGTGTGTGAGTATTTAAATTTGTTATTTAAAATTGAATATAATTCAAGATTTTTTATTAAATAAAATTAAAAATTCAGCACCTCCATCTTACTAGCTACATTTCAAGTGCTAATAAAAATAGCCACAAGTGGCTAGTGGCTACATTATTGGACAACATAGACATAGAACCTTTCCATCATCACAGAAAGCTCCATTGAATAGCATATTGTAGAGGCAGATCCTGCACTGGATTTCTGAATTCAATGACTTGGGAAAGGTCACTTCATGTTGAAGAGGTATGAAGAAGGAACTGAGAGTCTGAGTAGTATGAAGTTTACTTATACAAGGATTCCTGGTTTTCACACACATGCATGGCCCCAGGCAAAGCACTGTCTGAGTCTCAGTTTCCCCAGGTGTGTAATTAAAACTTNGGTCACTTCATGTTGAAGAGGTATGAAGAAGGAACTGAGAGTCTGAGTAGTATGAAGTTTACTTATACAAGGATTCCTGGTTTTCACACACATGCATGGCCCCAGGCAAAGCACTGTCTGAGTCTCAGTTTCCCCAGGTGTGTAATTAAAACTTGCCCCCAGGTGTGGTTATCAGTGCAAATGGAGAGAAGTTAGGCTCTGCGTTTGACACAAGCAGGACACGCAGATGCTTCCCTTCTCTCTCTAGCTGAAGGGAAGGAATCATGGTGAGGCTGTGATCTCAAGTACAGCAAAGCAGCCACTTTGGGCGAGCCTCCCAGAGAGCAAGATGTTTCCAAAATCGATAGCTACCATCAGCGCACACTTAACAGTGTATCTTGTTCTGAGCTAAACTCCTTGCATACATTATCTTCTTTAATTCCCACTACCACCCTGAGAGGTGGCTTCTCACACAGTCCTAGTCCTGAGGAAACTGAAGCTTCAAGCGATTATGTGATCTGCCCAAGGTTATCAGTGGCTGGATACAAAATTCAAATGCAGATTTTTTTTTTTTAAGTTGTATTGGAGTATAGTTGATTTACAATGTTGTGTTGGCTTCAGATGTTCAGCAAAATGATTCAGTTATACCATATACATATATCCACTCTCTTTCAGGTTTTTTCCTCATATAAGTTATCACAGAATATTGAGTAGAGTTCCCTGTGCTATACAGTAGGTCCTTGCTGGGTCCTTATCTATTTTATTTATATAAATGTGTGTATATTCATTCCAAGCTCCTGATTTATCCCTCCTCCACTAACTGTGGATTGTTTTAACTCAAGATGATTGCAATGTGTAACCGTCAATGTATTAATACATAGATTCTTATATATGACAGAATCTGTGTAAGAATATTAATGTATCATCTCATTTAATTCTTCTAGGTTTAATTTTATAGGTAATTATTTAGTTACTTATAGGTAATTAAATCTTTAATTTTAGAGGTAACTGTTTTCTGAAGATGTAAATACCTCATTTAACAAATCATATATAGGAACTGGTTCAACTGGTAATTGGACCCAGTTCTCTAGAGCCAGATGTTTCACTACTCTGCTCCCAGCATGGCTTCCTTCTTTATAAATGAGCAAACTCTTTAAGGATGATATCCCTCTGAACTTTGTCATACAAGGATATCTCTCCCCATCCCAATGATAGTGTAAGCTCTAAGTAGACTAGAATTATTTCTATAATATTTGTTTCACCTAGGTCTCCCAGAACTGTACAGAACATATAGGAATAGAATAATTCTTCCTAAATAGAATCAGGTAAATCTTCCAAAAGAACAGATTTACCAAGAAACATTTCATCTTCAGCAATTTACTTTAGTGAAACCCTGTCCATCTTCCTGAAGCAAAACAACGCTCATTGTACATATATTTACGATCACTTTAGTTGTTGATAGATGCCTGTCATCAAGGTAGAAATGCCCTCCATTCTCAGAGAGGAAACTAGGCTATGGAAGGAAACTAGGAGAAAAACACCTCGCTTATCTGGGACCTGATGGTATGTTTTTTGGATTTATTTTATTGTTNGTCTTCTCCAACACCACAGTTCAAAAGCATCAATTCTTCGGCATTCAGCCTTCTTCACAGTCCAACTCTCACATCCATACATGACTACTGGAAAAACCATAGCCTTGACCAGCTATTATAAATACTTTAGTTCTCAAGGGCTTCCCTTGTGGCTTAGCTGGTAAAGAATCCACCTGCAACGTGGGAGACCTATGTTTGATCCTGGGTAGGGAAGATCCTTGGAGAAGGGAAAGGCTACCCACTCCAGTATTGTGACCTGAAGAATCCCTTGGACAGAGGAACCTGGCAGGCTATAGTCCATGGAGGCCCAAAGAGTCGGACACGGCTGACTTTCATTTCTCTTGATTTAGTGTTCAAGTTATTGTGTGATCATGTTTTCATTCCTCTTACATCTTTAGAAGTAGAATTGCTGGATCATATAATTTCATACCTGACTTTTGAAGAACTGCCAGACTTTTCCAAAGCACCTGCACAGTTTACACTCCCACTAGCAATGTTTGATTTCCCACATCCTCCCCAATCCCTGTTTTTGTCTTTTAAATTATAATCTTTCTAACGGAGTGGTTTCTTGTAGCTTTGCATTTCCCTAATGACATGAATGTCTTTTCGTATGCTTATTGCCCGTTTGTAGATTTGGAGAAATATCTATTCAAATCCTTCACCCAGTTTTTAACTACTATCTCTACTGTTTAAGGAGTTCTTTATATATTCCAACACAATGATTTGCAAACATTCCTCCCATTCTTTGGGTTGTCTTTTCACTGGTTGCTTGACTTGCAACACAGAAGTTTTTCATTTAGCTATAGCCCATCTTAGGTTTGTAGTGTCCTAAGAAATACTTGTCTAAGCCAAAATCGAAGAGTTTTATCTCTCAGCCTCTATAGGTCTGTGATGGATTTTCAGTTAATCTTTGTATGTGTTGTAAGCCCTTCCCTTTTAAGTACCTGTCAGGGAAATTTGCATACACCAGTTTTTTATTCTCTGGCTAGAACGTAGTTACCTGGCTGTACCAGTCATCTCTTAGAGGATGGAGAATGTATATTTCGGCCATCCGATAGCAGTTTTTTTTTTTTAAGCGGGTTGTAAGCCTACTCAGCCTTATAGTCTGAGCAATTCTATTGCTTCGTGTTTCTAAGAACTTAGCCGATTTTAACAAAGACTTAGCAGGAAGGTTTAGTGAGAACCGCTGTTGACTCACTCCCTCGGAGACCGATCCCAAGGAAAACGGTCCCAAGTCACTTGCCAGCCTTTCCCCGCAGCAAATGGGTGCTGGCGTTTTTCACTTTGGGTAATCCCCCGCGGCACTTCGCGGCTTCCCGTTTTCCCGCGCGCTGCCCCCGGGGCGTGTCGGCCGGCCCGCCCCTCTTCGCTTGGCCGGGGAGCCGCCCTCCCCGCGGGCTCGGGCTGGCGATAACACCGAGGGCCTTGGTGCGCTGGCGGCCGTGCGTGATGGCCGTGTACCGCGAAGCGATCCCGGGCCCTGCTCTGGAGACGCCGTCGCCCTCGCCGGAAGCACACAACTCAGCTCAGGGTCCGGTGAGCGCACAGCGAGGGGCGCGCGGGGAGCGGGCGCTGGGCTTCAGCGCGGGGCCGGGCCGGGGGCTCCGGGGACCGACCCCCCCATGCCGGGGCATCTGGGCGCAGCCAGCCAGCCGCAGCCCCGCACGGTCCCCGCCCGAGCCTCCAGGTTGTTCAACTGCCCCGGCTGGGGTTTGACAGTTGACAGCGGAGCGGAGAGGCTGGGGTTATTCTGGAGCCCCGAGGAGATGGGAAACTGAGTCCTAGACAAGTGCAGAAGGCCGCTGATTCCTTCAACTAGTCAATCAGGGCCAGTCTAGGGCTCTTGTCCACCACCCGCCAGGTCATCCCGAAGTCTCTGGAACCCCGGGCAGGTAGAACTTCTAGTTGGGCTCGCCTTCCCCAGTCTCCAGGAGCTATGGGCTTGGCCTCCCTCTCAAACCTGGCTCCCTCCAGGCACCAGACTCTCCTAGCGGAGACCTCACCCAGAGCCCTTCCTGGTAACCAGGCTCCGAAGTGAGGGTGGAGGGCAGATGGGAACCCAGGGGCCGCCTCAGCCCCTCTGCCTCCCCTCTCCCCCACCCCCTGGATAGGGCCAGGGCATGTGTCCTTCAGAGTGGCTGAGTTGGAGAGGACTTAGGACTTCTGAGCTTGCTGCTGGATGCGGAATCCACTGCCCACTCTGCTGCGCCTTCATTCTGTCCCTGGCTTGGCTTCGCAGTCTCAGTTCCCTGTGCTGACTCCGCGCTTCCCCTCCAAGCCCCTCCGAGCAAAAGGTAGTGGGTTCCAAGACAGAAAGCAAGATCAAGAGGCCCTCCGGGGACTCTCATTTCCCAGGGAACTTTAAAAACTCAGGATGACATGAATTGTTAGGGAGGAAACGTTAGCCATGAAACGCTAGCATTTAATTTTCATAACAACTCTAGGAGGTGTATTACCCCCACTGTACACGTGATGAAGCTTAGTCATACTAAGTACCTTGTCCTGGGTTACACAGCTAGAAATGGCAGATGGAGAATTTGCATTCAAATTTGTCAAGTTTGCCTAACTGAAATGTGTTCTCGGTTGACTGGGAAGGGCTTATGATTTGAGTAGGTAAAGCAGTATTCCTCAAGATTCCAAGACTGAATCATATACCTAGATTTTTTAAAATTTTCAAGTACCTTTCAGAGGAAACCAGAATCCCTTTATGGAGGGGTTGGGGAATGGGGAGGAGGGGCTATCATGTTGGATTCTGCCTGGTGTTAAATTTTCTGGAAGTTGAAATATTGTTCACAAAAATGTCAGAAGAGACCACATCCTGACTCGTGTGTGGGTAGGAAGAGTGCAGAGGATTTGATAAACCCTTATCTGGGAAGACCTTCCTTTCAAAAGAGTCCTTTTGGGGTGTCTGGCTAGATACCTAACTGGGTGAACCCATAGACCTCTCTACTCCTCCTCTCATCCCCAGGCAAAAGATGAAAAAGAACAATTCCCAACATCTTTGGGAGAAATAGCACTTTACACAGCATCTTCATGTCACTTATTCTTTCAACAAATATATATTGAGCATCTACATGCCCACCATTTTTCTAGGTACTGGGGACATGGTGGTGAATAAAAGTTATGTAGTTCATGCTTTCAGAGAGTTTATGTGCTGGTGGGGAGAGGCAGGAAATAAATATGAATATATTCTGTAGCGAGTACAATTGAGAGAAATTTGGGTGGTCAGTGAAGGCCCCTCTAAAGAGATGACATTTAAGCTTCAGCCTGAATGGCAAGAAGTCAGCTCTTGCAAAAACCTGGAGGAAGAGCTGTCCCGACAGAAGGGACAGGAAGTCCAAAGGCCCTGCCCTGAGGCAGTAACAGACAAGGTCATTTTGAGCAACAGGATGGAGGCTACAGTGGTTGAAGGGAGCTATCTGAAGTAAGGTGGGAAAAGGAGTGACAGCTGATTGGGTGGGCTCCTGTAGGCTATATGGGAAGGACTTGGAGTTTTATTCAAACTGCAATAGCAAGTTGTTGGGGGTTTTTCACCAGAGAAGAGACACATCTGGTTTATGTTATGAAAAGATCACTTCGACTACTGGACAGAAAGTGGATAGTAGGGAATGAGAGTAGGAGTTGAGAAGCCACTTAGACTCTCACTAATAGATTAGACGGGGAAATTGGGAAGGAGGAATCAAGAATGACACCTAGGTTTGTGGCCTGAGCTGCTGAGTGAACACTGGGGCCATTTGATGGAATGAGGACAGTAGAGTTAGGAGATTAAAACAATGGGATGGAGATCAGGAGCTGTGTTTTGACCATGCTAAGCTGGAATGCCTGTTTGGCAACCATGTGGGGCTGTGAGTAGACAGTCTAATTATGAGTCTGGAGTTCCTATATCTATGTGGGTGTACATGTAACCTTTACTTCATTTTTGCTCTCATATTTGTTGTTTACTGAAGTCTGTGGTGTAAATGCTCTCCCCGTGGCTGATTTCAGCCTGCCAGTGGTTCAACAACTGGCTTGCAAAAGTCCTGAACATTTAACAATCAGCTCCCAGAGCCATGGCCTCATTTGATCATCAAAACATCCCTCGAAGTTGGCAGGAATATTCCAATCAACAGATGAGGCTTAGAGAGAGAACGTGATTTATTCAAAGGCACACACAGGAAGTTCGTGGCAAGGTTAGGGGCCTCCTGACCCTCCCAGTTCACTCTAGTTTGCTGACTAATAAAACAGACTGCAGCAGAAAGCACTGGGGGAGGGGGGAATATAAGGAAAAACTTCCCCCTGGAAATGCTTAGAAGTCACAGTTCAGGGGTCCCCCCCCCCGCTTTTTGTCACATTTCTTTTGTGTGTGTATGTGTGCTGCTGACTGCACTGGGTCTCCGTCGCTGTTCTCAGGCTTTCTCCGGGTGCAGCGAGCAGGAGCTGCTCTTTGTTGCTGGGCATGGGCTTCTCACTGCGGCGGCTTCTCTTGTTGAAAAGCGCAGGCTCAGTAGTTGTGGCTCACAGGCTTAACTGCCCTCAGGGAGGTGGAATCTTCCTGGACCAGAGATCAAACCCCTTTTCTCTGCATTGGACGGCAGATTCTCAACCCCTGGACCACCAGAGAAGTCCTGTCTCACTTCTTTTAAGATAAATTTGAGAGCAATCAGGACCGAGAGGTTGCTGGAATAGCCCTCAAGACAGGGCTGCAGGGTACTTTTGGAAGTCACGGGGCTGGAGGGAGTGGTTGGAGCCTGTCGGGGCTGAGCTCCTGTGTCTTCCCCAGGACAGCGGAGCTGGTCACCTCTCATTCTATAGGAAGTTGTGCTATGGCATTGGAGGGGTTCCCAACCAGGTGGCCTCCAGTGCCATAGCCTTTTACCTGCAACTTTTCCTGCTCGATGTGGCACAGGTGAGTGTGGGCAGCAGCCTTGGGGGCCCCTACTCCCATGTCTGGTGTCTGGTCCTTTCAACCTGCCTTTACTTCCACCACCACGATCCTTGGTAAATGGCACTTCTGATCCAAGGCTGAGAAAAACCAAATGCTGTTGAGGGCAACCTCCCGAAAGATGTTTATTTGCAGGTTGTTTGTAGTAGAAGAATGGGAAACAACACAAATGCCCCCCAAAATATAGTAGTTCAGCAGTAAGTTGGACTATGTCCATATAATGGAGTAATGTGTAGTTGCTCAAAAGAATGAGTTAGATCTATACCAGTTGACGCCCAAGAATTTCCATGATGCACTGTCAAGCGAGAAAAATTAGTTTTAGAGAAGGGTATACATATAAAAAGATACCATTTGAACAAAACAAAAACATGCCCTATATATATGAGTGCACAGGTATAAGGAGATGATTGGATAGTATCACTAACTCAATGGACGTGAGTTTGAGCAAATTCTGGGAGATAGTGAAGGACAGAGAAGCCTGGCCTGCTGCAGTCCATGGGGCCGCAGAGTCAGACACCAGTTAGCAACTGTACAACAACACGATTCAAGGATGAGCACGGAGAAAGTATATTCCAAAAGGACATCCATCCAGAAGTATGTTAGTGTCAGTGATAGGAGGGACTGGTGGAGGATAGAGGATAAACAAAAATTTTTAATAAAATATCTATTATTTACTTATTTTCCATGATTTTTAAAATGACACCGATATCCCATTTGTATAAAATTATAAATCACAAATGCACATAAGGAAATGAAGGAAAGAACAATCAAACTGCTCCTTGCAGTTGTCTCAGGATGGTGGAATTTCAGATGAGCTTTACGTGATATTTTTCTGAACTGTTTGAATGTGTGTGTAATGAGAGTTATCACTTTATGTAATCAGAAAAATCAATAAACCATTTTCATTGTAAAACACAAGCTCTGCCTCTGACTTTCAGCTTCAGTGCACACTTCTCGCACTGAGCCACCTCAGGGGAGGGTCTCTCAAGTCTTCTCCCAAAGTGACTGGATATAAATATAATAGGAATGTGCTAGTGTGCACCTGTTCCCCTCTCCTTGACCCCCCATCCCTTCTCCACTGGTGCACAGATGTCCTCAGAGCCGTCTGGATTCCTGTCCTGGGGGAGGGACTGAATAGACCTTGACAGCGTGGCTATGGCCCTGCCAGTTTCCAGGGTCTTTCTCCTGATTGGCGGGCAGTTCCAGACACCCTCGCTGACTGCGCAGGGCCTTGGCTGTCCCCTCCTCTGTCCCTTTCAGATCCCTGCTGCCCAGGTGTCACTGGTCCTGTTTGGAGGGAAGGTGTCTGGGGCAGCTGCAGACCCGTTGGCTGGGTTTCTCATCAACAGAAGCAGGAGGACAGGTTCTGGACGACTCATGCCCTGGTGAGCACCCCACGGTCCTTAGGATCCTGGCACCCACCCCTGGCTTGAGATCTCTGCATTGGTCACAGCTGCTTAGTGGTTAGAGGTCAGGTCTGGACAGTAGGTGGCAGGAATGGAATGGGTCTGAGTGAGTCATGCAGGTGTTCAGGGACCTCTCCCTCACTGGGTGGCACAGAGCTGGACGAGAGTCGCAGGCCTGGCCCCGGGGGGCTCGGAGTGTGGCCAGGCAGGGCTGGATGGCTTGGAAGTTCTCACAAAGGAGATAAGACTTTCCTGGGTACAGGGAATGGCGCCACCCAGCCCAGGTGACACTAATGGTAAAGAACTTGCCTGCCAGTGCAGGAGATGTAAGAGATAGGGGTTTGTTCCCTGGGTCGGGAAGATCCCCTGGAGGAGGGCATGGAGACCCACTCCAGTATCCTTGCCTGGAGAATCCCATGGACAGAGGAGCCTGGTGGGCTACAGTCCATAGGGTGGCAAAGAGTTGGACACGACTGAAGTGACTTAGCATGCACGCATGCAGCCCCTAAGGGCCCCAGCCCCCACTCCCAGGGACCTCATCCCCTCAGCCACCNCTTTCCAACACTATGCCATTAAAAGCACTTAAAAGTGAAAATCGTCAATTCAGAGGTGAAGCTCAGGGTTTCAAATACACTGTACAGCGAATTTCCTTTTTTCTCCTTAACTTGGCCATCAGGATAGCTGAGAGTCGGGTAATTCATTAGAGTTTCATGCTGTCCCCTATTTTTTTCCTTCTGAATCAAGAAAGCAGTGTGAGAATAGTTAATCATGTAAGTTTGCAGTCTTTACATCATGGTACAGTGCCCTCCTCTCTGAGCAAGTCTCTTTACTTTTTTGAGCCGAATCTATATGGCAGGGGGATGGGGTGTGTGTGTTATATGCCATGTCCTTCTTTCTGTTATTTTCCCCCCCTGAAGAACTCTATCCTGTCAGATACCAAGGGGAATCCCTCCACTTCAAGAGGAGGCTTTTAGTGTAGTATTTCTTTTCCTTTTTTTGACTCCAGGCCATGCAATATTTCTTTTTCTCTTTTTCACTCAGGCCACACCACTTGGCAGATGCCTGGAGAAGGGAATGGCTACCCATTCCAGTATTCTTACCTGGAGAATTCCATGGACAGAGGAACCTGGAGGGCTACTGTCCACGGGGGTCACAAAGAGTTGGACACGACTGAGCAACTAACATTTTCACTTTCTTGTTCTTGCCACTCGGCTTGTGGGATCTTAGTTTCCCAACCAGGGACTGAATCAGAGCCTCAGCAGTGAAAGCACTGAGTCCTAACCACTGGATCACCAGAGAATTCCCTACGGCAGTATTTCTTATATTGAAAGTTCTCCATAAATGAGCTGTTCAAATTTTTAAGGTGGTCACAGCTGAGGAGCTCTCAGGATTGAGGGCCCAGCAATGCCCACAAAGGCCCCAGCACTGCCAACAGAAAAGCTGGAGGAGATGGTTTAACTGGTATAAGTTGCCTGTGGGTTTTGGTCAGTGGAGTGGGTTGAATAGTGTCTTCCCTCAAAATTCATGCTGTCTGGACCCTCAGAATGTGATCTTATTTGAAAATAGAGTCTTTGCAGATATAATTAGTTAGGTATCTCATGATGAAATTATCCTAGATTTAAGAAAGAAAGAAAGCGAAGTCACTCAGTCACGTCTGACTCTTTGCAACCCCATGGACTGTAGCCTACCAGGCTCCTCTGTCCATGAGATCTTTCCAGGCAAGAGTACTGGAGTGGGGTGCCATTCCCTTCTCCAGGAGGATATTCCTGACCCAGGGATCGAACCCAGGTCTCCCACATTGTAGGCAGATGCTTTACGGTCTGAGCCACCAGGGAAGTCCTAAATTTAGGAAGGACAGTAAATCAATGACTGGTGTCCTATGAGAGAGAAGAGAGGACACAGAGAGGTGGAGGGCAGGAAGCCACGTGGAGACAGAGGCAGAGGTTAGCGTTGTGCTGGTACAACCAAGGAAAGCCTGGAGCCGCAGGAAGAAGGAAGAGGCAAAAAAGCTTCCTCCCCTAGAACCTCCAGCAGGAGTATGACCCTGTTGACACCTGGATTTAGCACTTCCAGACTATGTGAGAATTAAAATTTTTATTGTTTTAAGCCACCCAGTTTGTGGTGTTTTGTTTGACAACCCTAGGAAACAAGTACAGTCAGTCTCTGCTTCTTCACTGGAGCATTCTGGCTTTGTCTTACATTTGCTGTAACATTGGACCCATGATCATCTAAACGGCAGATGCTAATGTGTTAAATGAACACCGGGTACTTGAGAAGGGATTTGAGGAAGCAGAGGACAACCTCCCATGTGAAAGTTGCTCAGCCTTGTCCGACTCTTTGCAACCCCAGGGACTACACAGTCCATGGAATTCTCCAGGCCAGAATACTGGAGGGGATAAGGCAATGGCAATGGCACTCCAATACTCTTGTCTGGAAAATTCCATGGACAGAGGGGCCTGGTAGGCTGCAGTCCATGGGGTCGCTAAGAGTCGNTCCTGGAACGCCATGCTGGCAGGAGGCCTCCCTGAAGTGTGTGTGTGTGTGTGTGTGTGTGTGTGTGTGTGCTTGCTGGGGGGGTGCCCGCTGCCCACCTGCTCAGGTGGTAACTTGCTGTTAGCTTTTCTTGTGGGCTCTAGGCCAGATGCCCCTCCTGCTCCTTAGCCCCTAACCGCAGGTTGAGGGGCTCTGTGGCGACATGCCAGCCTGACACGGGCCTGGCCTGGGGAAGCTGCCAACCTGGGCTGGCCGCCTGGCAGTGGGCACCGTCCTAAGCTCTGCCTGGTCCTGCAGTTCATCCAGGTGCCCTACACGGCGCTCACCATGCTCCTGACCCCCAACCCCAAGGAGCGGGACTCAGCCACTGTGTACCGTGAGTGCAGGCAGGCATGCAGTTGGGTGGGAGCGGGTAGCTCTGGCCCAGCCCCACGAGCTCAATCACCTTGCTGCATGCTGTGTCCCAGGGATGACCTTGGAGATGGCGGGGACGCTGATGGGAGCCACCATCCACGGACTCATTGTGTCTGGTGCCCACGGGTCCCACAGGTGCAAGGAGGACACGCTCCCAGGGGAAGTGGCTGTTTCCCCCAACGCGGTGAGTGTCCAGGCTGCCCGAAGCCCCTGGGGCCCCCGCTTCCAGGTCACCTCCTTCTTCAAGGAACAGGTCTCCGCCAGGTCTCTTCATGGTTGTTTGGGAGCTCAGCCCTGCCCAGCAGGCTCTTGCATTCCTTCCCTGTTCCTCACGCTGAGCCCATGTCCCCCATCCTCCCGCTAAATCTGCTTCTCCTGCTGGGTGCTTTCTAAACGTGGAGCCAAACAACAGGCCAGCAGGTCATTTGGAGGGGAGGAGGTGGACCCCAGAGAAGGGGCAGGGTGAGGAGGGGCCACCTGCAGGGACAGGAGATAGACAGCAGAAGGGTTTAGTGTCCTGGCAGAGCTCTGGGCAAAACCCATCCTATGAGCAGTACCACGCAGCCCTGAACAGGTGTCCCCTCAACCCCACCCACAGTGTGAAAGGAGAGGGGAAACCTGGGGCGGTACCCCTTCCTCTCCCCTCAAAGCCGTTCCCTTTTCAGCAATTAGGAGATGTTCATCTATTCATCTGTCAAGTGCATTTTCTATTCCCCCCCTTCTTAAGCAAATGACATCACTGACCTCCACCAACATCTGAGAATTAATATTATGAGAATAATGCCAGCATCATGCACCCACAGTTCACTGCCTGTAAGAAAACATTACAGTGAAGTCCTGTGTAGAGATCCCCAGGCCATCTGCAGCCCAGCTACAGAATGTGCCTCCGTACAGTGTGAAATGAAGCTGCAGGGCCCCAGAGAGAGCAGGGAGTCAATCTCCCCTTCCCATGGCCCACTGCCCCAGTCAAGGGATTGCCTGGATCTGTGTAGGTGAGAGGCTATGCCCTGTTGCCCTCAAAGCCCATCATGGTGCTACTAGCCCAGGATCAGAGGAGTTGTGGCCTGCAGATTTACCTTCCCTGCTTCCAAGCCCAGAGCCCCGCCACCCCGCCCCCCCAAAAAACTGAGAGTCAAAGTCGCTCAGTCANTGCCCTCAAAGCCCATCATGGTGCTACTAGCCCAGGATCAGAGGAGTTGTGGCCTGCAGATTTACCTTCCCTGCTTCCAAGCCCAGAGCCCCGCCACCCCGCCCCCCCCAAAAACTGAGAGACAAAGTCGCTCAGTCATGTCCAACTCTTTGCAACCCCATAGACTGTAGCCCACCAGGCTCCTCTGTCCATGGGATTCTCCAGGCAAGAATACTGGAGTGGATTGCTATTCCCTTCTCCAGGGGATCTTCCTGACGCAGGGCTCAAACTCATGTCTCCTGAGTTGTAGGCAGATTCTTCATTATCTGAGCCACCAGGAAGCCTCTACAAGGCCCCTCCCCAAAGCTTCTGGGTTACTGTCTACGTGAGGATAGTGGAACAGAGGGGAGAAGTGGGGAGCAGGTTTGAGGAGCTCCCCTTGGGTGGGAGACCAGGAGGCCAGGTGGGGCATGGGATGGCAAGAAGTAGGGAGTAGGAAGCTGAGAATCTGCCCTCCCTCGTGTCCTCATGGCTCACATGAGGCTGTGAGCCGAGGTGAGAAGCGTCCAGGGGCCTCTTGCTGGTTCCAGCTCTGCTGTCCCATAGACTTCACATACAAAACACAAATGCATGGATAAAACCGTCCCGGATTTCAAGAGAGCAGAGCATTCACTCCCAAGTGCAGCGCCTTCTGAATGTGGGACCTCTCACACTGGTGAAGCTCTGCATCTCCCTCCTTCCCCGCCACCAAAGACAACCCCTATCCTGAACTGGGTGACTGTTACTCCCATGCAGGCCTTATATGTATTTTATTCCATGTGTGTCTTCCTCTGAATGATCAGTGGCACCGTTTCTGTTTTTGACATTTTCTATGTCATTGTACATCACACTGTAACTATCTGTTCATGGATCTGTCTCCCCCTCACCCCAAGCCCCTTACTGTGGATGCACAGGGTCACTTATTCATCACTGTAACCTCAGGGTCTAGCACACCGAAGACAGAAGCAATGAATGTTTGCTTTAAAAAAATGACTGAGAGGGAGGGAGGGATTTGACTCGTTCCATGAATGCCCACAAGAGGCACAGGGTCAGTGGAAGGACCATTCTTGTCCCTTAGATCTCCTCCTCCTGTGGGTTGATGGAGAGGAAGAGCACCCAGCATCCTTGGACTTGGACTGAGGGTCCCTCTGCTCCCATTGGGAGGCACTCCTGCCAGGCCCCTGGGTATCCCCACCTCCGTGGGTTGGAGACATCACCCCCACTGAAGTTCTGTCCTGTCCACAGACTCGTCTCTACTTCATTGCAGCTGCTGTGGTTGCTTTGACTTACCCACTGTGCAGTACTTTGCTCTGCCTGGGGGTGAAGGAGCGATCAGGTAGGTACAAGGTGGCAGACAGAGTGTGGAAGCAGAAGCTGGTCGCTCCTCTCAGGCATGAGTTTTGATTTTGAACTCCATCAATCCAAGATGTCCCTTTCCAATGTTACAGACCCCTCTACCCCAGCATCCGGCCAGGGTCTGGGCTTCCTGGCTGGGCTGGGTCTCACGATCCGGCATCGGCCCTATCTGAAGCTGGTCATCTCCTTCCTCTTCATCTCAGCAGCTGTTCAGGTATGTCTGGCCAGGCTGATCCCCACTGGCTGGGTTCTGGCCATACTGAACTTGCATAGGTTCAGGTTAGTCTCTCGTCTCCACCACACCACAGGGAAATCAGTGGCTGGCAAGGGCTTTGCAAGGCTGATGTGGGAGAAGAGAAACCTACCTAGATCTAGTGGGACTGGGGAGGGTCAGGGCCCAGACACCGGGAAGTGTTTGGAGTGATAAAGTCCATCCATCTCAGCTGTGCCAGGGGGAGACTAGGAATGGGGTTTAAATCTGTGTTGGGATACAACTCCATTGTTGGGGAAGGGACTGCATGATGGTGGCAGAAACCAGAGCTTGGAGGCCCAAAGGGAAGGCCCGACTCAAGACCTCAGCCTTGCCCTTGATTTCCACGTTTCTGCCATTTCCTGTACACGCCTACTTCCTGTCGACTCCTCAGGTGGAGCAGAGCTACCTGGTCCTGTTCTGTACACACGCTTCCCAACTTCAAGACCACGTCCAGGGCATGGTGCTGACCATCCTGGTGAGGGGACATGGGGTGGTAGAGGCGAGAGGCCTGAGTCAGGGCTGTGTGGTCCTTGACATGACCTGTGTGATGGAGTTCTGGTGGTCAGTATTTTGGACTCTGCTTGGGCTTTTTGCTAAGATGATTCAATCGTGTCCAATTCTTTGCAACCCTATGGACTGTAGCCCACTAGGCTCCTCTGACCATGGGATTCTCCAGGCAAGAATACTGGAGTGGGTTGCCATTTCCTTCTCCAGAGGATATTCCTGACCCAGGGATCAAACCCATGTCTCTTATGTCTCCTGCATTGGCAGGCGGTTTCTTTACCACTAGTGCCACCATTTCGGCAGAGGGTGGAATTGGGGTNCCTCCATGGGATTCTCCAGGCAAGAATACTGGAGTGGGTTGCCATTTCCTTCTCCAGAGGATATTCCTGACCCAGGGATCAAACCCATGTCTCTTATGTCTCCTGCATTGGCAGGCGGTTTCTTTACCACTAGTGCCACCATTTCGGCAGAGGGTGGAATTGGGGTCAGGGTCATAAAGTTCGTAAAGCTCAGCCACTGGTTCCAACCAAGGACAATGTCAGCGTCGGGTATCCCACCTAAAAGCTGAGCATTTGAGAATCTGGCAGAGGTCCCGGCAGGGCGTCCTGGTCTATGATGATTCTGTTTGTTCACAGGTCTCGGCAGTGCTGAGCACCCCGATGTGGGAGTGGGTTCTGCAGCGATTTGGGAAGAGGATGTCGGCCCTCGGGATCTGTGTAAGTGAGGCAGGAAGCCAGGCCTGGGGTGGTGTTGAGGGGCAGTGTGTTCTCACATCTTCCGTGTCTAGCCCGGCGCCAGGCTTAGGGGGCATCAGTAAGGACTGGTGAATCCGAGAGCAGCTATGAGTGTGTGGGAGGCAGGGGTACAAGTGGAGGAGGCGCCAGCGTGTCTGTCTCCCTAGGCGATGGTGCCCGTTGCCATCCTGCTGGCTGCTGTGCCCATGGTGCCCGTGGCGTATGTCGTGGCCTTTGTGTCTGGCCTGAGCATCGCTGTGTCCTTGCTGCTACCCTGGTAGGCTGGGTGAGGGTCACAAGGAGTAGGGGCCTCCCGTTCTTCCCGGTGGGTATCCCCCCTTCATCTCAACCTGCGGTCCCAGGCCTCCCCCGCTGGGGACAGGCTTTCTCCCTTTTGGGGGAAAGAGTGTGTTGGAGAAAAAGTGAAAAGAAAGTGAAAATGTTAGTCACTCAGTTGTGTCTGCCTCTTATGCGACCCCATGGACTGTAGCCCGCCAGGCTCCTCTGTCCATGGGAATCTCCAGGCAAGAATACTGGAGTGGGTTGCCATTTCCTTCTCCAGAGGATATTCCTGACCCAGGGATCAAACCCATGTCTCTTATGTCTCCTGCATTGGCAGGCGGTTTCTTTACCACTAGTGCCACCATTTCGGCAGAGGGTGGAATTGGGGTCAGGGTCATAAAGTTCGTAAAGCTCAGCCACTGGTTCCAACCAAGGACAATGTCAGCGTCGGGTATCCCACCTAAAAGCTGAGCATTTGAGAATCTGGCAGAGGTCCCGGCAGG
Source organism: Neotragus pygmaeus (assembly GCA_006410875.1). Classification (NCBI taxonomy): domain Eukaryota; kingdom Metazoa; phylum Chordata; class Mammalia; order Artiodactyla; family Bovidae; genus Neotragus; species Neotragus pygmaeus. Next base: position 3,578,763 of record SJYV01045960.1, on the reverse strand, counting down.
GCGTCCTGGTCTATGATGATTCTGTTTGTTCACAGGTCTCGGCAGTGCTGAGCACCCCGATGTGGGAGTGGGTTCTGCAGCGATTTGGGAAGAGGATGTCGGCCTTCGGGATCTGTGTAAGTGAGGCAGGAAGCCAGGCCTGGGGTGGTGTTGAGGGGCAGTGTGTTCTCACATCTTCCGTGTCTAGCCCGGCGCCAGGCTTAGGGGGCATCAGTAAGGACTGGTGAATCCGAGAGCAGCTATGAGTGTGTGGGAGGCAGGGGTACAAGTGGAGGAGGCGCCAGCGTGTCTGTCTCCCTAGGCGATGGTGCCCGTTGCCATCCTGCTGGCTGCTGTGCCCATGGTGCCCGTGGCGTATGTCGTGGCCTTTGTGTCTGGCCTGAGCATCGCTGTGTCCTTGCTGCTACCCTGGTAGGCTGGGTGAGGGTCACAAGGAGTAGGGGCCTCCCGTTCTTCCCGGTGGGTATCCCCCCTTCATCTCAACCTGCGGTCCCAGGCCTCCCCCGCTGGGGACAGGCTTTCTCCCTTTTGGGGGAAAGAGTGTGTTGGAGAAAAAGTGAAAAGAAAGTGAAAATGTTAGTCACTCAGTTGTGTCTGCCTCTTATGCGACCCCATGGACTGTAGCCCGCCAGGCTCCTCTGTCCATGGGAATCTCCAGGCAAGAATACTGGAGTGGGTTGCCATGCCCCCCTCCAGGGATTTTCCTAATCCAGGGATCTTCCTAACCCAGGGATTGAACCCAGGTCTCTCGAATTGCAGATGGATTCTTTACCATCTGAGCCACCAGGGAAGCTCAAGAATACTGGAGTGGGTACCCTATCCCTTCTCCACAGGATCTTCCCACCTAGGATTAAACCCAGGTCTCCCACACTGCAGGCAGATTTTTTACTGTCTGAGTCACCAGGGAAGTACAAGCACTTTTACTGCCTGACTCTCTTTGGACCAGTCCTGGTGCTGGGCAGTGGGGACCCAGGGGTGAATCTGACTCAGTCCTTGTCCCCAAAAAACCCTCAGTTTGGCAGCTCCTGAAGAGATAAAAGACATAATTCTGCAGCCCCTGCCCCCAGGTCCATGCTTCCAGACGTGGTCGATGATTTCCAGCTGCAGCACCAGCATGGCCCAGGCCTGGAGACCATCTTCTACTCATCCTATGTCTTCTTCACCAAGCTTTCGGCAGCCAGCGCCCTGGGCATCTCCACTCTCAGCCTGGAGTGAGTCCCAGAATCGGGCTGTCCCAGAGGCACAAAAGACAAGTGGCGTGGGAAGCAAAGGGCAAAGTCCCCAACCCAAGCCAGCCTGGGGCCACCCACGAGTCTGGGGAGTGTGTGGGAACTCCCACCTCAGCTTTCTCTGTGCACATGACCGGAAGGGGTACAGGTCTCAGCAGCTGTACCCCTTCTGAAACCTCTACACCCCACACTCACAGCTCTCTCTGAACTCCTCCCTGGTCTGCCTGTTCCCTTACACTCCCTTCCTCCCTAGTTAGACTGATTTGGTCAGAAAACAAATCCAAGTTTCAGGATAGGGTGGGGATTGGGCACCTGGGACCCTTCCATCAGGAGGCTCTGAGCTGGATGCTCAGGGTGGGGGCTTCTCCAGCTTTGCAGGGTATGAGTCAGGAGCCTGCAGGCAGTCGGAGCAGGTGGTGGTGACCCTCAAGGTCCTCATCGGTGCGGTACCCACCAGCATGATCCTCATTGGTCTCTGCATCCTCATGGTCGGCCCCACTCCCAAGGTGCCAAGACGGGCCAACTCCCGCTCCCTGGGGAGGTAGGCACCTCGCGCTCACGGGTACACAGTGCAGGGCACCTGGGGAGGCACGCAGATGTGCACAGTTCCCAGGTGGGCCTGATGTGCCACAAGCAAGGAGTCTTTTTTTTTTTTTTTTTGCTTTTGCTGCACTGGGTCTTCTTTGCCACGTGGGCTTTTTCTAGCTGCGGTGGGCAGGGGCTGCTCTCTAGTCGAGGTGCTTGGGCTTCCCATTGTGGTGGCTTTTGTTGCAGAGCACGGGCTCTAGGGTGCCAGGGCTTCAGCGGTTGTGGCTCCCGGGATCTAGAGCCCAGGTCCGTTCGCTGTGGTCCACGGGCTCAGTTGCTTTGTGGCATGTGGAGTCTTCCCAGATCAGGGATCGAAGCCAGGTTCCCTTTATTGGTAGGCAGATTCTTATCCACTGTACCACTGGGAAAGTGCAGTCAGTCCATCTTAATGGGCCCCAAACTGAATTCATCTTTGTTCTCCAATCTTGGCTCTTGATGCACCACAAAGAACCTTCCAACCTGGGTGCTGAAACCCCGGGGTCATCTTCCACTCCTCCCCACACCAGCTGCCCTGAGCCTCTCTCTCACCTTGTTCTTACCACTTGGAAGCACAGACCCCACCGCCCTGGGGATGATCTGCTCACTGCCTGGCTTTCACAGTAGACTGTGGGGCCCTTGATGGCTGATGGGGCTGTTTTCTTCATTTTTGTGTCCCAGGAGCTCAGCCCAGAGCCAAAGTCCAAGCAGGCACTGCAGTGTCAACACTGCTGGTCAAGCAGACAGTCACAAGCTGCGTCCACATTTTTGCACACGCTCAAAAACTTACAAACAAGAGCCCGTGTACAGGCAGAGCCCCGCACAGGACAGGCCAGGAAGTGGCTCCATCATGGACCCCTCGGCGCTCAGTGGGGCAGCCTGGGACACCAGCCCCTCATACTGAGATCATGCCCTGTGTTTGGGGAATGACACGTGGGTGGGACCTGGAGGAACAGGGCTGTAGCTTCGTTCTGAGGGTTGAGCAGGGGAGGAGTTGCTCAGGAGACAAGGAGCAGCCACTGACACTTCCCCGACCTCTGCCCACCCTCATCCTCCTCTCTGACTTTTCTTCTCTTTCCTGCAGGAGGACCAGCTACACTCTGGCTTGAATTTGAGACCCTGTGAGCCAGCACATCAGGAGCGGCATCTTCTGGGCCCCAGGCCCCCCTTTTTAGCCCTTTGGCACCCCCGCCTCACCATTTACACACAACCTGTCTTTTCCCCAGGGATGTGGAGTCCTCAGTGACTCTCCTGAAGGGAGTGGCCTGGGCTCCACCTTTCATGTCTTACCTGTTGACTTCAGGACATCTCAGAGGCCTGTGCCACTGACTACCCAGCTCTGGGCAATCTGTGACCCGGAAAGCATTCATGTAGCAACTATTCCTGGAAGAAGGAAGCCCCTACCAGCCTGGTCTGCAGACTTCTGTGGGAGCACCAGGCCCACCAGCCTGCTTTGATGGCAAAGCTACTTGACAAGACAGACACACAGAATTCTTGTTTCTCCTGATGGTCCAGTGATCATCTAATGGAGAGGCTGACAGACAGCATGTGAATGGGCGGAATAGGGACAGATGGACATGCTGGGATATCCAGGTGGAGAGATACACAGATGCAGCCAGAGAGGTCAGCAGACCCCAAAGGGAGCAGATTGGGCCAGCAGTGCGGACAGGTTGAACAGGGCACGAGGTGTTTCTCAAGACCTTTCCCCTTGTACAGCTCAGCTGATGACACTGTTTCTAGAAGTGGTCACAGACTGATACTGAGCCACCAAGGATCAATCATTTTTATGAACAAAAGTTACTTTTGTGGGAAAACTTTTCTGAAAGTTCATCTTATAAAATCACAGGAACCACTATTTTCTAGAGGCCACCGTGTCTTTGGGGAAGAAAGATCCACTGAGGTTTATCTTTTCAGAAACAAAGAGTTTTCCTTCTACTTGCTTGCTTGCGTGTGTGTTCAGTCGTGTCCAACTCTTTGCGACCCCACGGACTGCAGCATGCCAGTCTTCTCTGTCTATGGGATTTCCCAGGCAAGAAGAGTGGAGTGGGTTGACATTTCCTACACCAGGGGATCTTCCCAACCCAGGCAGTGAACCCACATCTCTGACATCTGCCGCATTGGCAGGCAGACTCTTTACTGCTGAGCCACCTGGGAAGATCTGTTTGAGTCTGTAAAATGTGACTGGGGCCAGCCTGCTAATCCCACCTCCTGGGAAATCTATCCCAAGGAGGGAAGGGGAGGGTGCCTGATGTCACTAAAACTGGCCATGTCTCCTCAACCATGTGTCCCAGAATATCTGCAGTTCCTCAGACCACAGGTTCCCTGTGGGAGGAGACAAGAAGTTGAGGCCATCAGCCAGGGCAGCAGACCATGGTAGCTTGTGTGGGTTTGGGGCCTGGGGAGGAGCTGGGGAATGCAGGGGGCCCTGATGCCCCAGCAACTGTTACTAGAGAAGCCTGGGTACCCACAGGGGAACCAGGAGGTGAGATCTGCTCCCCACGTTTCTCCCCCACCCCCAGTTCTACCCTTCCCAAGCCCACTGCCCAGGACTAGGCCCCTTTCCACTTCCTCTTTAGCCCTCTGGCTGTCTCTTAAGTATGAGATGAGATTGACGGTCTAAGACAGAGCTCAGACATATTCAGATAGTGCTCCTCAGAGCTTAAAGCATTTGGCTTCCTCTACAAATGCTGTCTCTTCATACTGTCCATGGGGTTCTCCAGATAAGAATACTGGAGTGGAGTTCTTCACGGACTCAATGGACATGAATTCGAGCCAACGCCAGGAGACAGTGGAGGACAGAGGAGCCTGGCATGCTACAGTCCATGGAGCTACAGTCGGACATGACTGAGTGGCCGAATGACAATTGTTCTACCCTTCTCAAGTCCCAAGTTCCCAGGTTCCAAGAAGGAACCTGACCTCAGAGACAGTGCAGAGTGTGACCCGGTCTGTCTGACGCCTGAGCTTTCTGGCCCTGTGACACGGACAAGGGCATCTGATCCTTGAGGTTGCAGGGCTCTATAGAGCTGGGCTCAGCCTCTCTTCCTGATTCAGGAGGGGGCTGATAGGAAACTCTGTGCTCTGCACAGGCACATACAGCACACACATACGTCACACATTGCACACTCACACTGCACACTCACACACACCTACAGAACAGGTTTTTGTTTGCTCGTTTGTTTTTCTTTTGGCTGCACTGTCTTTGTTGGGTTGGCAAGCTTAGTTACCCCTCGGCAACTAAGTTCTTAGTTGGGATCTTAGTTCTCTGACCGTGGATCAAACGTGAGTACCCTGTATTGAAAGGTGGATTCTTAACCACTGGACCACCAAGAAAGTCCCCAGAACAGTTTCTTAACACTGGACAATCACTGGCCGTGTGGAGACAGTACCAGTTACAAGAAGGCAGTTTCTCCCATGTGGTCATGCGGTGCTTTGGAAACCTGGGCAATGCAGGTGGGATCAGAAGCTTGTGTTACATTTGATGTTACCTCTATTTCCCTGGAGTGCGGTCTCCTAGGAAACCGAAGAGAGCTGCACTGTACAAGAACAGCTGTCAGGGCCACCACTGCGGGTCAAGTGTTGGATCTCGGAGATGGGAGGCGATCATGGGCTGACCGACAGGTATAATTCCATTTCTTCTTCATGACAACCCTATGAAACAGGTCTTATCTCATTTTCAGGTGAGAAAATAGACTAGTGAATTAAGCAACTTGCCTAAGAGCAGTTAGAAATGGAAGAAATGGTTTTGTACCCAGAATTGGAGATCAGATGCCCACCTCCATGTCCTCCAGGCAGTTAAAACATCACACATCCTTCTCCCCACACTTGTTCTGCCTCCTGCATTTTAGGTAAATTTATGTCAGCATCTATCCAGTCACCAAAACCCCTAACTTGGTCTCTCCTTAATCTCTTTTCTCTCCCATTTATTCCACCAACCCATTCCCCATATATACCAAGTATGTATTAAGTGAGGGAAAAGTGTTGCAACGTGTGGGTTCTACCATTATCAAACGGTAGAGCTTGGGACTTCCTTGGTCATCCAGTGGTTGGGAGTCTGCCTATCAATGCAGGGACATGGGTTCAATCCCTGCTCCAGGAGGATCCCACATGTCCCGAGGCAATCAAGCCTGTGTACTGCAGCTACTGAGCCTGTGTGCCTCGAACTTCTGCCCCGCAATGAGAAGCCACCGCAATGAGAAGCCTTCACCCCAGAACTAGAGAATAGCCCCTGCTCAGAACAAATAGAAAAACCCTGCATGTAGCAGTGAAGACCCAGTACAACCAAAAATAAATAAATAACGAGAGGGAGGTTCCTGGTGGTCCGGTGCTTAGCACTTGGTGCTTTCATTACAGTGGCCTGGGTTCAATCCCTNAGAACAAATAGAAAAACCCTGCATGTAGCAGTGAAGACCCAGTACAACCAAAAATAAATAAATAACGAGAGGGAGGTTCCTGGTGGTCCGGTGCTTAGCACTTGGTGCTTTCATTACAGTGGCCTGGGTTCAATCCCTGGTCTGGGAATTAAGATTCCCCAAACCCCATGGTGCAGCTAAAAACATAAATAGAAAAGAAGAAATGATAATTTACAACAATCAAGAGATAAGCACCTGGGGTGGAGTTACTTCTCTGGAGAAGGATCCAAGAGGGATACATAGGGAGCTTGAATGGTTCCTAGTAATGTTCTGGTTCTTAAATTAAGGATAGGTGACTCACTTTATTATTATGCTTTCTTATACTTTACATCTATTGCACTTATTAAATAATACCATACAAAAATTTTTAAACTTTGGGCCCAAAATGAGATTTGTAACTAATGTTTCTATGTAAAATATTCTATTCTCAATGTTAACATTAAACAATAATTCAAAGTATTTAGCTCTTCTCTCCTTGTTTCCTTCTCTCCCCAAACCAACAAATACTGGATTATCTTTTATTTATTTCAATGATTATATACAGTAGAGACCAGGGAAACATGTTTTGTATGAGAGCTGTCATGGGATCAAATTTGTTGGAAAGAAATAATTTATATCCTGGACTCTCCACCAGAAGAAATACGAAGACAACATATGTAAAAATCAAGAACATTCCTCCATACCAGAAACAATCGCAAAGTAAATATTATTCACACACATACACCCACACAAAAAAACCATTCACAACAGGATTCTCCTGGTGGTCTAGTGGTTGGCACTCTTCGCTTCCAATGCAGAGGGCCTAAGTTCAATCCTTGGTCTGGGAAATTCTGCATGCCACCCGATGCACACAAAAATAAATAAACTTAAAAAACAAAAACATTCACAACAGCTGCAACAACCATTAATGATTTTATTGAAGACTCATCCACAGGATTCTGACCAGCGAAATGACCATAACGCGCACTCTGGGGCACCTACACAGATTTTGTTATCAGGTCCCCCAGACCCCATCTTGAGGCTTCACCATTGTGAGGTTTCACCCCACCAGACACTTCCTTAGAAAATGGAGCCAGGCCTCAGGCTCTCCTCAGCCATTGCTCTCCAGCAACTGATTCCAGACAAGTGGCCTCCATTCCCATTACCCCAGCAGCTCTTCTAATGCATTTCAACCGCAAAGTGGCTCTTGCCTCTTCCCTATCCCTGCTCCATCTCCATAAACTAGCAGACAGGAGTCCTCAGGGTATAAGATCTTTCCAGATGACTTTAAAAGAAAAGAGGAAGAGGCATTTGTGCTCCTATGCATCTGAGCTCCTACGGCTGAAACGTACCTGCAGATGTGTTCTGACTAGTCACACATCAATCCATTCGTTACGCTGCAGTGACAGAAGTTTATGACTCTGAACAGTGGTGAGTCTATCTGAAGCTGGGATCAGCAGGGCTTTTTCTACTAGGCTAAGCTGGTGCTTTAGCCCATAATTATAAGAAACTATCTTAGATTCAGTATAACCTTCAACTTTCTGAAACACTTTCTCTCACAGAGTCTATGCTGGCCTGTAAGACTTGAACGGGGAGAACATAAAATAGACAAATTAAGGTGGCAATTTAAACTAAGGGAGTTGATTACTGGGAGAAAAATAGGGCATTTTTTAGGATCCCCAAAATAGGAGATGAGTAACCTCTCAGGGAGAAAATCCTGAGCGACAACAGCACAAAATCCTGCCACAGGCCTTACCTGTGCTTGGCACTCTGCTAGTAACATCAGGACCCGCTTCAGTGGGGCCCAGAGGGAGTCAAAGCACTTTAAGTATCATTTGAAATTTGCCCAGGGCCAGATTTCAGGAGCTCCTGGACTTTTGTCAGCCAGAATTTTCTAGGGAAGTGACAGGGTTAAGTTTAAATCCAACATCAGAACTACTTCCTGTTCGAGGTAGTCCTGGGAGCAGAAATGAATCGATTTTTTTGTTTTCCTTTGAGCTCTGTGCATTCCTGCTCATTTAGGGTAAAAAGAGATGCTGGAGCAGATGTTCTCCAGCACTCTTCACACTCAACTTGAAGCCAACAAGATCTATTACAATCCTGAGGTACCTTTTAAGTGCTTCTAAGAGCTTTAATGCCGTTTTGGGCAAGGGACAGAAAGCCTCAGAGAAACCATAAAACACAATCCATATGGCACCATAATATTGTTTTGTGCCGGGAATTCTGCCCTTAGACAAAACCACACAGTCATGAATACATAAATGACTGCTTTCTGAGCCATCTAACAAAGACTGGGCTCTGCTGCAGAGCAGGGAACAGCAGCCCGGGGGGAAGAGTGGCGGAGCCAGCCATGGCAAGCGCCTCACCTCCCAGCGGCACTGCAGATCCCAGCTGGGGGGCGTCCACCTTGGAAAACAGCTCTTGTTAGTAATGGCCTCGGCTGCGCAGCACGTACTCTGCTAAGTATCAGACTACACTGCCAGTGTGGTCAGAAGAGCCGGTGGTATCTCCACTTTGGGGACTCCGTCACTGAAGACCCCAAGGGAAGGACTGCGATCAAGGCTCTGAGGCAGAGTTTTGGAAGTCATCTGATCTGCCATCTCTTATGATTATTTCCTGTTTGGCTGTGAAAGTTAAGGGGACGAAGCCTTCACTGTCCGCACAAAGAAGGATCCAATGGGAGTCTGCAAAGTAAAATAAACACACAGGCAGTTCTAAAATAAACACACAGGCAATTCAGGATATCCTGTCTTACTCAATAAAGAAAAATATCACAAATACAACTTTTTTGAGAGAAAGAATGTAGTAGTTGATAAGCCTGAACCTGACCATCACAAGACTTTAGAGAGATGGAGGGGCTGGGTGAAACTGAGGGTCAGGTTACATAGCAGGAATGAGATATTGATGACAGGAGACAGGGAGAGCTAAGGGACAGGTATTAATGCCCGGGTGAGGCATTAAAGAGTCAGTGTCATGTATTTGAGCTTGTGTGTGCATGTGTGCATGCTGGTGTTAGGGGGTATATATGGCGTCCCTACCTTTTCTAATGCCATCTAGTAGTTTCTCCAGAAACTATGCGAAGCTGGCAACAGCAACTCTATGGAGGAAACTTCTATATTTTTGAGATCCATACCAACCTCTAGACACCCAAGGAGGCTGAGCTGACTAGTGCCAGGCTAGAAATGCCCAGATAATCCTAAATAGTTTGTTCTGAGATAACCTAGGACCACTGGTGTAAAACATACCTGGACTTTCTCTGGTTCTTTTGAGTCTACTGTGACCCTGTAATTTCACTTCTGAAAATCTATACTTTCCAAAAATGTATAAAATACAGAAAGGTTTTTATTAGTGTTATTGATAATAATGAAAAATTGGAAACCACTTAAATGTCAAAGAAAATAATGCAAACTGAAATATGGTATTAAGAGAGTAAATATTGCTCACTACAAGGAAAAATTTTTTCCATCTATATGAGATGATTGCTGTTCACTAACTAACATGATGTATTAAGTCAAATTGTTATGTTGTACAATTTATAGTGCTGTATGTCAACTGTATCTCAATAAAACTGGAAGGAAAAAAAATATGGTACATCCAAGATAGAACATTAACCCAGTAAAAATTACAATTATCAAGTTGTATCATAAATGCATGTATCAAAACAGAAAAATGCTGATGCTACAAATGTTTAGCAGAAAAAAAAAAATGAAAAAAAAAACACAAAACTTTATGTTTAGTGTGTGGCTGTCCTGAAGACTGTGGCATAAGAAAACCACCATGTTGCCCATCAGATGGAATACAGGCATGAGTCAGTCCTAAGCCATCTAGGAGAGTCCTTCATGTGCACGTTTGCCGCATATTAAAATGACAGCTCCTAAACAGACATAGAGAAGAGACTTATGGAGATGGGGAGAGGGGAGGAGAGGGTGAGATGTATGGAAAGAGTAACATGGAAACTTACATTACCATATGTAAAATAGATAGCCAATGGGAATTTGCTGTATGGCTCAGGAAATTCAAACGGGGGCTCTGTATCAATCTAAAGGGGNGCTATTTGCAGCCATTGCACACTGGGCCCCCATGGGGAAAAGAGCACAGTCGGCTTAATTGGCTGCAAAGAAAAGAGAACCAAAAAACAGACTAGCTAGAGTCCCTGCAAGGTGCCACTGGGCTCCTCTGAAAGACCTATGACCACCCCAGCAACCTGCTTGCTTGCGGGTTATGTCATCAGGTGCAAAGAGAAGCTATTCCCACATGAGCAACTTGTTGCCCAGAGCCATGATGCCTTTTGAGCTTCTTTCTGGGACTCTGGGTTGTTCAGTGGCCACTGAGGTCCATTTACTAGCCCTTTGGCCTGGCTGTGTTGTGGGTCAATCTCTGTGGGGCCACCTCTGCCTTGGTAGATGAAAATCATCAAGCCCAAAGCAGAGGTCTCAGGATCCAGCTCACCTATCAGCTCCAGCGCAAGACAACATCTTGTTGATGCGGATGACATGGAAGGGGTGGAGCCGCACTCGGATGTGAAAACCATCTTTGCCACAGCTTTTCACCATGTACTTGTTGGCACAAATACGGGCAGCCTCCAGGGCTACAGGAAGACAAAATGCCACAGAAGCATTTACCATGGCTCTCTGTCTTGGTGGGATGAGTTTAGCAAAGAGGCTAATGATTGTGCACTTGTGATAATAAGCCAGTCATTTCTGTGCAGTGACTTCCAGGTTTGGCTGGGGGTACGCACACAAGGAACTGGGCAGTATTGACAAGGAAGCCTGCCTCACCTTCAGAGGAGAGCTGCTCATACTCATCTGACACCATGTGGCCACAGAGTGGGAACTCATCCACTTTGGNTGGGATGGGGAGGGAGATGGGGGGGAGGCTCACAAGGGAGGGGACATATGTATACCTATGGCTGATTCATGTTGAGGTTTGACAGAAAGCAACAAAGTTCTGTAAAGGAATTATCCTTCAATAAAAAAATAAAATAAAATAAAATGACAATGCCTTTAAGAAATATTCTATAGGAGTTTCCTGGTGGCCCAGTGGTTAGGATTCCAGGCTGTCGCTGCTGTGGCCTGGGTTCAATACCTGGTTGGGGAACTGAAACCCTACAAGCTTCAAGACGCGGCCCCCCAAAAGAAAGAAAACAATAAGGTCCTACTGTATAGCACAGAGAACTATATTCAGTGTTCTGTGATAAACCACAATGGGAAAGAATATTTTGAAAAAAAGAATATAAAGGAACTTCCCTAGCCATCCAGTGGCTAAGACTTCCCCTGCAGCAGACAAGGGTTCAATCCTTAGCTGGGGAACTAAGATCTCAGATCTCATATGGCATGGGGTGTGGTCCCCAAATTAATAAACAAATGAAAGAATGTGTGTGCACAGAGCCCCCCCGATACACACACGAAAGAAATATTCTGCAATGCTTTTTACGTTTTAATGCAACTGGTATATATGAGGTTTTCTGTCATTTCCTGCAGTTGTTATATGTTGCTTTGTAACTCTATTTAGTATTTTCATGTGTGCACTCAGGTTTTTCAACTAGGTCGTAAGTTCCTTAAGGGCAGAACCCATATTTTCCGTGTGTTTTGGCACCTATAACAGGCCTAGATAGACAATAACAATTAATAATACTTTTTAACTGTCTACTGAATCACTGAATGGTTGGTACACTTCATTTTCATCACCAGTGACAGTCACAAAATTGAGGGAGGGGATGTCGGGTAGGGTCGCCTTCTGAATTTTACCTACCATGCAGCATTTCAACAAGAGAGAGGCCGAAAGTCTGTTGGACTGTGCTGAGTCTTAGTTTGCCATTGCAGAGAAGCATCATTCTTTTTTCAACAACAGGACGTTTCTTCAAAAATAAAGATAAAAATTGTTAAACTGATTGCAGAAGCAATGAGGTTAACATTTCCTAAGAATAGAACATACAGATTAAAAAATTCTTATCTTTTACCACTATCAACTTCAGTGTTAAATAAGGAGCTGCATTATTTTGCACAACTAAAGAATAAGACAAGACACAACCCCAAATTTCCTTTGGCTCTGTTCCTCCCCAAGGTTACGTCTTTATCTCTAGGAATTGGTTTTTCGAGGATGAGACTAATAGCATTATAGGATGATGGATGACAGCCTGAGAAAGACACAATCAGATGGTGAGGAAAAACTGCTTGGCTGTTTTAGTAACAGGCATACCTCAGAGATATTGCAGATTTTGGTTCCAGGCCACTGAAATAAAGTGAGTGTCACAATAAAGTGAACCACAGGAAGTTTTTTGGTTTCCTAGTGCATATTCTGGAGAAGGCAATGGCACCCACTCCAGTACTCTTGCCTGGAAAATCCCATGGGGAGAGGAGCCTGGTAGGCTGCAGTCCATGGGGTCGCTAAGGGTCGGATACAACTGGGCGACTTCACTTTCGCTTTTCACTTTCATGCACTGGAGAAGGAAATGGCAACCCACTCCAGTGTTCTTGCCTGGAGAATCCCAGGGATGGGGGAGCCTGGTGGGCTGCCGTCTATGGGGTCGCACAGAGTCGGACACAACTGAAGTGATTTAGCTGTAGCAGCAGCAGTGCATATTCTGGGCTTCTAAGGTGGCACAGTGGTAAAGAATCTTCCTGCCGATGCAGGAGACATGGGTTCGATCCCTGGGTCGGGAAGATCCTCTGGAGGAAGAAATGGCAACCCACTCCAGTATTCTTGCCTGGAGAATCCCATGGACAGGGGAGCCTGGGGTGCTCCAGTCCATGGAGTCACAGAGTCACACACAACTTAGCCATGGAGGATGCACAGTGCATATTCTGTAGTTAAGTATGCAACTGCATATGTCTAATAATGTACATATCTTAATTTTAAAATGCTGATTGCTTAAAAAAATGCTAACTATCAACTGATAACAGACATATCTATATATCTTTAAACAAAGATATATAAGTCCACAGTAATCATATCAGTGTGGTATTGTTAAAGTTTTAGACAAACACCACTATTACAGTAGCTGCAGTAAGAAGTAACCAGAATTAGATCTCATGATATATAAGTTTACATATGAGAAATTTGGTAGATCAAGTTCAGTGGGATAAAGATGGATTTTTAATAATGTTGGTAGCACAACTACTTATCTTTCAGAAAATTTTAATCAATGCTTAAAAACATAAATGTAAAAACTAATGTAATAAAACAATACAAGAAAACCTAGGTTACTACACATCTATCAATTTCTTTAGAAAACCTCTTGTAAACTGGTAACTCAATAGCAAAAAATGAGCAAAAGGCAATTCACACTCAACTGACAAAAAGACATGAGGATATACTCAAACTCATTAACAGTAGTGAATTACCAGGGGCTTCCCAGGTGGCACAGTGGTAAAGAACCTGCCTGCCAATGCCGGGGACACAAGAGACAGGGTTTGATCCCGGGGTTGGGAAGATCCTCTAGAGTAGGAAATGGCAACCCACTCCAGTATTCTCACCTGCAGAATCCCATGGACAGAGGAGCCTGGCGGGCTACAGTCCACAGGGTCACAAAGAGTCATCCACGATTAAGCATTCATCATAGCCAACAGTAAGGGAAAAACAATTAATAAAAGTGAAATACTACTTCACATTCATCAGATTGGTGAGGATGTAAGGAAAAGGATAGTCCCATATGTTGCTGATGGGCATGTGATGATTCATTGTTTAGTACAAAGTCTTTGAAAGGCAATCTGGCAACTCTATTAAAAGTAGAAGCATATATTTCAAATCTACTCTTCCACTTCTGGGAACCAAGCCAACAGAAATAAAAGTATGAATATAAATAGATACATATGAGAATACTATTGCAGCACTATTTGGAGTGGCTAAGAACTAAAAACAAAGTGAATGTCCATCAACAAGGGAAGAACTGAATAAACAGAATACTCTCAGCATGAAGTAAAGAATACACCCATATGACCCCACGTTTGTAAAACAATGAGAAAATCACCACCCCAGCACCTATATACCTATGAATTAAGCAAAGATCTGTGTAAGATTATATGAGTATGAAGGAAAAATATGCAAGGATTCACATTAAGCTGCTAGCTAAAAGTGGATTACAGGGAGGAGAAGCAGTGCCAAGTTCAATGGGAAAGTATTCATGATAAGATAAGATATTATATGAGCCCATTTAAATAATATTTTATGTTTGCATATACAGGCATATATAGATACATTAAAAAATTGTAGTGACTATAACCTTTCTTATAAATGGAAGAGAGCTTGCAACCGCACATAAGAAAAGGTCTTCTCAATGAAACAGCATGATTTAAGAATTTGTTTTCTAAACATAGATTGCCAGAATGAGTGCAAGAATTCATGTTTCCATACCATGCGCATGATAAAGTCATGGTGTATATTGCTATGTGGGCCTATCCAACCAACCTGAAAAGGTATAACAACTTGCCTGAACATAACATGCCCAGCTCAGTGAAGTTCAATTAGAACCCCATTGCCTCAACAATAAATTTCTCTTGCAGCACATACTGGCTACAGGAGCCAGTGGTAGCTCCCCCAGAGAAGAAGTTACCTGGCAAGTGATGTGAACATAAGGCAGATCCTGAGAGAGTGGGTACACTGGAGAGGATTTCTTTCCATTGTGCAGAAAGTTGCTGAGTTCAGAAAGATGTCGCTGCACTTCACTCAGGTTCCTAGATACAACTTCCAGTTTCTTAGACAGCTGGTACATTTCCTTTTCCTGTTTTAAGTTAGGAGGTTCTGTGGTACTAGTGTGGGCTGGTATGCCACTGGGTCTGGGCAGTGTTACTGACCAGTTAACAGGCCTGGCATCTAGAGTTTCTAGGACTGTGGAGCCATCACAGATGTTGAATGCAGGACTTTCTATTTCTTTAATAAGGGTTGTTCCAGGCCGTTCACTTTGACTGATGCTGTTAGCTGTGAACAAGAGCCCTCTGCTTTGGTGACAAAAATCTGGCGAAAGATCTTCAATTAGCTTTTTTATATTTGTTTTATTTTTCAGAGTACTGAAGGCAGAGTTACCACTCTGGTTTTCACTCAGTGTCACTGGAGAGTCTTCTTTCAGCCTTACCTCTCTAACAATCAAACGAATCATATACTGATCAGATTTTGAAGAGGGAAGAAATGCCGAATCAGTGGACTTTTGTCTTCCCACCAAAATTAATAGTAATGTGTCTGTCAAGAAACATATGCCTTTTGGTCTTTCATTACTCTCTAACTGAATCTGCTGGATGTTTGGCATTAATAACGGAATGACAGAATAGATAAAAATTACATTAGATGTATTGGAAGCCACTGCGACTGCTTGTGCTTTAAGATTAAATGCTATTAGATCAGGAACCAGAATGCCTGGAATGATGACTTTTCTGTTGCAGGTAATCTCCTTCTCAAAGGTCAAGAGGACCAAATGTGAAGAATCCAGTCCAGTTCCTGTCAAGTAGTCTTTTTTTCTTAGACAAGTAAGAGAACTACCCTCAGATTTAAATTTGTTGAAGTGGATATGAGTTAGATCCAGAGGCTCAGAAAAGGATGACGACACTGGTGTTTCAGAATTTGTTTCAGAGGAAACTGGATCAGTAACTGGTAAAGCATGCAGACAAGTGTCTTCACCACTAGGGGGAACATCAAAAGTTCCAGAAGCATTTAACCCACAAATCTTATCCAGCGGAAGCTCAGTGGCTATAGCAACTTGTGAGTCCACAGTGGCTCCGACTGAGCGCACGTAGCTGTCCACATCAAAGATGGGACAGAGGGAGCACCTGTGAAGAGTCTTCTGAGCACTGTCCCAAATGTAAGAATGTAGGCTGCTGCCTGCTGCCACCACCAGCCTCTGGCCATCCTGAGTCCAACATGCACAGTGAATGAGGCCTTGGGTGCTGACGTCCACTTTGACTTGGGAACTGTCACAGTGGATGTTGTAGAACACGGAGACATCCCAAGCAGTTAACACAGTCAGGATGGCACTTTCTGGGTGCCACACACAGCCCTGGGGAAGGACAGGGCATGACTGTCTGATCTCACAGGGCTGAGACATCACCCACCTGCTTGGCTCTGCAGGGCTAGGACACAGCTGCCACACGATGACACACTTCTTGTGCTGGACAGCGAGCAGAGTGGGTGTGTCAGCTGCACCAGGTGGGGCCCAGGACACCCCATATACGTGTTCAAACTGTCCAAGGACTGTTGAGTCCCCAAATTTGGCCTCTCCACTGTGAAGCTGTAAATTGGTCAGGACTACCTGAGTCCCATCAGTCCAAGCAAGGCCGTGAATTGGGTGTATTGCTTGATATAATGCATTCAGTCCAGTCCTGAGAAGTTTTCCTTGTCCCAACTCCATCCTTTCTGATAAAGTTTCTCTGAAATAATTAAGAAGGAAAGTTACACCATGAAAATATAACCAGACAAATCCAGACAACTGGTTTAGCCTTTCTGTGAAATGTGAGACACAGCAAAACACAGGCAATCAGGATGACTCGACTCTTACTGAATATGCAAAAAGACAATATCCTATAAACACACCCAGCTACTACAGGAATCTGCTGGCCAAATTAGAAGGAAAGGAAGAGAATAAACATACCCAGAATGTGCCATATGTGGGGCTAGTTCAGTTTAGTTCAGTCNATATCCCCTCTTCTACCTGCAGTGAAAGTTTCTGCAAGTTTCCACAGTGCTTGAGGCAGAATGATGAGTGCATGACATCCGTTTTATTTTTCAAATGCAGGGACATCTCCTTGACACGGGCCATGGCATCTTTCACGAGCTGCTCCTCCTGAGACTCGTACAGACAGCTCAGAACCTCCTTCATGTCCGTCACTGAGGATTTCTTCCCACGGGGCATCAATGTGTATTTCAGGAGCTCCCGCTTGATCTCTGTTGAAACCAGGCAGCCGAAAGTCGCCTCCAGCTCCATGGCCCTTCTTTCGTTGCAGAGGCCAAACAGGAAGTACGCGACGGGGGTCAGGCTGGGGTTCCTCAGCCTCTCCGCCGGGGACAGCAGCCGCCCCACGTCCCCAACGTGCCGCCGCCGGCCGCCCAGCCCTTCCTCCTCCTGCTCTTCCGGCTCCAAGACGTAGAACATGGCGGCCAGAAACTGCTGGACGCTGAGGTGGAGGAAAGAGTAGCAGGCCTCGCCGTCCTCGCTCTTCTGGAGAATGTTCCCGTCCAGGAAGGGAGAGAGGGCAGCCGGGTCCACCCCAAGCCGCCTGAGGTCTCGCCCGTCGCACACAGAGCTCCGCGTCCACACGCCCTCGGCAGCCAGGAGGCTCAGGGCCTGGAGCGGGGCCTGCAGGGCCCGCCCGGGGCCGCCGCGCGCTGCGGGGAAGCGGCCGCAGAGGAAGCGCAGGAACAGGCCCGTGGTGGTCGCGCAGGCGGCGGCGGGGTCCTCCCCGCCCTCCATCTGCTGTCTCAGGCAGGTGCAGACCAGCCAGCACACGGAGGGCGCCGAGCCCAGCTGGAACAGAGCCGCGTTGCTCTTCATCAGGTCGAAAGCCCGCAGGGCCTGACTCTCCTCCTCAAAGTGTTTCAGGAAATACGCCTTCCGCTCCTCCTCCAAGAGCCCCTGGATCTCGATGAAGAGCGGCTGTTCTGTTAAGAGCCGCAGCTCCTGCAGGGCGCCTGGCCGGGTGGTGATGAGTAAGGTGGCCTTGGGTAGCATCTTTCTCTTCAGTAAACTTCCCAGGAGGACGGGCACCGGCTTCTGCTGCTTCCAGTCGCCACATATGTCGTGGATGAGCGCCCCCGAGGGGACCTTCAACTCATCAAAACCGTCGAGGATGAACAGGACTTTCTGTGCCCGGGCCAGGATGGCCGGTATGTCGTCCTGCACATGTGGCCAGTTGGCAGATATCAGCTCTGCAAAGGTGCAGGTCCCCCCGTGGTTGAGCTCCTTGCAGCTGAGGTAGAAGGCGGAGTTGGAGGTCTCTGCCAGGTCTTCCTGCGTCCAGTCCAGCATCAGTTTCTTTGCCAGTGTGGTTTTCCCAACTCCAGCAGGACCGTGCAGCACCACAGTGTGTGGAAATGGCCCGGCCAGCATTTTAGGATCACAGAATGGGATCAGGGTCTCATATCTTTGGGTGACAGTACAAACATCTTCACTGAGTCTGGGCCAGAAGTTCTTCCAGCGCTGACAGAACTTCTTCTTCAATATATTTCTGTATTTATCTTGTTTACCTTCAGTGATGAGTCAGGGGATAGACAGAATATAGTTGGTTATTCATTAGGGAGATGATGCTTTGTTTTAAGTAGGAAAGGGAAAAAGAAGAAATGAGGTTTATAAAGAACCACCCGACACCAAATTCACTCCAGGTAGAGAGGACAGACCTAGCTTTTCTCCTTCCAAATCTTCTTTTGTTTCTTGTAGGTTTGTGACATCTTCTTCCTGTNCTTTGTTTTAAGTAGGAAAGGGAAAAAGAAGAAATGAGGTTTATAAAGAACCACCCGACACCAAATTCACTCCAGGTAGAGAGGACAGACCTAGCTTTTCTCCTTCCAAATCTTCTTTTGTTTCTTGTAGGTTTGTGACATCTTCTTCCTGTACTTGGGCCAGCTCTGCAAAATACAAATTAAAGTGAGCTTGACACGAAACTGGTGTACTTCTTCTTCTTCTTTTTTTTTTTAACCAGAAATAGGATGTTAAAGTAGACTCCAAGGAGTCCAGAATCTAAGTTTTTTGTCCACAGTGTGTGCTGGGATGTGTAAAGTTGGATTTATAGTGATGAAGATAGCAAGTGAGTCCCTAAACCAAGTTGCATGCCTCCACTCTGTGGAACCATAACAAGAAATGCTGCTTCTATCACAACTCAATGTGGTTTATTGAAATTATTTGTCTGTCTTTTCCAAGGGACTAGAAGAAGTGCCCAGAAAACAGGTAATGGATCTTCCCCATAATAGTCTCAAGTCATTATAGGAGCTCAGGTATTAAAGTACAGGCAACTCGTAAGTATGCCCCCAAGATAAATGGGCATGTGTCTATACAAAGACTTGCACGCTCTATACAAAGAGTGCGCATGGCAGCGTTATTCAAGACAGTCAATAAATAGATATGATTCAAACTTCCCTTCCCCAATGAATGAGCAACCCAAATGTTTTATACCCACTCAATAGAATATTACTCAGCAACAAAAAGGAATGGATCAGTGACACATGTAACAACAGGGATGAACATCAAAAGCATGTTTTTGGAAAGCTGCTTAGTTGTATCCAACTCTTTGTGACCCCATGGACTATACAGTCCATGGAATTCTCCAGGCCCGAATCCTGGAGTGGGTTGCCATGCCCTCATCCAGGGGATCTTCCCAACCTAGGGACTGAACCCAGGTCTCCCACATTGCAGGCAGATTCTTTACCAGCTGAGCTGCAAGGGAAGCCCAAGAATACTGGAGTGGGTAGTCTATCCCTTCTTCAGCAGATCTTTCCAACCTAGGAATTGAACAGGGGTCTCCTGCATTGCAGGTGGATTCTTTACCACCTGAGCCATCAGGGAAGTCCCCCAAACCTCAAAAATGTTATTGTAAGTAAAAAAAAAAGACACAAAGGACCACACATATTCAGAAATGGAGAATCTAGAGAGACCAAAAAATTAATGGCTGCCTGGACTTGGGGGATAGAGACCAGGGAACAGTTACATAAGGACAAGAAGGATCTTTCTGGAGGTGATGGAGCTCAGGTATTGTGAAAGATTGTGCAATTGAATATTGGTGATTTTTGTACTACTCAGTAAATTGACTAAAAGTTATTAACAGGTACACTTAAAATGAATGAAATTTATGATACCTAAATTATACTTCAACAGAGCTATTGAAGCAGACTTGAGAGTGAGACTAATGTTAAACTGACCTCCACATTGGTTGAGGCAAATCAGCTACCTACAATAGGTCTCAGTTTTCTAATCTGTGAGTTTGATACTATCAAAGTTGTCTGAACAATTGGCAAAATCTAAGAAAATTCTATACCACATACTCCTGATTTTCCATGAACTGAATTCTGGCTTTCCCAAATGTTTATTTCCCTCTTTATTCTCACATAATAGGAATAAGACAGGGAGGAAGGCATTCCCCATAAGACAAGTGGGGACGATGAATCAGTTCAGTCCAGTCACTCAGTCATGTCCGACTCTTTGCAACCCCATGGACTGCAGCATGCCAGGCTTCCCTGTCCATCACCAACTCCCAGAGCCTATTAAAACTCATGTCCATCAAGTCGGTGATGCCATCCAGCCATCTCATTCTGTGGTCCTCTTCTCCTGCCTTCAATCTGCCTTCAGCATCAGGATCTTTTCAAATGAGTCAGTTCTTCGCATCAGGTGGCCAAAGGATGGAAGTTTCAGCTTCAGCAGCAGTCCTTCCAATGAATATTCAGGACTGATTTCCTTTAGGATGGACTGGTTGGATCTCCTTGCAATCCAAGGGACTCTCAAGCGTCTTCTCCAACACCACAATTCAAAAGCATCAATTCTTTGGTGCTCAGCTTTCTTTATAGTCCAACTCTCACATCCACATATGACTACTGGAAAAACCATATCTTTGACTAGACAGACTTTTGTTGACAAAGTAATGTCTCTGATTTTTAATATGCTGTCTAGGCTGACAGTGAACATGTCTAGGGGACTATGAATAGTGGTGAAATAAAGTTAGAGAGAGATGAGGTTCCCCCGAAGAGTGGGAGAGGACGGCCAGGAAGGGTCCGCTTCACGTAGTTCACTCCAACGTCGGATGCCCCGAGATCACCCTGGCTCTTTGTCTTCCTCTTTCCCTAAGTGCTGCTGTGTTTGTCCCAGGTTTTCACATTTTGTTATCCCTGAAGAAAAGGGAGGGTTTGTTATGGTCTTGCCACTATGCCAGTATTTCGAAGCTTCCGTTTATAAGACAGTGGGATTTCAAGAAGTTTCAAGTTCAGCAAGTCTCAATGTCTAAGCCCAGATTACATGGAAAGGGTGTTATTGAGGTTCTGGAGATAAAATTAAAGTGGCATGCCACGATCTCAGTGCCGTTTCTGACAACTGGATTCCTGTGCAGTTAAGAAATGGGCACATACAGACAATGGCTCTTTCCGAGGGGCATCAGAAAGCCTTCAAGACAAATTCCCTAGTTTCTGACAAGGTATGTAAAGTTACATAGTCCTAGGATGCAACCTTAGAACAGGGAGAAGTCATACAGGAGAAGAAATACTTCAAGTGCAACATGGATAATGAAGAGGTGAGGGGAGTTCCCTGGTGGTCCAGTGGTTGGGATTCTGAGCTTTAATGCTGAGGACCTGAGTTCAATCCCTGGTCAGGAAGCTAAGACCTCAAAGGCAAAACAAAAGAAGAGGTGAATGTGTGGAACTTCTGAAAAGGTATCCAGGAAGCAACAGGATATGAGCATCTGAAGTTCAGGGAAATGCTGAATCTGTCACCTGGAGAGTCCTTGGCATATAAATAGCCAGTAAGACTCCAAGTGAGCCTTCCAGGATAAGTATACAGAGTGAAAAATGGCCAACCAACTGTTCATTTTGAAGATTAAACAGGAGAGCAGGGGCTCTGGGGGAAAAAAGGTTTGTATACAGGTGATATCATGTTGCCAAGAGTTAAGTATTTTTTTTAAGGATTTTTAAAAATGTGGACCACTTTTATGAAGTCTTTTTTAAAAATTTATTTATTTACTTTATTTTACTTTACAATACTCTATTGGCTTTGCCATACATTGACATGAATCCACCACAGGTGTACACGAGCTCCCAATCCTGAATCCCCCTCCCATATTGCTTCTGTGTTATTTTTTATTTTTTTTATTTTTGGCCATTAAGGTATGTGGGGATCGAACCTGCATCTCCTGCCTTAAGGTGAAGTCTTAACCACTGAACCATCAGGGAAGTCCCTAAGAGAAAGATTTTTAGACAAGGAATTCTCTGATGCTAGTTTCAGTTCAGTTCAGTCGCTCAGTCCTGTCTGACTCTTCACGACCCCATGAATCGCAGCACGCCAGGCCTCCCTGTTCATTACCATCTCTCGAAGTTCACTCAGTCTCATGTCCATCGAGCCTGTGATGCCATCCAGCCATCTCATCCTCGGTCATCCCCTTCTCCTCCTGCCCCCAATCCCTCCCACCATCAGAGTCTTTTCCAATGAGTCAACTCTTCGAATGAGGTGGCCAAAATACTGGAGTTTCAGCTTTAGCATCATTCCTTCCAAAGAAATCCCAGGGTTGATCTCCTTCAGGATGGACTGGTTGGATCTCCTTGCAGTCCAAGGGACTCTCAAGAGTCTTCTCTAAAACCACAGTTCAAAAGCATCAATTCTTCAGCGCTCAGCCTTCTTCACAGTCCAACTCTCACATCGATACATGACCACAGGAAAAACCATAGTCTTGACTAGATGGATCTTAGTCGGCAAAGTAATGTCTCTGCTTTTGAATATACTATCTAGGTTGGTCATAACTTTTCTTCCAAGGAGTAAGCGTCTTCTAATTTCATGGCTGCAGTCACCATCTGCAGTGATTTTGGAGCCCNTCCCAGGGTTGATCTCCTTCAGGATGGACTGGTTGGATCTCCTTGCAGTCCAAGGGACTCTCAAGAGTCTTCTCTAAAACCACAGTTCAAAAGCATCAATTCTTCAGCGCTCAGCCTTCTTCACAGTCCAACTCTCACATCGATACATGACCACAGGAAAAACCATAGTCTTGACTAGATGGATCTTAGTCGGCAAAGTAATGTCTCTGCTTTTGAATATACTATCTAGGTTGATCATAACTTTTCTTCCAAGCAGCAGGCGTCTTCTAATTTCATGGCTGCAGTCACCATCTATATTGATTTTGGAGCCCCCCAAAATAAAGTCTGACACTGTTTCCACTGTTTCTCCATCTATTTCCCACGAAGTGATGGGACCGGATGCCATGATCTTTGTTTTCTGAATGTTGAGCTTTAACATTAAATTAAATATCAACTTTGAGGCTGGTACTATTCCTTAAAGCATTGCCAAATGTCAGCTCTAACAGATCATTAGCTTACATTTGAATTTAGATCCTGACTGTAGGACATTTAACATATTTGTGTATCAATAGAAGCAGTTAGATTTTTGGTAGGGGGATTATGTACTAACGGCTGTCTTCACTTTTCAGACCAGCCCCCAATCTACAATTGCCTTGAACCCGAGTTATTTTTAAAGATACTGGGGATGTCAAGAGAAGACAATGTGGAAAATCACAGATTCAAAACTCCTTTTTGGCCAAGATTAGCAAACTTAAAAAAAAAAATCCCCTCTGCAAAGGACCAGATAGTGAAGATTTTCTGTTTTATGTGCAATATAGTTTGTTGCAATTACTCATCTCTGTCCTTGTGGGGCAGAAGCAGTCATAGGTAATATATAAGCAAATGACTATGCTGTGTACAAATAAGTTTATTTATATTAATATGTAGTTAAATTTGAATTTCACATGATTTTCATAGGCCATAAAATATTTCTTTTAAAAAATTATTTATTGGCTGTATTGGATCTTCAGGTTTCCCTGATAACTCAGTTGGTAAAGAATCCACCTGCAATGCAGGAGACCCAGGTTCGATTCCTGGGTCAGAAAGATCCCCTGGAGAAGGGATCAGTTACCCACTCCAGTATTCTGGCCTGGAGAACTCCATGGACTGTATAGTCCATGGGGTCGCAAAGAGCTGGATATGACTGAATGACTTTCAGTTGGGTCTTAGTTGTGACATGTGGGATCCAATTCCCAGCCCAGGGATTGAACCCTAGCCCCCTGCATTGAGAGCATGGAGTCTCAGCTACTCAAAAACCAAGGAAGTCCCTGTAAAGTATTCTTTTGATCTTCCCAGCCATTTAAAAATGCACGTACCATTCTTAGCTTGTGAAGAAGTGAAGTAAAGTCGCTCAGTCGCGTCCGACTCTTTGCGACTCCATGGACTGTAGTCTACAAGGCTCCTCTGTCCATGGAATTTTCCAGGCAAGAGTACTGGAGTGGGTTGCCATTTCCTTCTCCAGGGGATCTTCCTGACACAGGGATTGAAGGATCTACAAAAGCACACATTGGGCTGGATTTGCTTTGGAAGCCATGGTTTGCCAAGCCTGGCTTTAGGGCCATCTAAAATTCTGCCTATTCAGATTCCAAGAGGAAGTTCACTCTCTGTCTCATGTTTGTGTGTATTTACTGATTTCTGGCATAAACATTGCCTCATTGTAGCTTTCAATGTCTTACTGTTGCCCACCTGGATGACAGCAGAGGTGAGGTTTTCTGTTTCTTTGCATTCCTACTGCTCAGTATGATGTGTTTTCTAATTAAAACAATCCTGAATTCTAAAATCTCACTTTTATTTTTATTTATTTATTTTTTAAAATTAATTAAAAAATTTTTTTTACTTTATTCTACTTTACAATACTGTATTGGTTTTGCCATACATAGACATGAATCCACCACAGGTGTATACGAGCTCCCAATTCTGAATCCCCCTCCCACCTCCCACCCCATATTGTCTCTCTGGATCATCCCTGTGCACCAGCCCCAAGCATCCTGCATCCTGCATCGAACATAGACCAGTACCTCGTTTCTTACATTGTAGTATACATGCTTCAATGCCACTCTCCCAAATCATCCCACCCTCTCCCTCTCCCTCAGAGGCCAAAAGTCTGTTTTATACGTCTGTGTCTCTTTTGTTGTCTCACATACAGGGTCATCATTACTATCTTTCTAAATTCCATATATATGTGTCAGTATACTATACTGGTGTTTTTCTTTCTGGCTTACTTCACTCTGTATAATAGGCTCCAGTTTCATCCATCTCATTAGAACTGATTCAAATGTATTCTTTTTAATGGCTGAGTAATACTCCATTGTGTATATGTACCACAGCTTTCTTATCCATTCATCTGCTGATGGACATCTAGGCATAGCATCTTTTATAAGAGAAAAATCTAAATGTACATCAATATGGAAATATATTATAAAATACGGAAGCTTCATGAATAATGACACAGAAAAATCCTCCCCCAAAGCACTGAAATTCACAATATAACACATCTGGTAAGCTCCTATTTATGAAAAGAAATCCACCTCTCTATGTCTATAAACATGTGTTTGTATATATTTACATAAAGATACAGAAAAAGATCAGAAATAACACATACCAAACTGTTCACAGTACATGCTGAGGAGTGAGATGGCAAAAGAGAGAAGGTGGAACAGTCTTTATTTCTGTATTTTTGAAAAATCATTTTTTAATAAGCAGTTAGTCAAATAGTCCTTTTCTAATTGAAAAATGAAACTAAACATTCAAATGTGAAAAAATAATTTATGAAAAGTTCTTGCAAGCCAGTTAAAAAGACAAAATTTTAAGTGGCTGAAGAATATCAACAGGCAATTTGATATTATAAAACAATTATGATGAACAATAAACACATTCTAAGTGATGCTTAATCTTAGAATGTTTAATCAAAGAATTGTCTAAACATGCAGTGTCCATCTTCACAACTCATTTTCTTCTTAACCCACTCCAAACTGATCCCATTCTCATCTCTTCTGAAACAACTCCCACCATCCCACCAGTGCTACTCACGTCACTGAATCTAATGAATATTTTTCAACCCTGCCTGGTTTACTTAGCATCAAAGACAGAACTTGAGAAGCTGTCTTCAGACTCTAAATCCAAAGAAATATATTCTCCACCAAACTGATAGATTTGATTTTCATTTGTCTGCATTTTTTTCTCATACCTTTTTGCTAGCTTTGTCCCTTCTCTTAGAATCTTTTACCAAGGCAGAAAGGTCTGTTTTTCTTCTACATATGATGTCAGATTAAGTGGTTCTGCAGTAGCTTGCTAAATGGAGAAATACGTCCTCTGTCATTACTAATGAAGAAGGCTGCCATCTCAAACCCATTGGTCTTGTGTAAGATAATATATATACTTCCCTAATAGCTACTTATGCACTTTTAAAAGACTTTTATTTATAAATAATGCATGATACATTTTCCTGGGCAGAGAAAATTCCTAATAGGCCAATTATATATCAAAAGCAATTTATATGGTATGTTTTAGGCCACCCAAGTTAGTCTAATGTCATTGAGAGTGTGTATGGCCAGGGTTAGCCCAGGGTAAGAGTTTGTGAATAAGGGAAAAACAAACTTGAAAATAAAGTCACTGAAATTTTTTAGAAGAATTAATTTTAATATTTTTATCTTTAGTAACAAGAAGAAATTTGGTAAAAAATTAGAGTTACCATATGATGCTACAATCCCCNAGAGTTTGTGAATAAGGGAAAAACAAACTTGAAAATAAAGTCACTGAAATTTTTTAGAAGAATTAATTTTAATATTTTTATCTTTAGTAACAAGAAGAAATTTGGTAAAAAATTAGAGTTACCATATGATGCTACAATCCCCCCCACACACCTAGGCATATAGCCAGAGAAAACTTAATTCAAAAAGATACAAGCAACACAATGTTCACTGCAGCCCTAATTATATATACTCACATATATATGTATAACTGAGTCACTGTGCTGTATACCTGAAACTAACATGATATTGTAAATAAATCATACTTCAATAAAATAAAATTAAAAATAAAAATGAAGGAAATTTGGCCTATATTCCTTAAACACGTAACAATAATTAGTCCAGGTTCTGACCACCTCCTGCTTTTAAACAGGAGGATAAGGAGAAATTCTCTTCATTCCAGTCTCTTCTTTTCCACAGAGCATGGACTCTTTGAGTGTTGGCAGAATTATCTTGAGATGTCCAGCTTGGACTGTAGATATCCTACAGACTATAGCCCACCAGGCTCCTCTGTCCATGGGATTTTCCAGGCAAGAGTACTGGTGTGGGTAGCCATTTCCTCCTCCAGGGGATCTTCCCAACCCACGGACCAAACCCATACCTCCTCCGTCTCCTGCATTGCAAGTGGATTTTTTACCTCTGAGCCACTAAGGAAGCCTGAGAAAAGTCACAGCTCTTGGTAATTTTGCATTTCTGCTCAAATATCTTTGATGAGTTTCCACAGTCTATACATATAAAAGTTCTTCCAAAATGTTTTAGCAAAGCATCAAAGGCCTTATATTTTCTGATACTACTACACCTTTTCAACCTTTTATCTCTGATCATAAAGGGCCTGTTGAAGAATTTGGAATTTAGAGAAACCAGTACACATTCATGCAACATTGTGCAGAACAGACCTGAGAAACTAAGAAGCTGACAAGTTTAACAAGGGTCCATGGGCAGAAACAATTGCAACACCGCAAAGCAATTCACCTCCAGTTAAAAATTAATCAATTAGCTAATTTTTTAATGGGGGACATAGATAATTTGAATGTCAGGATGAGAAAGTGAGCCAAGCTTGTAGCTACGAGACACTTTTAAGACAACTGAAATAGATTTCAAGTAGAATGAGTGCTAAGGAAGAAAGGAGAATTAAGGACAACATACAAATTTTCAGCCTGGGAAACTGATGAACCATTAATCAGAGCTACAGAAGGCAGAGCATGCTTCAGAGGTAAGAACAACGTAGTGTGCAACAACTTTAATGTGGGCTTCCCCGGTGGCTTAGCAGTAAAAAATCTGCCTCTAATGCCGGAGACACAGGAGTTTCGGGTTCAATCCTGGGGTTGGGGGGAATCCCCTGGAGGAGGAAATGGCAACCTACTCCAGTATTCTTGCTGGGAAAATCCCATGGACAGAGGAACCTGGCAGGATACAATCCACAGGATCGCAAAGAGTCAGACTGAAGCAACTGAGCACACATACACGTGCTTTGTTTAAGATGTTTATAGGGTAGCATTGTACCTTAGGCAGTCAGAGGTAAGGATTTGGGAGTCATTGTTACAGAGCTAGTAGTAAAAAGACCAGAGAACCAAGAGGACAAAGGTGAAAGACATTCAGGTGTACCTCAATTATTTTTATCTTTTAAATATTTGCCTGAAGCTAACGGTATGTACACTTGTTAGTCTCTCCACCCTCAGATGATAAGGTTTCTCAAATCAGGAACCCTGGCTCCTCTACGAAGTGAAAAGCTGAATGTATTCATTCAGGAGAGAGATGGCCAGAACCAGGATCTGGTGTTCAGTCTATAGCCATTTAATTCTTCTGTTTCTAATCTTCTTTAAAGACAACTCATGGAACTTCCTTGGTGGTCCAGGTGCTAAGATTTTGCACCCCCAATGCAGGGGACCCAGGTTTAGGCCCTGGTCAAGGAACTAGATCCCATGAGCTACAACTAACATGCAGTACAGCCAAAAAAAAATAAAAAAACAACTAAGACAATTCATAGTGACAGTCAAGG
This sequence comes from Neotragus pygmaeus, assembly GCA_006410875.1. Classification (NCBI taxonomy): domain Eukaryota; kingdom Metazoa; phylum Chordata; class Mammalia; order Artiodactyla; family Bovidae; genus Neotragus; species Neotragus pygmaeus. The sequence goes on along the minus strand of SJYV01045960.1, from coordinate 3,550,334 downwards.
GCCTCAGGTGAATTGGAGTACTTCCAGTAAGTTTAAAGTTACATACTCCCCAACTTGTTTTTCCAAATTTACTGTGTTTTCATTAAAAAATAATTCCAAGTTCTTTACACTTACTGTTTTAAATTAATACATAAGAAAGGTCAAAAGGACCTAGAAATTCTCATATTGAGTGAAATAAGTCAGAGAAAGACAAATTCCCTTATCAGTTCAGTTCAGTTCAGCCGCTCAGTCGTGTCTGAGTCTTTGCTACCCCATGAACCACAGCACGCCAGGCCTCCCTGTCCATCACCAACTCCCGGAGTCCACCCAAACCCATGTCCATCGAGTCGATGCCATCCAACCATCTCATCCTCTGTTGTCCCCTTCTCCTCCTGCCCTCAATCTTTTCCAGCATCAGGGTCTTTTCCAATGAGTCAGCTCTTCACATCAGGTGGCCAAAGTATTGGAGTTTCAGCCTCAACATCAGTCCTTCCAATGAACATCCAGGACTGATCTCCTTTAGGAACATGACATTGCTTATATGTAAAATCTTTAAAAATGGTACAAATGAACTTATTTACAAAACAGAAATAGAGTCACAGATATAGAAAATAAACTTATCGTTACCAGGGAGGAAAGAAGGGGTAAATGGGGAGACTGGGATTGACATACACACTACTATATATAAAATAAATAACTAATGAGGACCTACTGTTTAGGATGAGCCTTCCCTCGTGGGTCAGATGGTAAAGAATCTGTTCACTCCCTGGATGGGGAAGATTTCCTGGAGAAGGAAATGTCAACCCATTCTAGTATTGTTGCCTGGGAGGCTACAGTCCATGGGGCCACAAAAGTCCTCAAAATGTAGAAACTGAACAACTGTATAGCACAGCGAAGTATTCTCAACACTCTGTAATCACTTGAGAAAAGAACCTTAAAAAGGGTGGCTGCATGTGTATGTATAACTGATGCACTTGCTGTATAGCAGAAACTAACACAACATTTTAAATCGACTATACTCCAATAAATTTTTTTAAAAGGTCAAAGGGTAAATTCACACACACTCGAATTCAACGAAAGAAAATTATGACTGCAACCCTCCTGCATTTTTCTATGCAGTTGATGTTAAACTTTTTCACTCATACTGCACCATTTCATACCACGATTTTTTCGCTTCACATTATATTAGGATTTTACCCATGTTATTTAAAAGCTTTATAAATTACTTTTAGAAGCCACTTCATACCACTTTTCCTCACGGTTGAGAAAGTGCCATAATTTTTCCTCACTGGTGAGATACCTGGCTATAGCCAACTTTATCTTTTTACAAATACCGCTGGGATAAAGGTATTTATGCATAACGCATGTTCATTTTGAATGGCTTCCTAAGGATATATTCCCAGAAGCGTCACTCGTGAGGCACAAGTAATATATTCTCTGGTTTAAACCCAACCTCCTGCTCGTCCGCATCCGCCAGCCCTCTCACGTGGCCCCCCACCATTCTAGCCATCTTCTCCGCGCACCTGTAACCCTTCCTCTAATCCGCGTCTGCTAAAGTGCAGATCCCTCCACTTCCGTCCCTGCACACCTGGCGTCCCCTACAGCGGCCAGGCCGGAAAACAGTAGAGACAAAATACCTTTGATCTCACTGCCCCACAGAAAATCAGTTTCCCCGCGGCCGCCGAAGCCCATAGACCTCTGATCCGAAGTCCCAAGCAGATTCCGGAAGCATCGGTTCCCAGAGCCCGGTAGGTGAGCCCTGGCTGTACAATTCCCCCTGCCTATTGGCTATTACTTGTGTCCCGTTATGAGACGGTCCTTCCCATTGGCCAATAAGCTCGAGCTTTGCCGCACAGACCTCTGGGAGTTGTATTCCGCCTGAAACGCCATCGAAGGTAAAACTGCTATTGATACCGTTCCTCCCTTGAGAGGTTTAGCGCTTTCCCCCGCATCTTTTCGGTCCTCGTAGTCTAAGAAGGGGAGAAGGCAATGGCACCCCACTCCAGTAGTCTTGCCTGGAAAATCCCATGGGCCGAGGAGACTGGAGGGCTGCAGTCCATGGGGTCGCTGAGGGTAGGACAAGAGTGAGCGACTTCCCTTTCACTTTTCACTTTCATGCATTGGAGAAGGAAATGGCAACCTACTCCAGTGTTCTTGCCTGGAGAATCCCAGGGACGGGGGAGCCTGGTGGGCTGCCGTCTATGGGGTTGCACAGAGTCGGACACGACTGAAGTGACTTAGCAGCAGCAGCAGTCCAAGAAGGAGTCCGGGAGCCCTAGGGTCAACACGGTTTCTTAGCTTTTCAGGGAAGCAGCGGGGAGGGGGAGGTAGAGAAGGAGTTGAAGACTTCTTTAAAATCTCAGAAAAATGTCTTCCATACACAAAATAGGGTATATGTATCTGACTCTGCTCCATGGACCTGCCCTAATTACAAACCTCTATTCTACACTTACCCAAAAAGTGCCTGCCCATAGCTACAACTCACTAGGCTTAAAGCCAGCTATACCCCTGCCAGATTCTGGGCCACGCCTTGGGGCAGCTCATGGGGAATTTCAGATCCTGACCCTCACGATAGTTGATCATGTTTGTTGAACACACAGCTAGCCTTCCTTCTGATAATCTGAAGTCCGTGCCGTGACCATCTGGGAGAGAGCGGAGTGCGGAAGTGAAGTAACACCTCTAGGGCTCGCTCTTCTTTGCTCAGGCTTTTCTTCCCATGCCTGTCTTCCTGCTCCACTTGTCAGAACCATACCTTCGTATCAATTTTTGCAACAATGCATGAAGAGAGAGAAAAAATTGAAAGTTCCATTTATTTTCAAATGCTTGCTGCTAAGTTGCTAAGTAGCTTCAGTCGTGTCCGACTCTGTGCTACCCCAGAGACGGCAACCCACCAGGCTCCCTCGTCCCTAGGATTCTCCAGGCAAGAACACTGGAGTGGGTTACCATTTCCTTCTCCAAATGCTTACCTCCTCCAAAAATACCTTTTTAGATTCCTGGGTATCCTTTGGAAGGAGGTGAAGGTCTGGTAGAAATCATTCATTCATTCATCCCACAACTTAAATCACTCCAGGCGGGAACTGTTCCTGTCCTCATCATAGCCTGGATTCCTCCAGGACAACGATTCTGTCTTAATTCGGTTGGTATCCCCAGGGTGCAGTTCTCTGCCTTGAAAGGCAGGAGGCCACCTGTGACTACCTAAGAACTATGCAGGATGGAGTATAGGGGTATAGTGGGGGAGAGTCAGTAATTACTGGTTTATTTTCCACCCACCCCTTTCACCACCCCCACAACTTGCCACTACAGATTCCAACAGCCTAGCTGGGGTAGGTACCTCTCTGGTGCTTCCGTGACATTCTGAACTCTATGGCAGTGAATGCAGTTAATTAAAGTGTTGGTTTAGTTGTTGGCTCTCTCCACCTACCTGTGAGACCAACTTGACTGCTTCCCCTACCCACCCCCAGCTTAACACAGAGCTGTTCAATTGCTCAATGGTGTCCCATGCTTTGCAACCCCATGGACTGCAGCACTCCAGGCTTCCCTGTCTTTCACCATCTCCCAGAGCTTGCTCAAACTCATATCCATTCTGTCGATGATGCCACCCAACCATTATGTCCTCTCTTCCCCTTTTCCTCCTGCCTTCAATCTTTCCCAGCTGGTAAAGAATCCGCCTGCAATGAGGGAGACCCGGGTTCGATCCCTGGGTTGGGAAGATCCCCTAGAGAAGGGAAAGGCTTCCCATTCCAGTACTGTGGGCTAGAGAATTCCATGGACTACATAGTCCATAGAGTCACAGTCTGACACGACTGAGCAACTTTCACTCACTCAATCTTTCCCAACATCAGGATCTTTTTCAATGAATCAGTTCCTCATATTAGTGGCCAAAGTATTGGAGCTTCAGCTTCAGCATCAGTCCTTCCAATGAATATTCAGGGTTGATTTCCTTTAGGATTGACTGGCTTGATCTCCTTCCAGTCCAAGGGACTCTCAAGAGCCTTCTTGAGAATTAAGATGTTAAGCATGAATTCTTCTAGGCTCAACCTTCTTTATGTTCCAACTCTTGCATATATACATGACTACTGGAAAAACTATAGCTTTGACTATAGTAGGTGCTACATAAATGTGTCGGTGGATGGATGGATGGAGGAAGGGAGGGAGGGACAGATGGGTGGGTATATGCACTAGTGTCTGCATGCCTTCCTCAACATCTTCCCCCATCAGTGGGTTAATGATCGTTAGCCTGGTCAAGCTCTGGAGCAGTCGCATCGGGGTCGCTTCCCCCCCGGCCCCGCCCCGGTCGACCCCACCTTTCCNGAAACAGACACACTTAGAATCGTGCTGAAAGAGACATGCAAGTGAGAGATAGACACAGATATTGAGAGATACACACATGCTAATAACCAGAAACACTCACACTGACACAAACTCCCACACTGAGAGAGACACACAAACACTGAGTGAGACCCAGCTACACAACTGGGAGGGAGAGACACACATACTGAGAGACACACAGAGACATAAAAAATAGACACACATCACTGAGGCAGACACACAATGAGACAGACACACACACATTGAGGAAGACACACCAGGAGACACACGAATGGAGACACTGAGAGTCACACTGAGGCACACACAGAGAGAAACACACAAACACTGACAGAGACACACTGTGAACGTGGGAACACACCACATACAGAGACACACACACAATGAGAGAGAGAGACATCCCCACTGAGAAGAAGAAAAACACACTGAGAAACACACACACTGAGAGAGACATACACACTGAGCAAGAGACATAAAAACAGAGAGACAACATATAGACATGCACACTGAGAGACACACACTGAAACACACACACATACAGTGAGCGACACGCACATACAGAGACACAGACACACACCGAGAAACAGACACACACACACTGAGAGAGAGACACACACGGACACTCACCGAGACCCACACCATCAAAGAGCGAGACACATGCACTGTGAGAGTCACACACACTGAGAGAGAGACACAAACACCCTGAGAGTCACACACACTGAGAGACTCACACAGACACTAAAAAGAGACACACAACGCTGAGAGGGACACACAGTGAGACAGACACACACACATAGAAGGAGAGATACAATGTGTGATACACTAACAGAGACAATGTGGAGACACACACAGGCACACAGAGACACTCACACACACTGAAAGATACAAACACACTGAGAGTTAGCCACGCACACAGTGAGAGAGAGAAAAATGCACACACACTGACATACACACGCACTCAGAGAGACATACACAGTGAGAGAGAGACACAGATACTGAGAGACACGAACACGGTTAGACCAGAAAAACTCACACTGAAAGAAACACACACACTGAGAGAGACACACACACACACACAGAGACAAAAACACTCTGAGAATCACATACTGAGAGACACAGATAGAGACACACAAATGGAGAGAGACACACACGCTAAGAGAGACACCCACAGCCAGGAAGAAAAACACATTCCTGAGAGTGAGACACACACACACATCGAGGGAGAGAAACATACACACAGAAAGCAAGACACAAACTCCCACACTGAGAGAGACATGCAAACACTGAGAGAGACCCACCTACACAACTGGGAGGGAGAGACACACATACTGAGAGACACACAGGGACACTAAAAGTAGGCACACAACCCTGCAGCAGACACACAATGAGACAGACTCACCCACATTGAGAGAGAGACACACTGGGAGACACATGAACAGAGATGCTGAGAGTCACACAGAGACACACACAGAGAGACACACTGTGAAAGCAAGAACACGCAACATACAGAGACACAGATACACTGAGAGAGACACACACACACTGAGAGAGACAGACATCTGCACTGAAAAGGAGAAACACACACTAAGAAACACACACTGTGAGAGACATACACAATGAGAGAGAGACAAAAGATTGTGGGATACACAAACATTGTGAGATACACACACTGAGACACACTCACACACATAGAGACGCCGACATATATAGAGAGAGAACCACACACACTGAGAGAAAGAGAGAGAGATCCACACTGAGAGACAGAAACACACACTGAGAGACACACCCAATGAGAGAGACATACACANAGACACACTCACACACATAGAGACGCCGACATATATAGAGAGAGAACCACACACACTGAGAGAAAGAGAGAGAGATCCACACTGAGAGACAGAAACACACACTGAGAGACACACCCAATGAGAGAGACATACACAGTGAGAGAGAGACACAAACACAGTGATAGTCACACACACTTTGAGAAAGACACAAATGTGTTGAGACACACCCATACTGAGGTACACACAGACACTAAAAATAGTCACACAACATTGAGGTAGACAAACAATGAGAAAGACACACACATTAAGAGAGACACACTGGGAGACACATGACCAGAGACACTGTGAGAGTCACACATGGACACACACACAGAGAGACACACACACAGAGACACACACATACTGAGAGTTAGCCATGCACACTGAGAGAGAGAGAAAAACACTGAGAGACACACATTCTGAAAGACACACAAGAAACACACAAATTGAGAGTGACACACACGCTGAGAGAGACACACACACTTAGAGATATGCACATACAGAGAGAGATACACACACACACACACTGAGGGAGAGAGAGACATCCACACTGAGAGAGAGAAACACACACAGAGAAAGACTTAAACATTGAGAGACACAAAAACAGAGAGACAACATAGAGACATGCACACTGAGAGACACACACTGAAACACATACACATACAGAGAGAGACATGCACACACAGAGACACAGAAACACACTGAGAAACAGACACACACACACACAGAGACACACACACTGGCACTCACTGAGACCCACACCATCAGAGAGCGAGACACACACCCTATGAGAGTCACAGACACTGAGAGACAAAAACACCTNGTATGTGTGTGTGTGTGTATTTGTAAGGGACTTCCCTCGTGGCTCAGACAGTAAAGCGTCTGTCTACAATGTGGGAGACCTGGGTTTGAGCCCTGGGTTGGGAAGACCCCCTGGAGAAGGAAATGGCATTCCACTCCAGTACTGTTGCCTAGAAAATCCCATGGACAGAGAAGCCTGGTACTCTACAGACCATGGGGTCGCAGAGAGTCAGACATGACTGAGCAACTTCACTTCACTTCAAAGGTAACTAGCATTCTAACTTTTTGTCCCTATGGATTGGTTTCATCTCATAGAGTATGTACTCTTGTTTTGGGGTTATTTCACTCATTAGGTATCTTATTTCACTCATTAGGTATCTTTTAAAGTGCATGAGATTTATCCAGGAGTTTGCTCTTTTTTATTCCTGTACAGGTCATTGTATGAATATATTGCAATTTACCCTTTCTACAGCTGATGAACATTTGGATTGTTAGTTTTTAGACATTATGAATGGTATTGCTTTGAAGAGTCTTGTAGATGTCTTTTGGTGCACATATGTAGACAACCTGGTTGGCTAAACATAGAAGTGAAATTGCTGGGGCACAGGGTTATACCTGCTCAGAGGTAGCAGATCCTACCAAATAGCTTTCCAAAGTAGTTGTGCCAGTTTCCACTGCCACCAGCCATGTCTGAGCATTCCAGACTCCAGCATCCTCATCACCGCTTGGTATTGTCAGGTTTTTGTTCTGATCTTGGCCCTCTCTGGTGGGATCCCAGGATATCTCTTTGTGGTTTTGATTTGCACAGGCCTGATGGTTGAGGAAGTTGAGTACCCTTTCATGTGCTTCCTGGTCATTTGGATGTCCTCTTTAGTTCACCTAAATTTTGTCCACTTAAGAAAAAATTAGGTTGTCTGTCTTTACCTTATTGATCTGTAGTAATTCATTTGTATTCTGGATTTGAGTCCTTTGTTGGCTATACCTATTCCAAACATCTCCTATTCCAAAGCATCTGTTTTTCTTTACTCCTTTATTGGCATCCTTTGAGCAGATATCTTTTTTTAAATTTTTATTTATTTATTTGGCTGCAGTGGGTCTTAATTGCAGTATGTGAGACTCTCTATCTTTGTTGCAGCATGCAGGATCTTTTTAAAAATATAGATTTATTTATTTGGCTGTGCTGGGTCTTCATTGCAGCATATGAGATCTTTTAGTTGTGGCATGCATCCTAGTTCCCTGACCTGGGTTCGAACCCAGGCTCCCTACATTGGGAGCACAGAGTCTCAGCCACTGGACCACTAGGAAGTCCCATTTGGAACAGAATTCTTAATTTTAATGAAGTTCTACATATGAATCTTTCCTTTTGCAGTTAGTAATTTTGTGTTCAGAAATCTTTGTCTATCCTAGGTGATGAAGCTCTTCTTCTATTTATTGTTTCATAGAAGCTTTATTATTTTATCTTTCATATTTAGGCCTGTGATTCATCTGGAGTTGATTTTTATGTGTGGGTGAATTAGGAGTTCACTTTGATGGTTCATTTCCCCTCATATGTATATACAGTCAATCAGCAACATTAATAAAAAAAACTCACCCTTTGTCCATTACATTTCTGTGGCACCCTTGTTAAATCCAGTCACCATGTGTCTGTGGTGTCTGGACTGCATGGTTTTGACTGAATCTGCTGCAGTAGATAAAAGTTTATGGTCTGAAGTGGTTTAAGCCATATGAGACCTGAGGAGTATGGGGAATAAGAAAATCAGTCTTTAAATGGAGAGTGTGAATGTACGAGTGTGTGTATGTGCATATCCATATGTGTACTGTACAAGTTTGTGTCTGTGTGACTGTATTATATCTACGTATCTAAATATTTTCTTAGCATCTGTTTGGCCATCAGGATTTTCTTCTGAGTGCATGTGCATAAATGTATGTGAGCATGCATGCACATCTCTGAATATCTTAGCAACCTGTGTGTATGCATGAGTTTGTATTTGATCTCATATATTTGATACAGAAATATCCATCTGTGTGTGTCTCTGTGTAGCAATAGGGTTTTCTTCTTTGCTTGATTTAGTACCCAGGGAAAGAGACCAATTTATTCTGCTGAGAAAAGAGGTAAGTAAGAATGTCTCTTGTATACATTTATATTGTAGGAATTAGGATGTGGAATCACAGATACTTAGACACTAGACCTCTCATGTGAAACATGGCAAATCTGAGATCAGAGAGAAAGTGATCTGCCTAAGTTCACACAGTGAGTTAGTGCCAAAGTGAAGTCAGAATCTAATCTCTGAATTTATAAGCTAGATCTTTCTCTGATCCCAGATTGCCTTCTGATGTGGTCCAGGGGCCATGAGAAGAAGGCATGAAATAGCATCCTTTGCAGAATGTCTAATATTTGAGCTAGAGACAGCAGTAAGAACAAAAAACAGAAAAGCAGCTCTTGCTTCTTAGGCAGCTGGACTGAGACAGCACATGTATGTACATCAGGAATGACAAGATATCTGCAGTTGGAGGCTGAGGGATGCTTCAGTCTGCTAAGAAAACACTCAGGATGTCCTGAGTTCACACAGTCCTTTTGTGTGAGGTCTGGAGGCTGCCCCTGACTGGCTGGGTCACTTTACACTATTCACTGCAATAAAGGATGATATAACCTTTGGGTTTTGTGTAGCGGGGGGAACCTTGAGAATATCAGGTGAGCACTCAACCTGAAACTGAAATGCCTGGGAAAACAGACCATCAGGCTAAGAAAGGTGCATAAAAAAATTTACAATGTGCAGAAGTACTTGAGAAAGGTCTGACCTCAATAGGGAAGGGAAGGGGAGAAGGGGAGGACAGAGAGAAAGTCGTCAGGCAGGCAGCAGCTAGATCTTAAACTGCCTGGATACAATGTAGGCATTCGGATTCTCCCTTAGGGAAGTTAGAGAAGCAAGGGAATAATAGGATCAGGCACGTGCGTGTGCACGTGTGTGTGTGTTAAACCATTCTGGGTGCAGTGTGGAGAAGGGAATGGAGGAATAAAAGCAGGGCAACAAGACTCGGTAGAGTCGGTTCCTGTCCACAGGTGAGGTGTGATGGTGGCTTGATGAGACCACAGGGTGGTGGTAATAAAAGTAGAGAAAACAGCTGGACTTCAAAGATATGTACTATTTGGTGACTTGCGCAATGTGCTTGCTTAGTCAACGGGACGGATGGGGAGGACAGGAAGACAGCAGGTTTGTACAGAATAGGAATTCCATACGTGTTGAACCTGAAATGGGAGTTATCTCATGACCACAGCTCTTTTCCACCCTATCCTTGCTTTCATAGGAATGCTTCAAAATGGCAAGAAATTCGATTCATCCAGAGACAGAAACAAGCCTTTCAAGTTCAGAATTGGCAAACAGGAAGTCATCAAGGGTTTTGAAGAGGGCGCGGCCCAGGTAAGAAGAAGATCCTTATTAAGGGGAGTTTGAGCAGCTAGGGGTCTGGGCTCTGCACTCTGCCCTCCACCCTTCCCCATCACAGACCATCACTGCTTTGACTCCACTGCCAGGGCTTGGCAATGCCACCTAGTTTCAGTCCTGGCTTTGTGTCCCCACCCCTTTTGTTGCCTGTCACTTGGGGCTGTCTTCCCAAGCACATCCCTCCAGTTCTGAGCAAGCCTTTGAGCTACTAGCTGTTCAGGACTGAAACAGCAGAAGAGATGGGGTAGGCTACTGTGTTTAGGGTTTTTTTAAAGAAAGTGCCAATTTCAGACTTGCAAAAATATTATATATGAGTAGAGTTCTTGTATACTCTTTACCCAGCTTCCCTAAACGTTAATGTTTTACATAACCATAGTACCATGAACAAAACCAGGACATTAACATTGATACAATGCTATTAGCCAATCTGTTCAAATTTTTGAGTCAGTTATTCAAAACTTAAAAATTGATTATTCAGATTTTACCAGTTGTCCCACTAAGGCCAGACAAATCCTTGAGGACTGCTGTGATGAGCCCTGGTTCAGGCTCTTCTTCCTTCCTCTATGAAGTCATGTGATGTTCCTTGCTGTGCCTTCTAATCTCTTAATCTAATGAATTGGTCCTAGCACCTACATGAGTATATACATGCATATATGGTCTTTACACATCCTCTTTAGGCTTCTTTGAAAGAAGGAAAAATTATGAACAGATTGAAGTGTTGAGGTTCGCTCTAATTCAATAACCAGCATTGTTTGCTGGATCAATGAATTTGAGACTACGGTGTTGAAGTTACTGTCCGTAGTTACGTCTCTGCTAGTCTGACGTGCAATCTGCCTTGGTTACAACTCTTAGCATCACTTCAGTGTGCCACATATAAAATTCATCTCAGATCTTCAGGGTTACCATGAGGATGGTTTGGGAAAATGACATAGTTACCTTCCTTTTTTCTTTTAAATCAAGCTGGGTCCTCTTTCTCCTCTCCCCATCTGCCCCCATCCCTGCTAGATGAGCTTGGGGCAGAGGGCGAAGCTGACCTGCACTCCAGATGTGGCATATGGAGCCACAGGCCACCCCGGTGTCATCCCTCCCAATGCCACCCTCATCTTTGACGTGGAGCTGCTCAACCTAGAGTGAAGGCAGGAAGGAACTGAAGGTGGCTGGAGATGGCTGCTGCTCACCCTCCTAGCCTGCTCGGCCACTGGGACGGCTCCTCCTGCTTGGGGCTCTTGATCAGTGCGCTAACCTCACTGCCCCATGGCATTATCCATTCTCTCTGCCCAAGTTGCTCTGTCTGTGTTCCGTCACTGTTCACGCTAATCTTTGCTTGAGGAAACTTCGGTTGCAGATTGAAATGTTTCAGGTTGTGCATTTTGCGTGATGCATGTAGCAGCCATTCCTGATCACAGAACAGATTTCTTGTTTGCACAATCTACACTGCCTTACTTTTACTTAAGCCAGACACACAAGGTGCTCAGACATGAAACGTACATGCTGTACACAGAGGGACTTGAGCCAGTTACCTTTGCTGTCACTTTCTCTCTTGGAAGTTCTGCTGACTTAAACAATGTCCTCTTTGGAAACGGTATGTAAAATAAAGGCTCTGTGCTTGACAAATGCCTGTCCATCCTTACTGAAGGTAGGAAGTGCTTTAAGTGTACTCAGACACTCAGTTGTGTCCGACTTTTTGTGACATCATGGACTGAGAGTCTGCCAGGCTCTTCTGTTCATGGGATTCTCCTGGCCAAAATATTGGAGTAGGGTGCCATTTGCTCCAGGGGATCTTCCCGAACCATCTTACCTCTGATGTTATGTGGTCCTTAAAGGAAGTGTTTTAAGGACCACAGTCGTTAAATAAAGTGCTTTAAGGACCACATACGTCAGTTGCCCTTGTGGAAAAGAATGGAAGAGAAGTAGCCAGGAGAGTGATATTATATAGTACAGGTTTCCCCACTATCCGAAAGTAGAAAGTACAGCATGCCTGTGAAACTTTTTGTAAGCTGAAATGGTATGACGAGAAGAAGCAGTTACACTAGGGCACATCTTGCTAATGGATGCACAAAATAAATCAAGATAAGAGCACAGATGCTCACAGACACAGTTCAAAGCTATGATGGCTTGATGCTGAGATGCTATATAGTTCTTGGAGAAGGAGCTTGGTGGTGTCAGTCACTGCTCAGGGTTCATGCTGCCTCTTAACCACTCTGAATGCTATTTTTGCTTTTCTTCTTTTTTCATAAAAGCAAAAGTCCTCTCTGGATTTCTTTTGCGTAGCGAAAACAGGTATTCATGTAGGTCTTTCCTAAGAGCGAAGTGGCATGAAGTGAACTTTCAAAAGTTCATGTAGCATACATACTGCTCCGAGGTACCTATTGTACTTAATGGGCCTTGTTCTATTCTTATTTTTTTCTAATTTTAAAATAAAAACTACCACCAACCCTCTAAGCAGCCCTGCTGTTGCTGCTAAGTCGCTTCATTTGTGTCTGACTCTGCGACCCCATGGACAGCAGCCCACCAGGCTCCTCTGTCTATGGGATTCTCTAGGCAAGAATACTGAGGTGGGTTGCCATTTCCTTCTCCACTAAGCAGCCCTGCAAAGCAGGTATTGCTTGCCACTCCTCTCACAGGCTCAGAATTCTCTTCTGAGTAACTGTAACTGAAGGAATAGTTTGTCCAAACCCCATAGCTTAGTCATCAAATGCTGGATTTGAGCACTTCAGATGATTGATCACGAAATCTACGTTTGTACTTAAAGAGATGCACTCCCTTCTTGGAAAAGATGGAAAAGTGCACTTTGTGCATCTAAAGAAATGCTGTGTTATGCTTCAAAGCCATACACTAACTCACATTACTTGTAATAATAAGTGGGACATTACTTGTGATAATAAGTATGTACTTATTTTCACCTGAATTTGCTCTAACTTTACACTGGAGCATTATTTCTGAGAATATATGATTCTGAACTTGTTTCTATCTATGCTGCTTATTAATATTTTCATCTGCCTTTACTATAACTTACCGGAACTTCCAGTTAGGTTTTAAAACCAGCCACTGATTGATATGGGTTCTGTATGTCAGGAGAGCCCATGGCAGTGTAGCTAAGATTTTTCTTTTAGTTGGCATGAGTGAGAAAAGCTCTTGGCCATCGTCAGGGTTCTTCTGTCAGTAATGTCTTACAATTGTTTCAAGACGGAGGGAGGGGCAAGTGCTATTAAGTTTCCTCACAGACTTGTTGATAACACATCACAAAATGTATCATGTATGTGATATAACACATCTCAGCTATTTCATCGATCGATCCCTTTTGTCTCCAAAAAGTCCTGGCTGTATTTCTCTGCTGAGGACTGACGAGCTAATGAAGAAGCAGTGTTTTAAGATGGAGAAAATGGAATGCGAAAGGGGCTGCTTTGCTTTCAGTCACCAGTCCCTGTGCTTACCTCTATGGTGGGACCAGACCAGTCAGAAGGTGCTACACTCACTCCTTTCTGGGGTGTTTCCTTCAGAATGTCTTGGTTCCTTGCTTTCCTCAATGATACAAAAGGCCTATGAGAATTCCTCAGAAGTCAGCCTGTATAAAAGATTATCATCATGTTTTCTGCTGTGACATCAATAAGATAACTAGTAATAGCACCAAGGACCATTTCAGATGCCCATTATAGAGTTAAGTAAATAATCTCAGTCTAGAGTTCTCATAGCCGAGGTGGTAACAGGAGACACTAAGAGGAGGGGGAATAAAAGCACATACCTACTGGCTAGCACATGGAGAGGGTAGGGCGCTACTTCACAGGCCCTGCTTTACTGACACTCTTAAAAGATTACACAGGAAATTGTGATGCAGTATGACAAGGGTTTGGGCATCATCCTGTGAGAGCCATCAAAAGTTGTTAAGCAAGATGATGAAATATATTTATCAGTCATTTTCAAACTTTCAGTCAGTGAATTCTCTATTCATACAAAATCTTTCTAGGAAACTTGAAACCTAATCTACATGGATGTAAAGCAGCTCTGGCACATGTGTGTGTGTACATACATGCACATGAACACAATCATTCCCTTTTTTTTAAGCTCCCCAGGGGGCTTCGATGTCCCCCTGGATTTATTTTTAAGATTTTTTTTTTTATACTGACCATTTTTAAAGTCTTTGTTACAATCTTGCTTCTGTTTTGTGTTCTGGTTTTTTTTTTTTTTTTGGTCACAAAGCATGTGGGATCTTAGCTCTCAGACCAGAAATCGAACCCACATCCCCCACCTTGGAAGGTAAAGTATTAACCACTGGACTGCCAGGGAAGTCCCGATTCCTTGTACTCTTAACAGCATTTTGAGAAACCGCACCTTCAATGCCTGGTGGAGAGGACTGGCTCTAACTATGTCCTCAGCATTTCAGTACCAACAGAGAACAGAGCAGAGGCTCAGGATGTGTCCCCTGAATTAACATTCTTGTAATGTAACTGGAACTGGCTAAAAATTTCCAATTAGAGGGCATTTTTTAAAAACTCTTAACTTTAGGTCATGAAATTCAGCTAACAGATACATAATCCAAATGACAGACCAGTTATAACTGTCAGGAATTCCCCCATGTTACTAATTTAAAACAACTTATATTAGGGGCAAGTCAGTCTGTAGACAAACCACACTCTAAGTAGGTCTAATTTGTTTTCCCCCTTACAAAAGTCTTTTAGAAAATTCTTTTTATATTTATAAATACCTAAAAGCACATTAAGCATTACAAAAATAAGGAACTCATAAAAGCATCCACAAGAAAATTACAGCTGTGGCTCCTTTGTCATCTGCCTGCCCTTCTTAGAAATAAATGACTCTTTTCTACTCTTTTAACAGTGCTTTCAAAAAGCACTCAGTTAATAAACAGGACAATTATTTCTTGATTTTCAATAGTAGGCTTTGAGAAGACAGTACAAAAAGTATAAAATAGTCTATTTTCTTACAGTAATGATAGATTTCAAAGCTAAATGCATTTAAAAGTAGAATAGGCTTTGTCCATTTAAACGATTCAGTGCTTGTACCTTTCAAATTGATTTTGGGTTATAGTTATATACAAAACAATTAGTCCATGTTTCTCCACTTGGCCCATGCCTAAACTATAAAAAGAAAATTATAGTTATCTCCTCCAAGCTGCTGAGCTATGATGAATGTGGTAATAAACATACTATTTCCATGCCATGGGAGTTTGTGATTATAAGACTAAGCATTAAGTATTTTATTTACGGCAAAGATATACTATAAGCTAAAGTCCAAAATAGACACAGACACTTATTAACTAAAGGGAAAGAATACATAAATACATCTTAGACATGTAACAACAAATACCACCACCCTGACAGCTGGCTCTCACATTTCTAACAATGCGTTACCATCTGAATGACTATTTCTAGAATAAACCTCTAAGGACAAGGGTACCAATACTGAAAAAGGCATTTCACTAACTGTAAACCAAGTATCATTCAAATGTACTCATGTGCTTAATAACTAATTGATGTCAAAAAACATTTTATTCATTCACTCAACATGATAAGCTTTGGTTTCCTTATCTGCAAAATGGAGATACCTACCTTCACTGAGTTATTATGTAGATTTCATTATTAATAGACATTCAATAAGTAACAATACTCTTAATAAGCTCCCCTGATGGCTAAGCACTGGATTTGTCACTGGTAGTATTGAGAATATCAAAAGGTCCCCATTCTCAAGAAGCTCGGTCTCTAGCACCACCTACTACTGAATAATTCTTGATATGGTTCAACTGCTGTTTTATTATTATCTTTTTTTCCTGGTATAATATAGGAAAAATTTTAAGAGAAAACACTGACATGTTTTACCAAAAGCTACAAGTTTATTAACATAATATATTCTAACATATATCAGTTTCAAGTGGGTCTTTTTCAATCTCAAATAAGAACTCACAATATTCAGCATTTAAAGAAGAAAAAAATAGTGGTGGTCATTCTCGGGTTTTAGTCCAAAGTGAAAATGCAGAAAACGTTTACTTTGGTGGATCTGTGTTGATGCCATATTTCTCCTTAAGAAGCTTCAACTGTTCTTCCTTCTTCTTTGTGTCCATCTTCTGAAATGCCTGAAAGTGTAGTAAGGACCAAAGTTAACAGTTACTAACCTACAGTCCAATGAATTTTACCAATAGCACTAGCTAGAAAAGAACTCTGGAGATACATCTCCCTAATGGTACAACCCTCCACTAACTCTTACGTGGGTTCCCCAAGTGATGAGAACTATGGCTGTACTTACCCTGTTGGCATTATAGTACAAAACCACAAGGTATCTGTTACAAACATTGAATCCTGACAGGTGATCACAGGCATTCTTGGCATCAAAGATGTCTTCATAGACCACATAAGCTGTTCCTCTAGTTTCAGGTGTGTTCCCCCTACAAAGTTGAATTGGACTTAATTAAAATACAATTTACCTGAAATCTTTTAGGGGAAATAGATATTATGGACAGGTATGCTGAATAAGCCTTTTATTTCTTGAATTAGGTAATTTTTAAGTACCATATCTTAGACGAAACTTACTATATTAAGAATACTAATATGGTTACTAAAACAATAGCAGCAAAGAACCAGCTTGAAACGTTCAGTCTTCATGTTCACTACCATACTAACAGAGAGCAGTCCTCATGTTCACTTTCCTACTTCTCATATTAAGAATCAATTTTTAGTCTTACACTGGTAAGTACAATACCTTAGGAGTGACAGCTATTATAACCAAGGATGTCTAGGATGCAGCTTTTCTTAATGTGCATTTATGTAACAGAAACAACACGTTTTGGTTATTTACCACACTAGTCCCTTGTTTCTAAAGATTTTTATTTTCTCCCTCACTCTAATTTTAGTTCCAATTCTTAAACACAAGACAGTCTCCATCAGTGTAGGGAACAAATGTTTCTGGGTAGTATTTTACTAAAGCTTATAAAATCCATAAAAATAAATTTTGTGTTTGTGGCAGGAGTGGGGTTGGAAGGAAGTCCCTACCAAGATGGCAAAATTAAAAACAGTCAACCACCATCCTTTATGACCAGGACAGGTCTCCTCCGATATAAAGAGAGAGCAAATGTAGTTTCTTCCATTTTCCTTAGAAGATTCTTTGCCCTTTTTAAACAAGAGTCAACTGCTAACCTTCAGACATTCACTTTTAGTTAACATCTGCACTTACACAGTCCTCTGTAGCCAGGGAAAAGGGCTAGGTTTCTGGAGGGATTGGGTTTGAAGTGTGCTTGTTGGTGGGGTACCTGTGAGTCAGAGAAGAATGCTGGCAGGTGGCTGAACACAGAAGTTCATGGATATGGAGCTGCTTCTTATGTAGGGAAGCTATAGGGCTGCTACCTCCTCTCCTCACACCAGCTTCAGTTAGGGGAGGAGCTAGGGAAGAAGTGTGAGGAGCAACAAACTGCAGGTGGCAGATGGCCGTGTGCTTATGAGTGGGGACATCGGGCAGAGGTCCTATTCAGCTTTTGCTCTGATAAGCTAAAGATGGATATCCCCTTGCCTCCATCTGAGTTCCAGCCACCCAATGCAACTGCACAATAAGGTTTATCAACTGCCACAGTGACTGCACAGGGTCAAGGGAGGCAGTGGGCCCACGGGAAGGGGAGGCACCTGCCTAGATTTGATCTAGGATGACTACAGTTTTGGGCCCTGGTCAGAGCTTGTGCTTCCGGTAAAAGGGGGAGGTGTAGGGGGCTGAGGGGGTTGGAGGGTGCCAGGACCATAGAATGCTCTCACTTTGTCAGAATGTATGGGCCTGATGAAGAATTTTATTATACTCTTTACTCACTGAAAGTAACAACTTCTGACTTTTAACCATTTTCAAGAATGCTTATTCTTGAAATATTGGGGAATACCCAAAGGAAAAAAACACTGTCCAAAGATTTCCCCCAAAAGTCCACTTGATTTTTATTTTGGAATAAAACCATTAAAAAAAAAAAAGTAACAATTTAAGTTCCAAAAGGGCAAATAAATGTTTTGTTTTTTTTTCCACTCCTAAAGTGCTATGCATACAGCAAGTGCTAATAAGCATCTGAAGGATGGAGATCTACTTTTTCCTATCAGTTCTAACATACATCTTTTTTCCAGGAAGCTAACAAAACAAGAGCATCTCTTTTTCCTCTTACATCTTCTTAGGAAGTAGAAGCAGGACAGGCACTAAACCCATTTTAAAGATGCTCCATCTCAAGTGCCCCAGCCCCTAATTATCACCCTAGTATCTTGAAATCTGCATTGTAATTTTAATTAAAAATATATACTTGGTACCTACTATTAATTTATGTTAGGTGCTGAGTCAACAGTATTTTCTTTCTCTGGCCACACCACACAATTTATGGGATTTCAGTTCCCTGACCAGGGACTGAACCTGGGCCCTCAGCAGTGAGAGCTTGGATCTTAACCACTGGACCACCAGGAAATTCCTGCAACATTATTTTCTTGATCAACGGTAAAAGCTTACAGTAAAAATAAGGAGATCTACTTATGGAACTACCTCTCTGAGCTTCAGCTGTTTCATGTGTCAAATAGTGACATCCTACCTTATACATGGTCTTAATAAACAAAAGATGTAACAAGTATGAAAGAGCTTTAAAAAGTTCAAAGCACTGAGAGTCTGCTACATGCCAGGTAAGCTGACAAATCAGCCAGGTTTGCCCAAGACTGTCCAGGTCTGGGCACTGAAAGTCCACTGTCCCAGAAAACTCCTTGGCTCTGGGCAAACTGAGAAGGCCACTCACCCTACTGCTGGGTGCCACAGAGCATGCCCATAGCTACAGGACAGAAAACATCTGTTCCTCAATCAATAACTTAGACCCAAGTTCTTGCACACCAAGCTTTTATGAATGTATTCAATAAATATATATAGCATTATTTCTACGTGACAGGTGCTGGAAATCCAACAGTGAAAAAGATGAGCATCATCCCTTCCTTCAAGGGGCTCTTTTCATGCAGGAGAAAGATATTATGTAAATAAATAGAAAACAGTTGCAATTAATGAGAGATTAATGGGAAGATACGGGTTACTTTAGCTAGGGTAGTCTAGGAAAACCACTCTGGCATTAAAGCTGAGACCTGAAGAATGAGGAGCCAGAAATGAGATGAGCTGGGTGGAAATCCATCCCAGACAGTGGACTGAAAGTTCTAAGGCCCTGAGCTACTCTGCAATCTTTATCTTGACTTAACTCCACTAATCTCTTAATTGTGTACTATCAATAAATTTTGTTATACCTTCATAAATACACTGCCACTTTCTATATTATTCATTTACTTACAGGCACCGGGTACTTAACATGTGTCAGGCACAAAAAGAGTTGTCAACTTAAGTGAAAAGAATATATGGTTACCTGCCCTGGAGGAATCCAAAGGCTGGCAGGAGCCATAAGTGAGCACATAGTCAACAGCAAAACCATATGACAACTAAGAGAAGAAGCTATGGGAGAACAGAGAGGGGGTAGCTGATGCACACTGGGAAGGAAATACTCAAAGTGTGAACTATCTAATTTGATCCTCTAGGAAATTATTCTAGAAAGATTTTATATCACAGATAAACTCCAGAAGGTTAACTATTTTGCTGTTTCATATGACTATCAAGTACCCAGTTAGTATTTGAACCTAGGTTATCATACTGCCTCCATGTTAAAAGCTGAAAGGCACTATCCATTCAGATTATCTTTTATGTGAGGAAAAAGCCAGGCAACTTGTCTAGAGTCACATGACTCATCGTGAAGCAGAATCTTGTCTCCTGAACCCCAAGTCAAGGGATCTTCTGTATACCATTCTTGTATGTCTCAAACAGGAGTTCTTAACCTAGAGCTCATGTACCCACTGAAATCACATGTGAAATGTTGTGTGTATTCTGCAGAAAGGGCCCAAAACTTTTATCAAATTTGGGGGAAAAAAAGTTCCTTAAAAGGACAATTGGTCTATAACACTTCATCTCAGTTTTGAGTACCAATGATGGTACATTTCTAGCTCTTCATTTACTTTTTGGAAGAACAGTGATCACTGAAAAGGAGAATCCTCAAGATCTCACAGAGTTCTAAAAGCCAAGAAGGAACTCTCAAGTCATAAAAGAATTCCAATGGAAAATAAAACCTTTAGAAATCCTCTTAGATGGACTCCTAGTTAATTTGCTCATGTATACTAGTTAAAAGGACAGCAGCTGGGGTACTATGCAGAGATTCAATTTAGAATCACAAGATTTTATCACTAAAGAGCTGAGTGAAACTAGAAAAGTATTGATACTTTTCTCTCTGAGCTTTAGTAGCCTCACCTCTGAAACAGACACCCTATCACTTCCACACAGGGTTGTAGTGTTGGTGATGCAAATAAAAGCACCTATTAGGACAAATGGCATACAGAAGATGTTCAACAGATATCATCTTGAAGTCCCAATCTTTAGATTAAAACATGGATTTATAATTACTTTGCCCTATACTTCTAAATCTTCAACAGAAAGGTGTAGTTGAAAAAAGGTCATTTTTCTGTTACTTTTATATCTCTTTACACAACTTACTCAGAAATTTTGGAGTCAGTAAAGGAGACAGTGAAGACTGTTAAGAAAATTGAGAGTAACCACAGTAAAATACTTCTTTATAAATAGTAGGTATATAAAAAATGTCAGTTCTTTTTCTTCCCATCTGTTGGCTTCAAACCACTCATTACTACTTCATGCTCTCTATAATTTCACAACTACCATTCTTGGCTTTCACTGAGTTGGATTATGAGGGTCTCTAGCCTCTTGGTAAGGCCCTCTGTCAGCTGTTAATTCTGAGTCATAAATTACACAATCATTTCTCTAAATGACATTTCAAAAGTTTCATTAAAACTCACACTCTGATTTGACGAATAGGTCCATATTTCCCAAATATATCATACATTTCTTCAGCTGTGATTTTGTAAGGCAAATTTCTTATATACAAAATCCGATTTACTTCTGGTGGAAGTCGAATCTAAAATGAAAGATAATGGGTTATCATTATTATCAGAGGCAAGAGTGCTACCATTTGAAAAATTGTCTCATAATACATTTTAAGAAAAAAGATACATAACTTTTATACACCAAGAATAAGAATTGTAATCTGACATCAATGAAAATGGCATGCTTTTGGGAAAAGCAACTGGGCGCTGGTTATAGGGAGGGCTGTTAGTAGGAACTAATAAGAGGCTATTACAAAATCCAGGACTTCCCTGATGGCTCAGATGGTAAAGTGTCTGCCTACAATGTGGGAGACCCTGGAGACCCAGGTTCAATCCCTGGGTTGGGAAGATATCCTGGACAAGGAAATGTCAACCCAATCCAATATTCTTGCCTAGAAAATCCCATGGACGGAGGAGCCTGGTAGGCTACAGTCCAAGGGGTCACAAAGAGTTGGACACGACTGAGCAACTTCGCTACTACTACACTACTACAAAATCCAGATTTTTAGTCACTACAGGTAAACAAAGATATCCAACCTCATTTAAAAGTCCTCAATGCTACAGACATTTGTGGGAAAGAACAAGGGAACTGTTTCCTGTTTGCTGGATAAATAAAACTCTCACTGATGTCCCTTCTCTGGTCTCAGAAACTTGTTCTATCAATGACCTCTCTCTCCTTTGAATTTACAGCCTTTTCCTGACCATTGGCTTCTTTTATTCTTCATGTGAACAGTTGCTTATATACTCTCAACTGTCACACAAAATAAACACTTTGGATCCCTCTTCATTCATTCAACTATTTAGTGAGCACCTTTGTTATATATATACATTAGGATTACAGAATGAAGGGGGAAAAAAAAGAGCTCTCCACTTACTATCCCATCTTGCTCCTTTTTTTCTTTTCTTTCAGTCAAGCATCTGAAAAGATGCAGTGTATATACTCATTGCCTCTTATTCTTTACTTCATGACACTCATTAACCTCCCACAATCTAGCTCTACCCAAGCACTCTGATGAAAATTGTTTTTATGCACTAAGACCTTCCACTTGCAGTGTTCAATCCTCATCAGCTCCTCTGAGGCTTCTGACATTGTTCACTATCACCTTCTTGACTATTCCTGACACTTTATCTCCTCGGATTCCTCCTAATTCTCTGGCTGGTAGTCCTCAGTTTTCTTTGGCCATTAAAATAGGATTTTCCAAAGAATTTTATCTTTAGATA
Source organism: Neotragus pygmaeus (assembly GCA_006410875.1). Lineage (NCBI taxonomy): Eukaryota > Metazoa > Chordata > Mammalia > Artiodactyla > Bovidae > Neotragus > Neotragus pygmaeus. Next base: position 3,527,810 of record SJYV01045960.1, on the reverse strand, counting down.
TCTTGTATTTACTCTTCATATACTTCCCTTAACTCTACACTCCTTTGGTCTCTTAACTACACATGCTTTCCACACTAAGTTGATATCTCCCAAGTATGTATCTCCAGTCCAGATTTCATTCTTGTGCTCCTTGTTAACATACTAATTACATACTGGACATTATTAATGTGCACAATAACTATTAAACCAGCATCTATTTCAGGCATTAACAATAAAGTGTTGTATAAAGGGAAGAACAAGATAACTTAGTCCCAGCCTTCAAGCTATTAGTGGCGACAAATGGTAAACAAGTACAATCAAGTTTTAGACGTTAAGATTTAAGGTTCAGTTCAAGTAGATAATAAACACTATCAGACAATCACAACATACTTCTCTAGTAAATCCGCTTTCTAACTCTGGAAGACACTGTATCACATTTTCTCCTCTTTCTTCAAACCTTACCATCACCACTCCCTCTGACATCTGAGTTGAACTGTATCCTCTCTTCCCTACTCATCCCAGGTGATAACCTTGGCTCTTGCTTATTAGAGAAATAGATATAACCAAATGGTAAATGCCTTATATTCAGTCTTCATTTATACACATTCATCCACTTTCCCTCTCATTGCTATAACCCCTCACCTACCCCAAACTACTGAATTTAACCCATCTTTCTCCTGCAACATTGGCATACAAATACACCTTATATCACACATCTTTAAAATAAAGTTAACTGTCATCCAACGTCTATGTACATACATGAAAACTTGTGGAAAAGCTATCTCCATTTTCTCAATTTCTACCTTTTTTTCATCCCACCGTATTCCATGTTTATCCACTGAGATGATTATCATCGAAGTTACCAAAAATCTTCACCTCACCATATTCAATTATGTCTTCACCTTAGTATACCTATCAAGTATACCACTTTCTTCTCGAGACAATTTTTCTTAGGTTTCCATAATACCCCACTCTCTAATATTACAATGTAAGCAGCAATTTTTTTTTTAAACTCATTATTGTATCTCCAGTACTTAAGACTAATGTCTGGCACATAGTTTAAGTGTTCAATAAATAGGACTGACTTATTGGATCCTCTCTCAAGTTTGGAACATACTAAGGTGCTCAAAAAATATCTTTGAAAACATTAATGAAGGATCCAAAAACTCCATAATCTGAGGATTCTTCCAGGTTCCAGCTGCCTGTTAAGTGTAAGTGANCAATAAATAGGACTGACTTATTGGATCCTCTCTCAAGTTTGGAACATACTAAGGTGCTCAAAAAATATCTTTGAAAACATTAATGAAGGATCCAAAAACTCCATAATCTGAGGATTCTTCCAGGTTCCAGCTGCCTGTTAAGTGTAAGTGATTGGCTCAGATGGTAAAGCGTCTGCCTGCAATGCGGAAGACCAGGGTTCGATTCCTGGGTTGGGAAGATCTCCTGGAGAAGGAAACGACAACCCACTCCAGTACTCTTGCCTGGAGAATCCCNGCTGCCTGTTAAGTGTAAGTGATTGGCTCAGATGGTAAAGCGTCTGCCTGCAATGCGGAAGACCAGGGTTCGATTCCTGGGTTGGGAAGATCTCCTGGAGAAGGAAACGACAACCCACTCCAGTACTCTTGCCTGGAGAATCCCACGGACGGAGGAGCCCGGTAGGCTACAGTCCATGGGGTCGCAAAGGGTCGGACACGACTGAGTGACTTCACTTTCAACTGCGCTACTGACTTTTAGGCCGAGGAAAAGATCCTGATGCCAGATTCCAGGTACACGTGAAGCAACTTAGGCTGTTAACACTATCACTGACACTAAGATAACAGACTCAAAAGCAACAGTGACGGAAATGTGACTCAAGGAGCACATCCCTAAGGTCGGGGCCAGGATGAAATCTCCCCTCTGACAGGTAACTTCTAATCCTTCCCGCCGAAGGGACAAAGGATGGCCAAGAATGCTCTCTGGTCACGCCAGCAGCCAAGTGCTTCCCCTCCTTGACAGAAGACCCCGACACTCACGTTCGCCCTCTTGGCCGCTTGCATCGCCATCTTGGCGGGCTGATGAAGTTACCGCAGTAAACACTTGAATTCCTCCGCACTCCTCCGGAGCTCGCTCACTTTCGAGCGCAACAAGGCATCAGATGCAGGACATCAACATCCAGACCCCGCCGGAAGCTGTTCTAACCCGCCGGAATGTCACCGTCTCACGCCGAAACGTACTGACGTAGCTACTCTTACAAATAAAACTCCACAGCAAAATAGGTCTGAGGTACTTAACGAGGCCGGAAGGTTGAAAGGCGACAGTCCAAGGCACTTCCGGGCTCTGAACCGGAAGGGGCGGGACCCGGGCTTAAGACGTGTTCTGGTTGGGGAGGCCCTGAACCACGGAAGTTGGGTGGAGGGGGCGAGGCCTGAGGAGAGCTCCGCGGGGCGGAAGCTGGCCTCGTGAGTTGGGTCTGCACCCTGGTGAGTTGCGGGAGAGGACCGGCAGTGGAGTGGGGTCGCAGGCTGCAGGCCGCGCGCTACGTTCGAGGTGACCTGTGCATGCGGCCGGGCCTCTGACAGTGCGCGAAGCCGCACCTGCAGGGTTCTGGCTGGTTGTGTTCTGGCCGACACTGTATCTGGTACTCAGAAGCCCTGGCGCTAGCTCAGGCCCCCGAAATTGAGCATGAGCCGACCAGGCCTCTACTCTAATCTACGCAATTATGCCTGTCCCGACTCCCACCTCGCCCCCCAGCCGGCGACCGCAGTCCACGCGCCACTCGTCAAGTCCGCTCTTTATTTCCTTAGACCGGCTTTGTACTGATAATTTGAGGAGGCTGGGGGAGAAATAGGGGGTTACAGGCGAGCCTGGAGTGGCGCCCGGTCGCCTGACTGTGTACAGAGTTTTCTCCAAGTTTGATATCGGAAAACTGGAGAAGTAGCCTTGTCTTGTATTACCCCCTTCTTCACTGGGGCAGCTCCAGGACAATTTTTCCCACGTTCTTGTTAGTCTCCATGTACTCGTGGGCTTCTTGAATTTTAGCCACGGGGTAGACTCTGTCCAGAACCGGCAGTAAGCGTTGAGGGCCTTCCGTGGAGAAGTGGGGCAGAATTTGCTCTGTGAAAGCCTTCACCAGCATCTGCTTGTACTTAAGGAAAAGAAGACCATCAGTCCGGACGGAAGCCTTTCTTTGTCACTCCCCACCCTGCTTAGCGTTTTTACTTTCTCTGAAACTTGTACATATCTGAAGTCGCACAAGGGTATGTAATAATCACCTCACTCCTAGCATGTATGTGCATGCCTCTAGATTTGTAAGCTTGGTTCTGTACCAGATAAAGATCAAGCCTGGAGAAAATATTAGTGTCACTGAAAGCTGAAGGACTCTTTTTAAATAAAGACTTCAAGCAGGAAACAGCCATAGAGAGGACTTATATAGGCTCAATTCAAAAGAGATACTTAACCCCTGTTATCCCCCAGCAGGTGTGAAACCCTGTGAGGAAACATTCCCAAAGCTGGCACCTGCTGGAATGCCACACGATTTCAGGAATGTATAATCTGTTAAAGGTAGAAGCTTACTAACCTTACTTACCTAAGAGGTTTTCTTAGGACACTGAGAACAGTTCTGCCTTTGCAAACAAAAGGCTTGGTACTATTAGAAATATTTCCTAATATAGTCAAGGCTTTGTTCATTTTATAAAGTTTGCATACTATATTAAGTATTAGCCACCCTCTTTCCAAGATGTTGAGGCCTTCATCAACCAATTTCAATTAGTTCTTGAAATTGGGTTACCAGTTTATCCTCAGAGGGGCAGGTTTCTACAGGCTTTCCAACTTAATATGTGATCCTTCCTCAGGATTATGTGAATGAACCACACTTTTCTGGATAATAGTTAAATCACATGTTTTATTTTCACCCATCACTCACCTTTTTGTCCCTAGATCTTAGAAGACTGGTGATCAGACTTCCCCTTTTAAAATGTAGCTTTGAAAACAGAGGCCCACTGATGACAGCTCCTCCCAGCAGACCATAGAGAACCCAGTGACCATCAAGAGCCAGGCAGTTGACATTTTTCTCCCAGTAGGAGCCGCCTATGCAGTCTAGAATGAGGTTGACTCCAGCACCTTTCACATGAAACACAGATTTGTGATGTTAGAATCAGAAAGATTGGTGCAAAAGAAGATTATATGGCATATTTGTGGAAATATGGGTATAAATATATACAAGTGCAAGCAGTAAATCTATAGATTGGAACTCAGAACATTGCTTATAGAACCATTGTTGTAAATGGAATTTAGAGAGCTGAAGTCTATCATATATATGTGACATAGTTCATATTTTATGATCCCTGCCACAGCAAGAGGGAAATGGGACAACACCATAATCTGGTATTTTCCTTCCACATAAGTAGAGACCCACTGGCACCCAGGGGAATAGGGGAGATCTATCCCACTGGCACTCAGGGGAATAGGGGAGATCCACCCCAGCCTACAGTATAGGCTAGTCCATATCTAAGTTATAAAGTGTCTGCACAGGGTTCTCTGAATCATGGCTTTTCTTTTAAAATCTCTTTTTGATTCTTGTCAAAAAATAAAATGGGATGAGCCAAATATAGACAGATTTGGCTCTGGAATATAGAGGCATACACATCTGCTTACCCACTTAGGGAGCTACCTACGAAAGCCTACTATGACCAGCTCCAAACTAGTTTCTACCCCTACCTTCTTTTAATTCACTACAGAGTGACTGGTTGGGAAAAAAAGAGGTCCTGAGTAATTGCAGGCAAACTCTGTGTGATTATTCTCTTTGTAAAAAGCGTATCAATCATATCACTTACAAGAATGCCCATGAAAATCACCTTAGTCCTAAATACTGCCTGCCTGTCTCCAGTGGTCAAACAGTAGAGTACTAGAATTTGGCCTGGGCAGGTGTTGTGCTTTTAGCAGAGGGAAAATAGATCCAGAGGCAACCTTGTGGCTGGTGAGAATTTTATTTAATTATCTCTGAAACTCCTGCTGAACTGCAGAAGCTTTGTTTACCTTTAGTGAATTTCAGTGTTGCTTCAGAAAAATCCTCTTCTTTGTAATTGAATCCAGCAGCTGCTCCGAATTTTTCTGCTCTTTGAAGCTTCTCCCGGGAACCAGCTGTGACCAGAGGAGTAGCCCCAGCCACCCGGGCAAGTTGGATGGCAGCTGTGCCCACACCGCTTGCTCCTGCATGGATTAGCACAGAGTCTCCAGCCCGAACATTTCTTGAGATAGAAAGTATAGGATCCACTTTCTTTACTTTGCAAGTGCTATACCTTTACCACATAGGTTTATTCTACCATGATCACCTGGCCCTAGGACCACCAAATGTGAAATCTCTTGCTGTCTTTTTTAAAAATTATTTTTATTTATTTGGCTGCATTGTGGCATGCAGGATCTTTGATCTTTGATGCAATATGCAAATTCTTATTTGTGGCATGTGGGATCTGGTTCCCTGACCAGATTGAACCTGGGTCCCTTGCATTGGGAGCACATAGTCATAGCCACTGGACCACCAGGGAAGTTCCCTTCCTTCACTTGAGAGTGAAGCAGCCAATCTCTCCTTGATGCTCTTAGGCCACCTTGGTATACCCTCTGTCCATCATAGATCTGCTGCTGCTGCTAAGCTGCTAAGTCGCTTCAGTTGTGTCCGACTCTGCGGGACCCCATAGACGGCAGCCCACCAGGCTCCCCCGTCTCTGGGATTCTCCAGGCAAGAACACTGGAGTGGGTTGCCATTTCCTTCTCCAGTGCATGAAAGTGAAAAGTGAAAGTGAAGTCGCTCAGTTATGTCCGACTCTTAGTGACCCCATGGACTGCAGCCTACCAGGCTCCTCCGTACATGGGATTTTCCAGGCAAGAGTACTGGAGTGGGTTGCCATTACCTTCTCCAAATCACAGCTCTACCACCTTTCAAGTCCTTCTATTCCAGAAAGACTTCTCTGACCTTCGCCCATATCAACCTTTCTCACCTTAAGCTTCTGTTGTAGTTTGTAGTTAGAGACAGGGCCACCCTTCCAAAAACACTGTGGTTGTCTTCCCAGTTACACTGATTTCCCCAAAGGCAGAGACCCTCACATGAGCTCTTGGCTGGCCTCAGTGGGAGTGAGGAGAAATTAAAGAGTTGGTTGAATGGCTCCATCTGCTGCACTAGGACTCTCAGAGAGCTTAGCAAGACTGAGAAGCAGGGACTACTGGGCTTACAGTGTGAAAATGCACACAGGCCTTCTATCCAGTGCTTACCAGGTTTTCTATCTGCTAACCATGATTTTCAGCCTCAATATCAAGCCATTGCTACATAGTATGAGAATCTGATACTAAGTAGGGGGTGCTGGAGTTGGCTATTGCTCAGTGGCCAGATCAAAGCTGCCCTTCAGGACTGCTCGGTTTTGAGGTGACGGAGTTATGAATAAATGAATAAATTGAACTATGCTGTATGGAGTGAGCATGGGGTGGGCTGGTCCTTACCCACGAGATGTAATAGTTGGAAGGCAGTGAGCCAGGCCTCTGGGATGGCTGCAGCCTGACACATAGTCAGTCCTGCCAGGATGGGCATGAGGAGCTCTGCAGGGACAGTGACATACTGAGCCTGGACCCCGCCAGACAGCAGAACCATGGCTGGGTCCCCGACTCTCCAGGGTCCCTGGCAGCCAGCTCCGAGCTCTGCCACGTGTCCAGATGCCTCAAGTCCCAAAATGTTGCTGGCTCCTGGAGGTGGGGCATACTGGCCTTGTCTCTGCAGAAAGAGGACACACTAGGTAGTAAGCATGATCAGAAATCTGTGTCAGCATTTCTGGCCTTCCCATAGCTCCCCTCCTCCCCCTTTAAGACAAAATTCAGGGTAAAATTAGGTTTTTTAAGTCGAGAAAAAAGAGGGGAGGTAATTTGTTTCATACAAATAACAGACTAGGTCCCATAATCAGTGGATGTCTAACTTGTGGTATCACTTCAGTCCTTGTATCATCTAAACCCCTTCTTTTACAAATGAAGAAACTGAGGCCTGGTCAGGGTAGCAAAACAAGTTAATAGCAAGACTAGTAACTAAACCATGGGCTTCCTAATGATATATATCAAGTGCCAGGCTCTGTACTCACGCCTCACAATTGCCAGAGGCCTGAGACCAGTGGGACTGAGCTAGGAGTGTGCATCAGAACAATTTGAGATGCTTTTTCAAAGTTTACATGCCTGGATCCCTGCACTATTTATTTTGAATAAGTGCCCCTGTGATTCTGGTGTACATTTCTTAATCACTTCAAAAGATGCAGGTGGCCCAGTTTAGTGCTTCAAGAAGAAGTCAGAAGAAAGTCCTTAAGAGCACCGCCCCCTCCCAGCTCTGGAACCCTCAGAGTGAAAAGGATACAGACTTGGGATCCTTAAGACAAAAGACCTCAATCTGAATCACTGCTCCTCTGGTTAGTAGTGTGTGGCTTTGGGCTCATTGCTGAACCTCTCTGACTCTCAGTTTCTTTATCTGTAGAGTACAAATGGTGAACAGGATTGCCTGAGGAGCCATTAGGATGCCTGATTTTCACCCAGGTGGCCCAGGTTTGACTCCTGGTGTGAGGATGCCAACCTTTGAGGTGGGGCTTCCCTAGTGGCTCAGACGGTAAAGAATCTACCGGCAGTGTAAGAGACCTAGGTTCTGAAAGGTTGCTGAACCATGAAAGATGCCAGGATTCTTGGCCTCTGGAAGAGAGGAATTCAATCCGGGGCCAGTGACANGGGCTTCCCTAGTGGCTCAGACGGTAAAGAATCTACCGGCAGTGTAAGAGACCTAGGTTCTGAAAGGTTGCTGAACCATGAAAGATGCCAGGATTCTTGGCCTCTGGAAGAGAGGAATTCAATCCGGGGCCAGTGACAAGGCTTGATCACTCAGAGCTTTTGTGTAATAAAGTTTTATTAAAGTATAGAAGAGATAGAGAAAGCTTCTGACATAGATATCAGAAGGGGGCAAGAAGAGTGCCCCCCTGCTTGCTAGTCTTCAGCCGGATGTTATATAGGTACTAGCAAGCTGTTAATTATAGAAAGGAGATGTCTCAAAACTCAGCACCAAGCCCCTCACCCACAGCATACCTTTTGAGATAACACTGGCACCAGGTGAGTCATCCTGGGCCATAAAACCATTGACGAATCTTGAAGAAAGACAGGTTTCCAAGTAAATATATAGTTTCCATTAACATAGACTCGGAGAGCAATGTATGAGTAAAACATGCAGGTTTGTCAAGTTGGTTCTGAGTCTTAGGTGGAACCAACTTGAAAGACAGAGTCTAGGGTAAATACATAGTTCATTAACATAGCTTAGGACAAACATTTCTATTAGAAAAACGCATTGGTTAGCTCAAGGTTTGAGAAAAGTTCAGTTGGAACCAGGTTTCATTATGGCAACACGTAATTTTAAGAGAAACCTCTTTTTAAATTTGTATAGAGAAGGGGGAAAAAAAAATCTAACACTTGTTTGTTTCCTCCTGCCACTTAAGAGAGAGATAAAAAATGTCTGACACCTGAAGCCTATTTCCTCCATTTGGAGACACCTGGCCTTCCTGCCTGTTATCCTCTCAGTCCAATCCCAGGTCAGAAAGATCCCCTGGAGAAGGGAATGGCAACCTACTCCAGTATTCTTGCTTGAAGAATCCTGTGGACAGAGAAGTCTGGTGGGCTACAGTCCATGGGGTTGCAAAGAGTCAGACAAGACTGAGCTGACACTTTCACTTTTTCACTTTCAAAGGAGATACAGGGAGGTCTAACACCCACCCCGCCAACACATCTGGAAGCCTGAGCAGACAGACAATGGGGTGACACAGGGTGGCCTCTGCTGTGCACATCCCCTTTATTTTGTGTCAACAAGGGAGGCTAAATGGTTCTGGTTACAGAACTCCAAGGAAGCAGGTCATGATGAGCGTTAATGGCAGTGCCTAAAGTCTCCTTCTGGTGAATGTTTATTAAAGACAGCCTTGCCCTGCTCAGTCCCAGCTGCTGCCAGACCCCTGGGTACCTGGAGTAAGGCTGCCACCTTCAGGAGGACGTCACCCTCACCTGGCCTGGGCTTGGCCACTTCCTTCAAGTAAAGATTTTCTGGTCGTCCTGGCTTGTCAAAGTGCACAGCTATCATGGTCTCTGAGGACACACAGGGTACAGCAAAGTTCTTTCCGGAACCTAGTGTCCAGCTGCCAGGCAGCAGCCTCCCTCAATCCATCTGGCCGTTGGCCCCTGCTCTCCTTCCAGCGAGGACCCTGCCGCCTCCAGGCCAACCCCGCGCGGATGGCTCAGGCTGGAATGGGGGTGCAGGGAGGCCGGCCGCACCGACTGGCTGCGGGCAGAACAGGAAAACACTGAAGAGCATGAAGCAGTTTTCACTCCCTCTCAGTTAGAATCTCCCACCTGTCTGGATCGCTAGAGCCTGTGTGAGCTCCTTACTTGCTCCAGGCCCAGCCCCTCTGCAGCTGTTGCTGGTGCTCCAGGTGACAGGGCGCGGTCCTGAGAGCCCGGCGGGTCCTAGGAGGTGGACGGCTGCACTCTGGGTAGTGCAGGGGGTGGGGTTGGCCAGAATCAACCCTCCGCTTCCTCCTCTCCCTTGAAAATGCAAAGCCAGTGGCGGCAAATCAGATTTTTGTGAATTTTGAGCCTCTGGAATCTAGTCCTTCCCTTGGTTTAGCGCTAAATGCTGTTACAGCACTCAACTTTGAGAATCATTCCCTCTTTCTAAGGGAACTAGAACCGGAATTCTTGGTGGGCGACGGGTCCATTTCCCAGCCTGGCCAGGCCTTTGGCCGGTTTGTGCTCTGTCTCTTTCTGTCCTTGGTCTCTGGAGTAAGGTGGGCAAGCAGGGTGCTTCTGAGAAAAAAGAGAGGAACACTGAGGGGAAAGAGAATAAAAGCAGTCCTGGGATTCTTTAAACTTCTGTGGTTTCTCCTGTCTTTCCTGAGGATGAGGGAGTGGCCCCTGGAAGGTGCTGCCGGGTGAGGCAATTTAGCCTGGTTAAATAAAAGCCGTATGGGTTTCTCAACCTTGCCACAGTTGACATTTTGGACTGAATAATTTTTTGTTTTAAAAGACTTCCCAGTGCAGTGTGGGGTGTTTAGCAGCATCCCTGGTCTCCACCCACTAGATACCAACAGCACCCTTCTCCAGTTGTGACAATAAAAAATGTCTTGACATTGCCAGATATCCCCTGGGGAACAAAAAAATGTCTGTTCCTGGTTACAAGCCACTGGATTAGAAGAATATACGTGTATGTGCACCTGTATAAAAAGATAGGTAACTTTTTTTTTTGCAGTGCCTTATAATTTGCCTCTTCACATGTGTTCTCTTATTTGAGTTTTATGACAATTCACTAAAAAGGAATTAAGATGTATCAACAGAAAGATTAATTTGATTTCAAGGGGCACATAGCTGATGAATGTCAGAGCCAGGAATCAAACTTTTTATCTCGTGGTCCTGTCCAAGGCTCTAGAGTAGAAGGAAAGACTGCCTGGGGCAACCACAATTACAAACTCCCTTTCTATTTACATCTCTCTCCTGAGCATTCTTTCTAGAAGGCTGCCCTAATTACATATTTTTTATAAGGCCTGTTTTCCAGAAACTCCTGTCAGCCACTGTCCCTCCTCTTGTCATCTGTGTCAAAACCACTATTACAAGAAAAGGGACAGAAGAAGCCCAACAGTGTATTCAGAGGGAAGGTCCAAAAGGCCAAAGGAGGCCTTTTCTGGAAACTTTGTGGTGGGTATTTTTTGCTACTTTTTTGGGGGGTAGGCTCTAGTATCTCAGAGGGACCATGTCCCAAGGAGGGGAGGAATTTATACTGCTGCTGCTGCTGCTAAGTCGCTTCAGTAGTGTCTGACTCTAGCGACCCCAGAGACAACAGCCCACCAGGCTCCTCTGTTCCTGGGATTCTCCAGGCAAAAACACTGGAGTGGGTTGTATACTGCTGACTCCCAAAGAATAAGACCCAGGGGACTTCCCTAGAGGTCCAGTGGTTAGGACTTGAAGCTTCCATCACTGGTGGCATGGATTCCACCCCTGACAGGGGAACTAAGATCCCACAAGCTACACAGCGCACCAGGCCTTATGAAAATATGTAATTGTCCATCTCTGAGGACACTAACCTCCCAAAGAGTCAATAGAGAGCTCTGCTGGAAACCACAAAAACAACTTGATTTCCTTAAAACATCTCTGCTCCAGCCCTTTTTTGTCCAAGTATAAGTTGTGGAATTGGGTAGTAAATTTTAGATGACTGGTTGCTGTGGCAGTATTCCACAGTCCACATCTCTGGCCTTAGAGGGACTCCCCACAGGTTCATGTTTTAGCAGNTTTAAACTTCTGTGGTTTCTCCTGTCTTTCCTGAGGATGAGGGAGTGGCCCCTGGAAGGTGCTGCCGGGTGAGGCAATTTAGCCTGGTTAAATAAAAGCCGTATGGGTTTCTCAACCTTGCCACAGTTGACATTTTGGACTGAATAATTTTTTGTTTTAAAAGACTTCCCAGTGCAGTGTGGGGTGTTTAGCAGCATCCCTGGTCTCCACCCACTAGATACCAACAGCACCCTTCTCCAGTTGTGACAATAAAAAATGTCTTGACATTGCCAGATATCCCCTGGGGAACAAAAAAATGTCTGTTCCTGGTTACAAGCCACTGGATTAGAAGAATATACGTGTATGTGCACCTGTATAAAAAGATAGGTAACTTTTTTTTTTGCAGTGCCTTATAATTTGCCTCTTCACATGTGTTCTCTTATTTGAGTTTTATGACAATTCACTAAAAAGGAATTAAGATGTATCAACAGAAAGATTAATTTGATTTCAAGGGGCACATAGCTGATGAATGTCAGAGCCAGGAATCAAACTTTTTATCTCGTGGTCCTGTCCAAGGCTCTAGAGTAGAAGGAAAGACTGCCTGGGGCAACCACAATTACAAACTCCCTTTCTATTTACATCTCTCTCCTGAGCATTCTTTCTAGAAGGCTGCCCTAATTACATATTTTTTATAAGGCCTGTTTTCCAGAAACTCCTGTCAGCCACTGTCCCTCCTCTTGTCATCTGTGTCAAAACCACTATTACAAGAAAAGGGACAGAAGAAGCCCAACAGTGTATTCAGAGGGAAGGTCCAAAAGGCCAAAGGAGGCCTTTTCTGGAAACTTTGTGGTGGGTATTTTTTGCTACTTTTTTGGGGGGTAGGCTCTAGTATCTCAGAGGGACCATGTCCCAAGGAGGGGAGGAATTTATACTGCTGCTGCTGCTGCTAAGTCGCTTCAGTAGTGTCTGACTCTAGCGACCCCAGAGACAACAGCCCACCAGGCTCCTCTGTTCCTGGGATTCTCCAGGCAAAAACACTGGAGTGGGTTGTATACTGCTGACTCCCAAAGAATAAGACCCAGGGGACTTCCCTAGAGGTCCAGTGGTTAGGACTTGAAGCTTCCATCACTGGTGGCATGGATTCCACCCCTGACAGGGGAACTAAGATCCCACAAGCTACACAGCGCACCAGGCCTTATGAAAATATGTAATTGTCCATCTCTGAGGACACTAACCTCCCAAAGAGTCAATAGAGAGCTCTGCTGGAAACCACAAAAACAACTTGATTTCCTTAAAACATCTCTGCTCCAGCCCTTTTTTGTCCAAGTATAAGTTGTGGAATTGGGTAGTAAATTTTAGATGACTGGTTGCTGTGGCAGTATTCCACAGTCCACATCTCTGGCCTTAGAGGGACTCCCCACAGGTTCATGTTTTAGCAGAAAAGCAAGATCTGTGTTAGGAATGAGGTGAAAGCATATGTCCCAGGAACCCAGCTGATGTGAGGGTACAGCTGCTGCTGCTTATCCTGAAAGTTAAATGGGGCTGAGGGCATAATCTCTCCCAGATGTCCTCTGAAGGGTTCTGCGTAAACCAGCAGCTTCTGTGGTAACCAAGCCCAAGCTTGGGCAGCCCAGCAGCTCAGTGATGACAACTGGTCCTTGCCTAGAGGAGCTGGGGCAGTTCACCTCTGGATACCATGCCAACTTCTGTGCCTGCCCAACTTTGTCTGGGCTCTTCCTCCCCTCTTTCCATGCACATTCCACCTTGAAGTTGGAGGGCAAAGACTCAGGAAGGCTCTAGGAAAGGAAAGAGCTTGGAGTCAGCTTGGTGGGGCTGCCTATTTGGTTACCTGCCTCTGCCATCTTCCTGGGGACCCATCTGTATGACTCAGGGCCCAAGACAGTTCTTACTCCAGGCAGTGGTCTTCATCAATAGACAAAGAGCATTTTTAAAAGCTGCGTTCCTCATATTTTAAAGTTGATATCTAAAATCTTTCATCTTACATTTAAGGTAGTACAAAAGATATGATTTCTGGTCATAAATACATTTAAAACTCATATCAGGCCTTTAAAGGTATCAAGTGGAGTTAGGTTTTAGAGCAATTTAATACTATAATCATCTACTAAAAAGTACCCAAACAAGTTCTTTAACAGTGGGAAGTTTTAAAATTTCATTTTTTTCCAATACTTATATTTTCATTCTGCATAAAAATTATCTCCTATATTTTATGCTTTATTGATCATTCTTATCTGCAACAAAATATATGTAACCTGACATTTTAAAGTTTTCTGTGATTGTAGGGCTACAAAGTGTTAAAATTCTTCTGGATTTACTTATCATTACAATATTATTAGTTCATAGCTGATCAGTACGTTATTTTTAATTACTTTTATGTTATTTAAAATATTATTTTAGGGGAAGTCCCTTTCAGTCCAGTGGTTAGGACTCTCTGCTCTCACTGCTTAGGTCCCAGGTTCTATACCTGGTCAGGGAAATAAATATATAAATATATCTGGTCAGTCCCACAGGCTGCATGGCATGGCCAAAGTAAAAGTATTATTTTAAATAATAATTATTGAGTATAAAATTTTTATTGGACTATTGGTAGGGTTGAATTTTTCCGAATATGTCATCTGTGGATGAATATTAATTATTGCTTGAATGGGACTGGTTTCAGCATTAATCTTTTTCATTTTTATGGACAAGCTCTGAGAAATCTAATTTGCATAAATTAGAAGGGAAAGAAATTTCTTTATAGGAATGTCAGCCAATTATTTGAATACCTCTGAGTTATATGATAAAAACCATATAAAGATTTGTCATCAAAAATAATTTTCAGTGATGTATTAGCTGGCAACTTAATTAAGTCTTCCTTCAATTTTGTTGAAAGCAAAGATTTGGAAACCATTCAACCTGTAAGGGATTAGTTACCCAGTTGTATGTGGTGTTCCCAGCTTCTGGGATTATTGCCAACAAAGCTTTACAAAGATTTATTGAATGATTATTAATATTTCTGCTTCTATTTCTTAGAGGCACCTTGTTTAAACTGATATTCAGGAGGGTGTGGAAAGTAAAAGTGTTAATTCCAATACACTTTTTTGCTAAGACAATTCTTTGGACCAAATCCTTCTAAATATGTTTGTATTTGGGGGGGAGGGATGATTTCGTAGATTGGGGTTGACATATACACAGTACTATATATAAAACAGTATAGCACAGGGAACTGGGAACTCGATACTCTGTAATGATCTGGGAGTAGAATCTAAAAAAGAATGGCTATATGTATATGTGTAACTGATTTACTTTGATGTACAGCAGAAACGAATGGAACATTGTAAATCAACTATACTCCAATATAAGCTAATTAAAAATATATATATTGTTTAATTGACATCTTGGCATTGTAAACTTAGCCCATTTATCAACATCTGTGACATTCTTATTGGCAAAGCCAGCCACCATTGTTAAACTAATCAGCCAACTCATATTTCTATCAAAAAAGGTTTCTCATTTTTCAAGTAATCATGTTATTTCATGTCCTTATGATAACTGTCTTGCTTCTCTCTTTTGAAACGTGGATGAGTCTTTCTCTCCTGGATTAATTATGATACAAAGATTTTCACTTATTTCTCAATGATACTCTTTTTGATTTATTCTCATGGGACTCTTCTTCACATATGATGTATTTTTTACAATACAGGATGAAAGAGCTCATTACATTTAAAAATAATTGAGAATTTTCCTTTCCTTTGGTACCTTGCAATTCTTACACTCCAAGCCAACTATTACAATAGGATTGGGGCTGGATGAGAGTAGGCCTTTCTTTTACATACTGGGAGAACTGGCATTACTGCTCAATCACAACAGGTAAATTTTAGGAACATACATATGGAAGTTGGGGACCTGGGGAAAAAAAATTAATCCCTTGAGTACATTCATGCCTGTATGTACCATTTCAAGTCTTTGTGAACTATCAGGACAAAATTTTCCTTGTTCGGAGACCCGTTTCAGAACATCACCTGCTCCCTAGGCACCTCCACAGGGAGCTGCCATCAAAGTGTCCCTTTTGTGGGTCTGAGTAGCTGAGCCTGACCAGAACTTTGTGGTAAGAATTGTAGGAAGCAACTAGACCATGCTACATAGGAGGACTCTAGACAGTGAGGCATTTGCCTAGATGAAGTTTATGAAAAGCCTTCCACTTGGCACTCAGCAGTGCAGTGTGTGTGTCTGGGAAATGTGAGCAGCCAAGAGGCTTCATGATAGCTTCAGTACTGTAGAGATCACTGTGATCCAAGATCAGACCTGCCTTTCGGGCTCAAAACCTCAGTTGTCAGCATGTGGAGAGGGTGTAAAGTCCACATAACTATGTTATAAAACTCAGATGTCAGTGTTCTAATTTAAAAGGAGAAATCATTGGCATGAGGTCTGACCGCAAAATCTCTAGATAGAGCTACATGGAAAGCCAAATGGTGAGCAAAGATTCTGGACAAGATGGGATGATTGAGAAGAACTGAATGTTTAATACTTAATCTGGCTAAGATAGCAAGATATAGCCACCTTTTTACCTGGTACAACCTTGCCATTAAGACCAGAAGTGATATAATAAATATTTTTAGCCTTTGTCCCTGGTCCCCCAACTACTGATCTCTGGAGAAGGGAGAGCAACTGGAGATTAAGTTCAATCATTCTTGCATTCTTGGCATATCCAACAATATTTGTGGGAATACAAGAGATTCATAGAGGAGTTTTCCAACAGATATGCTCTGTGAAACTATCAGTGCCTCACACTCATGCCAATGAACAACACTAAAGAAAAAAGATAAAGTTGGATTAAATAATTCCAATTAAAAAAGATCATCTCTGGAAATAAGAAAAATTGCTTCCTTAATTCATTCTTCCTTTTCAGTATCTTCTGCCTAGTGTTTTTAAGCCACAAAATAAGGCATTTATTTCCTTAGGACCTATAATTTTCTTCTAAAATCATAAAAGCCATCTTTCATAGTCCTCTAATGACTTAATTCCCTTTTCTTCTTAGATAGTCTCCTGAAAGAAAACAGAATATGGTTACTATTTGACCATATTATTTACTGATGAACAGTAAATAATAACAACATGATTCATTCACAATAATAACAATATGATTCATTCATTTATTCCATAAAAATTCGTGAGTGACTAGTATATACTAGGCATTGTGTTAAGTACTTGGAGATACAAGGATGACTGGATAGTTAAGACCCAGTCCCTGACTTCAAGGAGTTCATTGTCTGTTTGGGGAGATGTCTATTGTCTATTATATGTACCTAGAATCTTCCATAATAAAATTTTTATTTCCCCAAATTTCTATAATTATGTACAGTTTTTGATAGAGAAAAATACAAGTAATTTAAAATATAATTAAAACTCTCATAGATATATCTCATAACTATAAATTCCCAGTTCTACATTAGATCTTTATTCGAAAACGTAGACATGGAAGGGGAATCCACTAGATACCAGGAAGCCAGCTGCCTGGCTCACAGTAATTTCTTTTTCTGTAGGAGGCCCTTTTATAGAGGATGGCCCCCAGCAGCTACATCTCTGCTTTTTTTACCTTGCCCTCCCTACCTCCTATCCCCAGCTGACTGATATAAGGGTAAACAATACAATCTGAGACTTGTCAGATCAGGGTTCTAAAAGAAGAGGATGCAAGGCTTGACCATGACACCATGAGGAAAGGAGGCAGTTTGCAATGGGATGTAACAAAGCTGACGCTCTTAGGAGGAAAGACTAGAGAAGGATTCAGTGTTCCAGACCCTGGAGCCCATTTTTCCTGTGACTCAGCTGGTTTGACTGCATTACTTGCAGTCAGAAGACTACTACTACAGCAAAGAAAGGCATTGGGAACAAACTTACCCAACTTCTCTGTGGCTTCCACACAGACACTAGGATACATGCCTTCAGAGTAAGTTGTCACCAGAAGATACAGATGGGTCTTCACAACAATCACACCAGTGTTTTCCTGGATAAAAATAAAACAATGCTTTTCTCTTGGTTTTAACAACAGGACTACCTCCACACTCCAGCCACACTTTTCACCTTTTCCTGACTTTCATATTCACGTTTGTTTTTGGATAATCTTACTTTTTTCACTAATTTAGTTGTGTTTCCTTAAAAAGTTTCAGACTATTGTAATAACAGCATGTGTATTCTGAAAAACCTCCCAAATTGTAGTATTTCCCTGTCCTGATGAGAACAACAGATGTCATGGAAAGGAAATATATTTTGGAATTACATCTCTGGGCTTGAATCCAAGCACCTCCATTTTCTGCTGTGACTATGGAAGAGTTACTGAACCTTCTTAAGCCTCAGTTTCCTCATCTGTAAATGAGGTTACTTAGTGTAATGTGGGTGAAATGTGCCTAAGCCATAATACAGGGCAACCAGAAATATGACTATCATCCCCTTAATTGTTATAGGCAACTGCGAACCAACAGTTGTTTTAAGCACAAGAGTAATACCACTTTTTAAAAAGAAGGATAGTATTGAGTATGAGAGATGAATTGCAGTGGAGAGAGAGTTCAGGCAAGGTTCAGCTGACAAAATCCAGAATGAATGTTTCCTAAAACCAGGCTCTGTTAGTACTTTAACATATGCCTTCATGGCACTAGACTGCTGGCTGTCTCAAATACTGCCACTGTGGTAACAGGCTTAGTCTGTTTTAAAGATAGGATCAGGAGAGGCATAGAAAATTTGGAGTCAAACTCAAAAGTTTTTACCAGTTGTCTTCACATCTTGAACACTCACATTCTTGGCATAAAGAGAATAGTCATCTGCCCGGACACATTTGTAGTCCTTCTCCTTGAAATACAATCCTTCTCTTCTGGTTTTCAAAGGGTTCTTGGCAAACCCATTTACAAGTGTTCGGACATCACTGGGCATTACCTGCAGAAGTTAAACAGACTAGAAATTGGCAAACGACAGGGAACTGGCCAAATTTGACCCACTACCAGTTTTCTTACACAGGCCTGTGAGCTAATGATGGTTTTTACATTTTTAAAAAGTTGAAAACAATAATATTTTGCAATATGTAAAAATACATGAAAATCAGATTTCAGTGTTCATAGTTTTATTGGAGTGTTATCACTCCCTTTCCTTTATGTATTATCTATGGGCTTTTTACAGAAGACTTAAATTCTTATGCCAAACTTGTTTTTTTCTTACATTAAATCCTGGTGATGCTACAGATAGGCTCCGCTCCTGGAGTTTGATGAGGGCTGCACTGTCCACATGCTTTGTTCCCAGGAGTGTATCTAACAGTAAGTTCTGCAAATGGCTCATGCTCCCTCAGTTCTGAAAAAAAGGGAACTGCAGTTGAAATCATCTGCTCTAGCTAGCTTTTAAAAGTCTTTTAAAAGATGTCCCCAAGACATTCAGAACAGCTTTACTATCAGCTTTAACTGAAAAGACGCAGAGTGAAAATGGCGGTCCACCATCCGGTGCCCACCAATACTAAGAGGAAAATAGAATCAAAGAAAATCAGTTCACAGAGAGGGTTTTGAGTTTGGAAATTCACAACTCCTAATTTTTTCTATGTCAACGGTTTGTATCAGAATCACTTAGGATTAAAACAAACAAGAAACCTGACTCAATGGAGAACTACTGAAGTAAACAAGAGTAAATGAGATATGGCAGTAGTTGAGTCCTCACACTCCTTTCCCTCTGACTAGCATCAGCACCAACTATGCTGCTAAGTCACTTCAGTCGTGTCCGACTCTGTGCGACCCCATAGACGGCAGCCCACCAGCCCCCCGTCCCTGGGATTCTGATTAATACCTCAGGGGCTAAAAACACCTGGTGGCTCAGATGTAAAGAATCCACCTGCAATGCGGGAGACCTGGGTTCGATCCCTGGGTTGGGAAGATCCCTGGGAGGAGGGCATGGCAACCCACTCTGGTATTCTTGCCTGGAGAATCCCCGTGGACAGAGGAGCCTGGCGGGCTACAGTCCATGGGGTGGCGAAGAGTCGGACACGACTGGGCGACCAAGCACAGCACACAGAAACACCTTATGGAACCTAGAGCGACATTTTTCCTGTAAGTTTCCAAGTCTTGGATGATGCTCATAGGGGACAAGTTCCACAAACACTCGTCCTTCCAAGAGATCCTAAGGGCAGGCGTCCCTAGCCCGCCACTCCCATCGTGTTGATTTGGCCCTCGACAGTTCCCTGGAGCGGAGTTACTGAGGGGGAGGGAGGGGGTTTAAATCCGGTCTGGTTGTCTCGGGCGGTGAGGGGAGACGCACAAGAAACACTGAGGGTTTGGGGAAGCGTGGCGCGGGCAAACCCACTGAAGTCAGCAGCCTCTCGGAAAAGAGCCCAGCGCTCCACCGAGGCCTGGCTAGAGGCGCATACGGCCGTCAACGGACGCAGGGGAAGGCGGGGCGAGAGGGCGACTAGCCCAGCTACTGGCTGTGGGAGCTGCCCATCACCGAGAAGCGCTGTAGCTCCGCCCGCAAACCAGGATCTATCAGTGGGCCCGGGCGCTACGGCTTACCAGGTTCCCTGTCAGCCTGACGCGGCCGGGGGAGCGCACTTGCGCGCTGCTCAGGGACGCAGGGGTCGCCGCGTCGGAGGGGTAGTGGGGCGGGGCCGGTTCCTATCGAATCACTGGACACAGAACGTTCTCATCTACCAAAGCGACGGCCTCTAGCTCATTGGGTGCCGACCGATCTGGCACTGTAGGCTGTCGGGTCTGGCTCTCGTGTGATCCAGAGGAGCCGAAGGCTCTGCCAGTTTTGAAGGGAGCTGAGGTACCAGTCGCGGCCATTCAACTTTTCCGCGGCGGAGGCCATTCGCACCTTGCTCACCGGGTAGCGGTGAAGGAGCGGGGTCGTGCGTGATGTAGGTTGTACTAGGGACACAGGCTTTATGACAGCTTCTCAGGCACCGGCGGGCGCGGGGGTACAGGAGGGGAGGAGTTTGGGCCTCTTAGAGCTTGAAGACCAGCAAATTTTGCTCTAAAGCCCTTCCTTCCCTCTCTAAGAGGCCCATCCTGTGTGTGCTTCAGGAGCCAGAAAGCTGCAGCTTTCCCTTTCCTAAAGCTGCAGTTTCGGAAAGCTGCACACGCGCCTCCTTGAGGCCAGGCTGAGAATTGCTGCACCGGCACGGTTGGGCAATGTGGGAAGCCTGGTTTCTCAAGGGGCTCTGCTGGTTGATCCAGGAGCTCCTCTGCTTAAAGGAGGCAGGCTCGGAAGACATCAGCAGAAGCTTGTGGACAGACTCTGAAAAAAGGGGAACTGCAGTTGGAGTAATCTCTGGCTAACTTTTAAAAGGCCCGTGAATACAAATGTCCCCTCTCACTTTTTTTTTCCTTCTCACTTTAGGAAAAACATGATGTCTAATGTTCAGAATCCGTTTCATGTCCAGCTATGGTCACAAATATTAAAGAAAATACACGTGAATGCTCGTTATTAAGGAAGCTAATTTTTTAGTTTTTCTAGGGAATCTGTTATTTGGGACCACAATGAAAAGTGATGAGAATGATCTGATAACTGACAAGCTTCCCAAGCTCAAGAGCTCAAGAGAATGGCTGGAGCCACAACCACTTTCTTTTATGGAGGTATCATAGTAATGGCATTTTAAAGTTTATACTTGGGTAGTTGCATTGAAAAGTGGCTTGTGCTAAATGTATTATTTTTCTGTTTTCTGTTTCATTCTTCTCTTTATTATCCTGTTGTTTCTATTAACTATTTTCTTTGCTCTTCATTTTCCAATTTCTTAATGTGGAATAATGTCACTTTAATACCTTTTCAATAATGTCACATACCTTTTTAATAAAGTTACGACATTTCTCCTGAAGCATTACTTTAGCTACATCGCCCAAATTTATATATATTGTGGGGGTTTTTTTTAGATTATTTCTTTTTTTTCTACACAGCTGTATTAAGGTATACTTGATATATAATGAATTGCATATATTTAAAGCATACAGTTTGGTAAAATTTAAGCTATGTATTCAGTCCATTCTAAAGGAGATCAGTCCTGGGTGTTCTTTGGAAGGAATGATGCTAAAGCTGAAACTCCAGTACTTTGGCCACTTCATGCGAAGAGTCGACTCATTGGAAAAGACTTTGATGCTGGGAGGGACTGGGGGCATGAGGAGAAGGGGACGACAGAGGATGAGATGACTGGATGGCATCACCGACTCAATGGACATGAGTTTGAGTGAACTCTGGGAGTTGGTGATGGACAGGGAGGCCGGGCGTGCTGCAATTCTTGGGGTCGCAAAGAGTCGAACACGACTGAGTGACTGAACTGACTAAACTGATTCATGCATGAAACCATCGCCACAATTGAGATAGCAAACATATTCAATACTCCCGAAGTGTCTTCATTGTGTCTCTTTTTAAGTGCCTCCCTTTCCACTTTCTATCACTATAGTTTATTTTGCATTTAAATTTTTTGTACAAATATAATCTTACGGTATGTATTATTTTTGTGTGGCTTCTTTCACTCAGTATAATTTGTGATTCCATATTGTTTCATGTATCAATATTTCATTCTTTTTTGTTAGTATTGAATGCTATATACCCTAGTTTGTCCATCCTATTGTTGCATATTTAGATTAACAGTTTTTGGCTATTACAAGTAAAGTTGTTAGAAACATTCACATACTATCTTTGTAGGGACATATATTTTCATTACTCTTGGGTAAATATCTAATTGTGGAATGCCTGGGTCATATGGTAAATGAAATTTAACATTTTATGAAACTGCCAAACTGTTTTCCAAAGTTATTTTAAATTTCCACTAGCAGTGTATGGGAGTTCCAGTGTTTTACATCCTAGCCAGCATTTGGTTACAGTCTTTGTGTGTGTATGTGTAGTCTTTAATTTGAGACATTCTAAAAAAGATGTAGAGTGGCAATTCATTGTGTTTTTAATTTGAATTTCCCTAACAATTAATGATATTGAGCATCTTTTCATGTCTAACTTGCCATGTATGTATATATTTATTGATGAAGTGTTTGTTCAGTTATTTTGTGCATTTTTAAATTGAGCTCTTATCTTACTGTTTTTATTATTGAGATAGAATTCACATACCATAAAATTCACTACCTTAAAGTATACAACTCAGCAGTTTTTGGCATATCCACAAGATTGTATAACCATTACCACTATCTAATTACAGAACATTTTCTTCACCCCAAAAAGGAAAGTCATACCCTTTAGCAGTCACTGTCCATCCCCTTCTCCCTTGTTCTCTGGCAACTGCTAATCTGCTTTCTCTCAGATTTATCTATTTTGGACATTGTATACAAATGGAATCATATAGTATGTTGTCCTTTGTGTGGCTACTTTCACTTACCATACTATTTTCAAGGTTCATCCATGTTGTAGCATGGATCACTACTTCTTTCCTTTTTATGGAAAAATGATATTCCAATATATGGATGCCATCAGTCGATGGGCATTCAGATTTTTTTTCTACTTTTTGACTATTATGAATAATGCTGCTATGAACATTTGTATACAAGTTTTTGTGTGAACATATGTTTTCAATTGTCTTGGGATGTGTAACCTAGGAATGGAATTGCTTAGGTCATACGGTAATTCTGTGTTTAACTTTTTGAGGAATTGCCTGCTTCCCACAGTAATTGTACTATTTTACATTCTCATCAGCAACATATGAAGGTTCCAATTTCTCTATTGTTTAGAGTTCACTGAACCTCTGGTATCAGTGGGCATATAGTTCCCAACACATTTGGAAAACTCTCAGCCATTCTCTCTTCAAATATTTTTCTATCCCACCCCTCTCCTTTTGGGAAATAAAATTATACTTTTAATCACCTGCTTGAAAGCTATCTCATCTATCCCATAGCCCTCTGATTACCTGTTAATTTTTTTCAGACTTTTCCCTCCTGTGTTTCATTTTGGACAGCTTATGTTCTTATGATTTTGTTTACTAATCTTTTCTTTCAGAATAGCCAATCTGCTGTTAAGCTGGTCTGTGTATTTTTCATTTTAGACATTGTAGTTTTCATCCTTAAAGTTTTTAGGGGGTCTTTTAAAAACTCTTCACTGTCTCAAAATGTCTGCTGTTTCTAGTTTCCTAAACTTAGTTCAGTTCAGTCGCTCAGTTGTTTCTGACTCTTTACAACCCCATGGACTGCAGCACTCCAGGCTTCCCTGTCTATCACCAACTCCCAGAGCTTCCTCAAACTTATATCCATCAATTCGGTAATGCCATCCAACCATCTCATCCTCTGTTGTCCCATTCTCCTCCTGCCTTCAATCTTTCCCAGTATCAGGGTCTTTTCTAATGAGTCAGTTCTTTGCATGAAGTGGCCAGGTATTGGCGTTTCAGCTTCAACATCAGTCCTTCCAATGAATATTCAGGACTGATTTCCTTTAGGTTTGACTGCTTTGATCTCCTTGCAGTCCAAAGGACTCTAAGAACACCACGGTTCAAAAGCATCAATTCTTCGGAGCTCAGCTTTCTTTATAGTCCAGCTCTCACATCCATAGATGACTACTGGAAAAACCATAGCTTTGACTATACAGACCTTTGTCGGTAAAGTAATGTCTTTGCTTTTTAATATGCTGTCTAGGTTTGTCATAGCTTTTCTTCCAGAGAGCAACCATCTTTTAATTTCATGGTTGCAGTCACCATCTGCAGTGGTTTTGGACCCCAAGAAAATAAAGTCTGTCACTGTTTCCATTGTTTCCCCATCTATTTGCCATGAACTGATGGNTTCCCTAGTCCTTTCAGGTACTTCTTTGCACAGTGTTTTTTTGAGTAGTTTCCCCATGTGCATACAGTGGTCAGGGCTTCCCTGGTGGCTCAGAAGGTAAAGAATTCGCCTGCAATGTGGGAGACCTGGGTTCAGTCCCTGGGTTGGGAAGATCCCCTGGAGGAGGGCAAAGCAACCCACTACAGTCTTCTTGCCTGGAGAATCCCATGGACAGCACAGCACAGCAGCACAGCACAGCATTCACCTGAAGTCTCAAGAGGGACACTCTACAGATCTCATCATCTGCAGATCCCCCAGACTCTCTGTGTGACTTTCTTCCCTCTGGTATTGTGCTCTATGAACTGTAGCCTTCCCAGACTCCCAACACCCTTCCTCGTTTCAGTCACTTCCTCCTCTCTGCACCAGTCTGGAAATTCTGTCCAGGCACTAATGAGCTATTTTAGGATTTACCTTGTTTTCTGTATCTCCGGAGCCACTGTCCTTCATAGCCTGATATCCAGTGTCTTTCACTATATTTTTTAAGGTAAAAGGGTAAATCTGTTCCCTACTATTCTGTCTGAAAGTAGTGGTTTTCATCCCAGCCATTATTTATTTAGAATTCCAGTTATCAACTTGTCCAACCTTTTGCTGTTGTCTCATAACTCACTGCAACTTTATTCATTTTCCAGTCTTATTTCTTTCTGTTTTTCAGACTAGATAAATTCTAATGATTTAAATTCAAGTTCACCGACTCTTTTAAAGTCATCTTCAATCTGCTATTAAGCCATTTAAGTTTTTTTTTAATTTAAGAACAATATTTTTCATTCTTTTTCTGCTGACATTTTTCTATTCATTATGAGCATATTTTCCTTTAATTTCTTAAACATAGCTATAATAGTTGACCTAGAATCCTTATCTGCTCATTTCAACATATGGACCATCTTAAAGCTGATTTCCATAAGATTGTATTTCTTTTTGAAATATGGGTCACATTTTGCTGTTTAGTGATTTTGAACATTATGAACGCTATATTGCAAAGGGTCTGGAATCTGTCATGTTCCTCTGATTAATATTGAACTTTTGTTTTAGCAGACAGTTTACTTGGCTGAACATGAACTCTAAACTTTGTTTCTCCTGCAGTTGGCAGCAAATTAAATCAGTTTAGTTTTTTTTAGCTTTAGCTGGGCTGCATGGAGTTTTTATTGTGTGCATATGTAGTTCAAGGGTCTACTAGAGATTTGGTCTGCAGAATTTGTGATGTTCCATCTATCGCTTTCTCCTTTCAGGCATTTATTTCTCCTTTCACTTTCTTGCTGCTATGGTTGCCCTGAACTCTGTCTTCTAATTCTGGAATCTGTAAAACTGTGTATCTTTATCTGCATTTGAGCCACCTCCTTTAGCTATGATTGATGCCTGCTATTAGACAAAAGTCCATAAAAAACTGAAAACTTTTCCAGTGCTATTCTGATTTTCGAAGTGTTGACTCCCCTTTAGTTTCTTCCTGCTCTGGCTTGTTTTCAATGTCTTCAGGTGATTGTTTTAACATATTGATACTCATCTTGGTTTTGAGAACAGTAGATTTGCTAGAAATAGCAACTCTGTGAGGCAGAAAGGACAAAGAAAATGAATTTGGAGTTAGACACATTTGAGTTTGAATTTTGGGCTCAGTGCAGGATTTTATAGGCTTCTGGTTGTTGCTTACCTCTGATGAACCTTAATTTCCTTGTGTGTTAATGGGGAAGGCTAGTTCTTAGATTTTAAGATTTTATTAATCTGTTGAGGAAAATTTCAGGGATTTCCCTGGTGGCTCAATTGGTAAAGAACCTGTCTACAATGCAGGAGACCTGGGTTTGATCCCTAAGTCAGGAATATCCCCTGGAGAAGGAAATGGCAACCTATTCCAGTATTCTTACCTGGAGAATTCCAAGGACAGAGGAGCCTGGTGGGCTACAGTCCATGGGGTCACAAAGAGTTGGACATGACTGAGTGATTAATTTTCTTTCTTCTTTCTTTCTGGAAAACACAGGTAGTGGAACTGAAGACAACTAATTCTAATGACAGTTCATTTGAAAATATTTTTTGTGTGTAATTATGAGAGGATTTCAAAGGTCACCCCAAATATCTCCCACCTTGGGACTCTTTTATTATTAATCATTTTTTCCATTACAGAAATATTATAGCATAAAATTTGCTCTTTTTAGCCATTAGTAACTGTATAATTCGGTATCCACATGTATGTTAGATATCAGCCTCTTGCATTTTCTGGCGGAAGTTTAATTGAGGAAGATTTGTTATGAAAATGGAAAAACTTGATTTTATGAACTACTTCCAGAAGCTTGTGTTGGCTTAAAATATTGAGAATGTGGCTTGACCATAAAAAGTATCAATGTTTGACAGCTATAATGACTAGGATTGTTGTTTATTTGCTAAGTTGTGTCCAACTCTTTTGTGACCACATGGACTGCAGCCTGCAAGGCTCCTCTGTCCATGGGATTTTCCAGGTGAGAATACTGCAGTGGGTTGCCATTTACTTTGCCAGGGGAATCTTCCCAACCCAGGGATTGAACTCATCTCCTGCACTACAGGCAGATTCTTTGCCACTGAGCCGCCAGGGAAGCCCATAAATGACTAAGTATAATCAAATAAAATTCATTAATGAGTAAATGAATTCCATTAGAAGCCTGATTGTATCATTTTATAGGATGTGAAAAAAGATGGGTACCATGTGACTTTGGGCAAGTCATTTGACCATGTTGGGAAACAAAATGTCTGTGATCTGAGTTATTTTTTTTCCCTAAAATATAGCTGAGAGTAGAAAGATTCAAATACTCTTTAAAAAGTACTTGATGATATGATTTGAGGTAGAAAAATTGGGATTTACAGAGAACTTCCCAGGGATATATAGGTCACATAAAATATTATTAATCTAGGTAGTATTAATAATTTAATTTTTTAATACTTGATTTTCAAATTTTTATTCTATCATTTTAGGTATTAGCTAAGGAAGATGTTGATGCAGCTATTCAATCAATATTATATAGAGAAAATTATATAATTAAGGTAAGAATTGGCTACAAAATGTGTCTCAGTTAAAAATTAAATTTTGTTTTCCTATTTTAGATGTAGTGCCATGTCATTACAAAAATTTTAGAAAATATAGAAAATAATGGAAACACTCCTTAGCCTTTAGGATTGACCTTAAAAGAGCTCTGAGGTTGCTTTAATTTACTTCTTCACTTTCTGTACTTTGTGGGGATTCTTTTATAGATACCTTATAAGAGTTTCTTCCTATTCACTTGTTTCTTCATTTTAGTGGGACTTCTAGGAATCCCTGTCTATTTTTAAGAGCTGTTATTGGAACACACTGACAAATTATTACTCAGGAATACCTAGGTAAGAACAAGGCTTTAAGTGTAGCAGAATGGGCTTAATTATAAGACAAGATGAATGTCCACGTGACGTGTACTAAACTCTGGAGTGGGCAGCCTCTTTTTGTTTCTAAGAATTTTCTTTGGAGTTGTTTAAAAAGGAAAGGAATTATTCACTGAGAATGGTAGAGATGTGCTATGACCTGAAGTTAGGGAGGGATATTACCTGGAAAAGGTCCCAGGGTTTTTAGTACTTTATTTTTTTCATTTAAAATTTCATGTTGTTGATCCTAGTAATCACATGATTTCATTTGCTAGATGAAAGGTATATGAGAAGTTTTGCTGAGGATGATTTAGTTTTATAGCCTGATTTAGGCATTTTCTTTGCAGGCTACTTGCCATTTGTCCCAGGTTGTGCTACAGTTCGGCCTTTTCACTTTTGTCTTTTTTTTCCTGGCCGCACCGAGCAGCTTATGGGATCTTAGTTCCCTGCCCAGGGACTGGACATGCGCCCCACTATAGTAGAAGTGCAGAGTCTTAACCACTGGATGGCCAGGGCAGTCGAAAATAACTCTATTCTTTAAGATCTATCCCAAGTGTCTACCAATTTGGAAATCTTTTAAAAATTTTATTGGGACTCTCATGATGGCCCAGTGGTTAAGACTCCATACTCTCAATGCAGGGGACATGGGCTTTATCCCTGGATGGGGAACTAAGATCCTGCATGCTGCAGGGTGACCAAAAGAAGAAAAAAGTTGATTATTTTTCTACTGTGGTAAAATACATATAACATAAAATTTGCTTTTTAAACCATTTTTGAATGTATAATTCAGTGACATTAATTACATTGATATGTTGTACAACTGTCACCATTATCTATTTCTAAAACTTTTTCATCACCCCAAAGAAAACTTTGTACTTGTTAAACAGTAACTCCCCATCCCTTCTTTTGCAAGCCTCTTGTGACCTCTGGTTTATTTTCTGTCTCTCTGAGTTTGCCTAATCTAGTTATTTCATATAAGTGGAATCCTAAAATATTTGTCCTTTTGTGTCTGGCATATTTCAGTTAGTATATTGTTTTTAAGGTTCATCCGTGTTGTAGCATGTGTCAGAATTTCCCTCCTTCTTATAGTTGTATAATATTCCATTATATGTATATATCACATTTTGTTTATACTTTCATCTGTTGATGGACACTGAAGTTATGGCCACCTCTTGGCTACTGTAATGATGCAGTGAACACTGAGCCCCATATATCTCTTGCTACGTTGTCCCTCCTCCCATTGTTCTGTAGATCTGTTTTGTAGTCTGTCTTCCAGGGAGAGCAGGTATATTATCTAACTTATTCATGTATTCTTTGTTTCCAGTATTGTGTGTGTCACGCATTAGAACCCAATGTAGTGATTTAATTAATGGTTGCTTTTGTGGATTATTCTTATGAATATAAATTAAATTTAAATTTTGGAACAAGAAAACATTAAGATAATATATTTGTCTTTCTTATCACTGTTTACTAGGAATTAGATAAGTGTTTAAAACATCATGACTTCCTAAATGCAAGAAGAAAAGAGATACTATATAAAAGATGGGTTGATCATGTGGCAGATCCTCTCCAGAAAAAAATTATAGAAAAAGTCACTTCGTATAAGAAGATTAAAAAAAGGAGACAAGAAGAATTAGATGGTTTTTTAAAATATGTAAATAAAAAGGTACTAAGGATTCATTTGTTATTGTTTTCAGTTGCTCAAAAACTATAATTATCTTTTTCTATTTATAACCATCCAGACAGCCTACTGTTGCCAACTCTGTTTATGTATAATCTATACTCTATCATAGCATACATTATTCTTAAATCCAGGGCATGTGGAAAGGATGGAGGTAAAGGGTTAGATCTGTATTTAAATGTGAACATTAGAATCATTTTTCTTTTTTTTCTGTATGTAATTATTTTATATATCAGTTTAAAAAATTTGGAGTCTAGGTTCAAGATATATGGTGTTTTTTTTTAATTCTGGAGCTTGATTATTTACAAGGCTGTAAAATATTTCTGTTTTTCTGGCATTTTAAAGAGATCTGAGATGTTTGACTAGTATCTAAAAAAAAATTCCTAAATCTTTTAGTGTTCTAATACCTTTTATTAAAAGGTATTTAATACCTTTATAAAAGGTATTAAAAAGGTTCTAATACCTTTTATCTAATACCTTTTATTAAATACCTTTTATAAAAAAGAGGTGGCAATAATTTTTTATTGTTTATAAAAATCTTGCAAATTTTAATTAGATTCCTTCTATCACTATGATATTTATTACTTAGATACATTATTTATTACATTTATTGTATAATTATATATTATATATATTTACATTATATGATTATTTTACATTATAATATATATAATGTAAAAAAAAATGCAGGCATAGAAAAAATGAGATGCCAAATTCAGAATCATACAATTACTTACAGAAAGTTTTGAATTTAAGACCAAGTTTACTGGCTTCTGATCAAGTATACTTTTCCCAACATCCTGGGTTCATTTCCTGCTTGAAGACTAAAGAACAGCTACACATTCTCCAGGATTGAATTTGAAATTGATTTGCATTACATTATATTTACATTATAATGTATAATTATACATTATTATTACTTAGATAAATCCAGTTTGATCTTCCCATTCCATTTGCATTTGTCATTGATACCATTTTAAAGCATAACAGTGGAACTGTGTATTTGACTCGAGTCTTGTTATGTTCAAAATTAATCGTGCACCTCTTATTCTTATGTGTGGTTCCTTCCTATAGGGAAATGCATTTATAGAGCATTATGATCCGAAAGAGTATGATCCTTTTTACATGAACAAAGAGGACCCGAATTTTCTGAAGGTAGATTTCTAATTTTAACTTTGGTATTATGTGGTTTATGTTTTTGAACAGTCTTAATATGTAAGTAGTCCTTCAGTGATTCCCTATGAATGCTGTAACATCTTAATCATGTCCCATCTCCACAGCTTTGACTACATGGAACTTTGTCAGCAAAGTGATGTCTCTGCTTTTTAATATGCTGTCTAGGTTTGCCACAGCTTTTCTTCTAAGAAGCAAGTGTCTTAATTTCATGGCTGCAGTCAGCATCTTCAGTGATTTTGGAGCCCAAGAAAATAAAATCTGTCATTGTTTCTACCTTTTCCCCATCTGTTTGCTATGAAGTGATGGGACTGGATGCCATGACCTTAGTTTTTTTATATGTTGAGTTTTAAGCTAGCTTTTTCACTTTCCTCTTTTACCCTCATCAAGAGGCTCTTTAGTTCCTCTTCACTTTCTGCCGTTAGAGTGGTATCATCTGCATATCTAAGGTTACTAATATTTTTCCTGGCAATCTTGATTCCAGCTAGTGATTCATCTAGCCTGGCATTTCACGTGATATACTCTGCATCAGTTCAGTTCAGTTCAGTCACTCAGTTGTGTCCAACTCTTCACGACCCCATGGACCACAGCACGCCAGGCCTCCCTGTCCATCACCAACTCCTGGAGTCTACTCAAACTCATCTCCATTGAGTCGGTGATGCCAGCCAAACATCTCATCTTCTGTCGTCCCTTTCTCTTCCTGCCCCCAATCCCTCCCAGCATCAGGGTATTTTCCAATGAGTCAACTCTTCACATGAGGTAGCCAAAGTATTGGCAGTTCAGCTTCAACATTAGTCCTTCCAATGAACACCCAGGACTGATCTCCTTTAGGATGGACTGGTTGGATCTCCTTGCAGTCCAAGGGACTCTCAAGAGTCTTCTCTAACACCACATTTCAAAAGAATAAATTCTTTGGCATTCAGCTTTCTTTATAGTCCAACTCTTACATCCATACATGACTACTGGAAAAACCATAGCCTTAACGAGACAGACCTTTGTTGGTAATGTCTCTGCCTTTTAATATGCTGTCTAGGTTGGTCATAACAGAAGTTAAATAAACAAGGTGACAATATATAGCCTTGTTGTACTCCTTTTCCAATTTTGAACCAGTCCATTGTTCCATGTCCAGTTCCAACTGTTGCTTCTGGACCCACATACAGGTTTCTCAGGAGATAGGTTAGGTAGTCTGGTATTACCATCTCTTTAAGAATTTTCCAGTTTGTTGTGATCCACACAGACAAAGGCATTAGCATAGTCAGTGAAGCAGAAGTAGATGTTTTTCTAGAATTCTCTTGCTTTCTCTGTGATCCAGCGAATGTGGGCAATTTGATCTCTGGTTCCTCTGCCTTTTCTAAACCCTGCTTGTACATCTGGAAGTTCTTGGTACATGTACCACTGAAGCCTAGCTTCAAGGATTTTGAGCATAACCTTACTCACGTGTGAAATGAGCACAATTGTGTAGTAGTTTGTACCTTCTTTGATACTTCTCTTCTTTGGGATTGGAATGAAAACTAACTTTTTCCAGTCCTGTGGCCACTGCTGAGTTTTCCAAATTTGCTAACACATTGAATGCAACACTTTAACAGCATTATCTTTTAGGATTTTAAATAACTGGAATTCCATCACCTCCACTAGACTTGACTGTAGTAATCTTCCTAAGGCCCACTTGACTTCACACTCTAGGATGTCAGGCTCTAGGTGAGTGACCACATCATCATGGTTATCTGGGTCATTAAGACCTTTTTTTTGTAGAGTTCTGTGTATTCTTGCCACCTCTTTTTAATCTCTTCTTCTGTTAGATCTTTACCATTTCTGTTCTTTATCATGTCCATCCTTGCATGAAATGTTCCCTTGATATCTCCAGTTTTCTTGAAGAGGTCTCTAGTCTTTCCCATTCTGTTGTTTTCCCCTACTTCTTTGCACTGTCCATTTAAGTAAGCCGCCTTATCTCTCTTTGCTATTCTCTGGAACTCTGCCTTCAGTTGGGTATATCTTTCCCTTTCTCCCTGCCTTCCGCTTCTCTTCTTTGCTCAGCTATTTGTAAAGCCTCCTCAGACAACCACTTCCTATTTTTGCATTCCAATCCCCTATGATGAAAATGACATTTTTTTTTTTTTTTGGTGTTAGTTCTATAAGGTCTTATAGGTCTTCATAGAACCAATCAACTTCAGCTTCTTTGACATCAGTGGTTGGGGCCTAGACTTGGATTACTGTGATGTTGAATGGCTTGCCTTGGAAACAAACTGAAATCATTCTGTCATTTTTGAGATTGCACCCAAGTATTCCTTTTTGGACTCTTTTGTTGACTGTGAGAGCTACTCCATTTCTTCTAAAGGATTCTTGCTGACGATAGTAGATATAATGGTCATCTGAATTAAGTTTCCCATTGATTCTTAAGACGTGGATATTCACTCTTGCCATCTCTTGCTTGACCATATCCAATTTACTTTGATTCCTCAGACCTAACATTCCAGGTTCCTATGCAATATTGTTCTTTACAGCATCGGATTTTACTTTCACCACCAGACACATCTGCAACCCAGTGTTGTTTCCACTTTGGCCCACCTGTTTCATTCTTTCTGGAGCTATTACTAATTACCCTCTGTTCTTCCCCAGTAGCATATTGAAAACCTTCCAACCTGGGGGGCTTATCTTCTGGTGTCATATCCTCTTGCCTTTTCATACTGTTCATGGGGTTCTTATTGCAAGAATACTGCAGTGGTTTGCCATTTCCTCCTCCAGTGAACCACGTTTTGTCAGAACTCTCCACTGTGACTGGTCCATCTTAGGTGGCCCTGCACAGCATGGCTCATAGCTTCACTGAGTTATGCAAGCCCCTTCGCCACAACAAGGCTATGATCTGTCCAGAAGTTTGCACAGCTGTCAATACCAGAGTACAAGTGTGTTTCTAAACTCATACACAATTTTGCTATACCATCTTTTTTAAAAATATTCCTTATTTTGAACTTCTAGATTGTTTTTGACCTATTGCTGTTATAAACAATGGTATGATGAACATCCCTTTAACTATTTATTTCTTAATTTTTTCTTTAGAATAAGGTGCTGGTAGTAGAATTGCTGTGTTAAAAGTTATACGTGATTTTGATTGAAGTCATGAAATTGTCCTCCAGAATGGTCACATAATTTGCACCCCCTCCAGAGAATCTGGGCTTCCCTGGTGACTTAGTCGGTAAAGAGTCTGTCCGCAATGTGGGAGACTTAGGTTCAATCCCTGGGTCAGGATGATCCCCTGGAGAAAACAATGGCAACCCACTCCAGTATTCTTGCCTGGAGTGTTCCATGGACAGAGGAGCCTGGTGGGCTACAGTCCACGGGGTCACAAACAGTTGGACACAACTGAGTGACTAACACTTCCACTTCCAGAAAATCTACTTTTTTCACATTTTTGCTAGTAGTGGATATCATTAAACAAAATAAGACAAAAAACCTACCTTGAATCATAGACATGCCCTCCTGGCATTTGCAGGGCAAAGCAGATCTTTAAATTGTTGCCCAAATTGGGGTATATATAGATGCTACTGTCTGTATTTTTATAGGTCAGAGTTAAATTGAGAGCTTAGAGGTAGATCCTTAGACATATTAACTAGTAATATAGCTAGTAAGGGTGAGAATTGGGATTTGAATCCAGATCTTCCTGATACCAAAATTTCCTTTTGTTCTTTCACCATGATGACTTTCTAAATGAAACCGATAGGTGACCTCTTAAGATAAGCTGAGCAATTTGAGGTTATATCAGCAGTTCTCAAAGTGATGTACAAGAACTTTGACAGCCCTGAAACCCTTTTAGGGGGTCCATTAGGCCAAAACTTTTCATAATGGTGCTAAATATTACCAGCTTTTTTTCATTATGTTGACATTTGCACTGATGGTGCAAAAACAGTGTTGGGTAAAACAGCTAGTACCTTAGAACTACTTAAGCTGGTGTCACAAATTAAACTAGTAATCATACTCCTCACTGTCATGCATTCAGTGAAAAAAAACAATTCAGTTTCACTTAAGAATGTCCTTGATCAAACAGTAAACATTATTAATTTTATTAAGTCTTACCCCTACTTTTTTAAAATTGAAGTTCAGTTGGTTTGCAGTGTTATATATTCGTTCCTGGTATATAGCAAAGTGATATATATATATATATATATTATATATAGATACACATATACTTTTTCAGATTCTTTTCCATTATAGTTCATTGCAAGATACTGAATATAGTTCCCTTTGCTGTGTAGCACAACCCTGTTGTTTATCTGTTTTTTATCTAGTAGTTTGTATCTGCTAATCCCAAGCTCCTAATTTATCCCTCCTCACCTCAGATCTTGGCCTTTTTAATACTCTGTGTGATGAAATGGGAAGTGTGCAAAGAATACTTCTGTGTATGAAATGCAGTATGATTGTTTAAATTATGAGCTGAACTGGCTGATTTTGTTTTTCATGGGACATCACTTTTACTTATAGACTTTGGTTATTAAGTCTTGGATATTTTGCAGACATTTTCTAGAAAATTACTGAAGTGAGTCTACCACTTTAAGGGAAACAACTGATGGTATTTGTTGCCAATGATGAA
The DNA here is from genome assembly GCA_006410875.1 of Neotragus pygmaeus. Lineage (NCBI taxonomy): Eukaryota > Metazoa > Chordata > Mammalia > Artiodactyla > Bovidae > Neotragus > Neotragus pygmaeus. Next base: position 3,492,985 of record SJYV01045960.1, on the reverse strand, counting down.
ATATGAGCTTTTAAAAATTTGAATTTTTGAAAAATCATACTATCATCAGTATAACAGTGTCCCAGTACTCAAAGACTTTACTGATACATTGGTAATGATATTAATGAATGTGATTATTATATAATGAAATGTATTAACATTTGGAAGTCCTCATATAAACTCAGTGATCTAATTTTTTCTAAACCACCAATTAATGATATGGATAAAAGATCCATTCAGAGTTCAAGATAGGTCAGTGAATTTTAATGTAGCAAAGTTTGAATAACTCATTGATATGGTTTCAGATTCCACATCATCACTAACCTTTAAGAAACTGCCACTTGTTGATTTTGTATATAATATCTAAAAGAATATTCACAATAATCTGAAAAGGCTATTAAAACAAGAGCTTACCATGCTTCTTTGGCTGGAAAGCCTTGCTTGGAGGTGTATTAGAGTGCCCTCATCTCTTTGTAATGTGTTACATACATATATATAATAATTAGAATGCCATTTGTTTGTAGATACTGTAATCTTGATTCTTCTGGCATAAGAGCCATACATGGATGCTTAGAATAGACCAAAAAAGACCTGCAACCCAGTCCTCAAAGAACTGTTTTTCTTATAGGTTACCATCCCACCATTTCGTGACCCTTTGAAAAAGGCACAATATGACAAAGATGATGGGAAAAGAATTCTTCTTCAGTGTGAGACTGGTACTTAGTTTCTCATTGTTATGTGGTTTCATAACCTAAGAGCAATGGCAGTTGCATTTAAGAGTGCTAATTTTAGCTTTTAATTGTCCTGCAGGCAAAATATATACAATGAAAGAATTTAAAGAGGTTGAGAAGGCCAAACTGCATTCCAGATTCCCAGGAATTTCTAATTCAAGGCATTTAATGACTCCAAATGAGTGGATTAGACTGCCTCCAAACTACATAGAAAGTGAATTTTGTAAAAGGAGCAGGTAATGATTAATATAGTAGAAATTAAGGAACGTTTTAGAATTTGAAGACTTTTTCTTGACACAGTGATATAGATTTTGTCATAATTATGATTTCTTTAAAATATTTTTCTTTAAAAAAATTTTTATTGGAATATATTTGACTTACAATATTGTGTTAGTTTCAGGTATACAGGAAAGTGGATCATTTACACATATACATATGTTCACTTTTTTTAGATTCTTTTCCCATATAGGCCATTACAGAGTATTCAGTAGAATTTCCTGTGCCATAAGTAGGTTCTTATTAGTTATCTGTTTTATATATATAGTACTGTGTACATGTCAATCCCAGTTTTCCAATGTATCCCTCTCCCTTTTATCTCCTGGTAGCCACATGTTGTTTTCTACATCTATGACTCTGCTGCTAAGTCACTTCAGTCATGTCCGACTCTGTGTGAACCCATAGACGGCAGCCCACCAGGCTACCCGTCCCTAGGATTCTCCAGGCAAGGACACTGGAGTGGCTTGCCATTTCCTTCTCTAATGCATGAAAGTAAAAAGTGAAAGTGAAGTCACTTAGTCGTGTCCGACTCTTCGTGACCCCATGAACTGCACCCTATCAGGCTCTTCCTTCCATGGGATTTTCCAGGCAAGAGTACTGGAGTGGGATGCCATTGCCTTCTCCAATCTATGACTCTACGTCTTTTTAATTTTAAAATATATTTATGGCTGCATTGGGTCTTTGTTGCTGCACACAGGCTTTCTCTAGCTGCAGTGTGCTTCTCATTGCAGTGGCTTCTCTTGTTGCAGAGCACAGGCTCTAGGGCTTCAGTAGATGTGATGCATGGGCTTAGTTGCTCCATGGGATGTGGAATCTTCCTGGACCAGAGATCAAACCCACGTCCCCTGCACTGGCAGGCAGATTCTTAACAAGCGTACCACCAGGAAAGTCCAGTAATTTCTTTGGCTATATTTTCCTGTTTACTAATTCTTTTTTCACTGTGTGGAATATTAAAATTTTAACTTCTTAAAATTTTCTCCCCTCCACCCCATATGCTTGTTCATTCCTAATGGGCTCTTACTGTTTTACCTTGGTGATTGGATTATTTGTTTCTTTAAACATTTTATACATTGCTATTCTGCATTCTATATTTGATAATTCCAAATTCTGTATTTCTTGAGGATGCTTAATTTTTTCCCCCACTGACTCTCAATTATAATGGTTTGCTTTCTCATATGCTTAGTGAATTTTATTTTTGAGTTAATTTTATCTTGGGTGTCCTATTGGCTTAAATTGAGGAACAGAGGATTTGCTTCTGTTTCTTCCTTTGCTGGTAGCTGGGATGCTATCAACCTGGGCCTAGTTCAGTTCAGTTTCGTTTAGTTCAGTCATGTCCTACTCTTTGCGACCTCATGAATCGCAGCACGCCAGGCCTCCCTGTCCATCACCATTTCCTGGAGTTGACTCAAACTCACATCCATCGAGTCAGTGATGCCATCTAGCCATCTCATCCTTTGTCGTCCCCTTCTCCTCCTGCCCCCAATCCCTCCCAGCATCAGGGTCTTTTCCAATGAGTCAGCTCTTCATATGAGATAGCCAAAGTACTGGAGTTTCAGCTTTAGCATCATTCCTTCCAAAGAACACCCAGGGCTGATCTCCTTCAGAATGGACTGGTTGGATCTCCTTGCAGTCCAAGGGACACTCAAGAGTCTTCTCCAACACCACAGTTCAAAAGCATCAATTCTTCGGTGCTCAGCTTTCTTCACAGTCCANTGTCTTTCACCATTTCCTAGAGCATTCTCCAACTCGTGTCCTTTGAATCGGTGATGCCATCCAACCGTCTCGTCATCTATTATCACCTTCTCCTCCTGCCTTCAGTCTTTCTCAGCATCAGCGTCTTTTCAGATGAGTTGGCTCTTCACATCAGGTGGCCAAAGTATTGGAACTTCAGCTGCAACATCAGTCCTTCCAATGAATATCCAGGACTGATCTCCTTTAGGATTGACTAGTTGGATCTCCTTGCAGTCCAAGGGACTCTCAGAGTCTTCTCCAACACCACAGTTCAAAAGCATCAATTCTTCAGTGCTCAACCTTCTTTATGGTCCAACTCTCACATCCATATCTAACTACTGGAAATATCATAGTTTTGGCTAAACGGACTTTTGTTGGCAAAGTAATGTATCTGCTTTTTAATATGCTTTGTTAGTTTATCATAGCTTTTCTTCCAAGGAACAGATGTCCTTAATTCATGGTGGCAGTCACAGTCTTCAGTAATTTTGAAACCCAAGAAAATAAAGTCTGTCATTGTTTCCACTGCTCCCCCATCTATTTGCCATGAAGTGATGGAACTGGATGCCATAATCTTAGTTTTTTGTAGTTTGAGTTTTAAGCCAGCTTTTTCACTCTTCTCTTTCACATTCATAAAGAGGCTGTTTAGTTCCTCTTCACTCTCTTCCATAGGGGCAGTGTCATATGCATATCTGAGGTTATTGTTATTTCTCCCGGCAATCTTAATTCCAGCTTATGCTTCATCCAGCCCAGCATTTTGCTGATGTACTCTGCATATAAGTTAAATAACCAGGGTGACACTACACAGCCTTGACATACACCTTTCCAAATTTGGAATCAGTCCATTGTTCCATGTTCCTAACTATTGCTTCTTGACCTGCATGCAGATTTCTCAGGAAGCAGGTAAGGTAGTCTGATATTCCCATCTCTTGAAGAATTTTCCACAGTTTGTTTTGATTCACACAGTCAAAGGCTTTGGCATAGTCAACTAAAAAAAAAAAATAGGTGTTTTTTTCTGGAATTCTCTTGCTTTTTCTATGATCCAGTGGATGTTGGCAATTTGGTCTCTGGTTCTTCTGCCTTTTCTAAATCCAGTTTGAACATCTAGAAGTCCTTAGTTCACATACCATTACCTGGATTAGAGAATTTTAGGCATGCTACTGTGTAAGATGAGTGCAGTTGTCTGGTAGTTTGAACGTTCTTTGGCATTGCCTTTCTTTGAGATTGGAATGAACACTGACATGTTTCAGTCCTGTGGCCACTGCTGAGTTTTTTCAGTTTGTTGACATATTGAGTGCAGCACTTTCACAGCATCATCTTTTAGGATTTGAAATAGCTCAGCTGGAATTCCACCACCTCCACTAGCTTTGATCGTAGTAATGCTTCCTAAGGCCCACTTGGCTTTGCATTCTAGGATGTCTGGCTCTAGGTGGGTCATCATGCCATTGTGGTTATCTGGGTCATTAAGATCTTGTGTGTATAGTTCTTCTGTGTGTTCTTGCCACCTTTTCTTAATATCTTTTGCTTCTGTTAGGTCCATACCATTTCTGTCCTCTATTGTTCCTATCTTTTCATGAATGTTCCCATGGTACTCTAATTTTCTTGAAGAGATCTCTAGTCTTTCCCATTCTATTTTTTTTTCCCTCTTTGTTTGCATTGATCACTGAGGAAGGGTTTCTTGTCTTTCCTTGCTATTCTTTTAATTTCATGTCTGCACTCACAGTCCACAGTGATTTTCGAACCAGAGAAAATAAATCTGTCATTGTTTCTATTTTTCCTCATCTGTTTTCCATGAAGTGATGGGACCGGATGCCATGTCTAGACTAGGTGACTATTAAAAAACAAACTAATGAGAATCTGGGCAAAGCCATGGTTTTGTGTTTTTCTCAGCTTGGTGACTGGATCTCTTCCTTTTTTGGTAAATTTGAAACTAAATTTGGAAAACAGTTAGGAGAGAAATTGATTCCTAGGTGGAACTCAGAATTTCTAAGTCTTTGTAAACCCCCACACATCTCCATGGTTTCATTCTCCACATTGAGCTGCCAGTTGTTAAGACTAATAAATAGCTCCTCGGAATTTGCAAGGACTCCATATAGTCATTGTTTTTGATGCTGGCATGCTGACCTTCCTATTGTGGGGTTTTATATAAATCTGGGAAATCTAGTGCTGGATATGGCCTGTTTCAATCTCATGAATCTGAAATCTCCAGTTGAAACTAAAATTGTCAAGATTGGTTGTCACAGGAGACACTTCAGAAATTTGAGGGCAACATATACCACATCTGGGAATAATATTTAGAAATGTATTAAAACAGGTAGCAGGACTGCCACTTTTGAGTAGAGGACAGAAGGCTCTTAGTTGAATAGAGACTATGAGTGAGAGAGTGAGAGTGAAAGTTGTTCAGTCATGTCCGACTCTTTGCAACCCCATGGACTATACAATCCATGTAATTCTCCAGGCCAGAATACTGGAGTGGGTGGCCTTTCCCTTCTCTAGGGATCTTCTCAACCCAAGGATCAAACCCAGTTCTGCTGCATTGCAGGCAGATTCTTTACCAGCTGAGCCACTAGGGAAGCCCAAGAATACTGGAGTGGGTAGCCTATCCCTCCTCCACGGGATCTTCCCAACCCAGAAACTGAACTGGGGTCTCCTGTATTGCAGGTGGATTTTTTACCAACTGAGCAATCAGGGAAGTCTGAATAGAGACTATAGTACGTCTATAACCTGCTACTTGATCCTTTTGTTTCAGCTAGTNCCTCCTCCACGGGATCTTCCCAACCCAGAAACTGAACTGGGGTCTCCTGTATTGCAGGTGGATTTTTTACCAACTGAGCAATCAGGGAAGTCTGAATAGAGACTATAGTACGTCTATAACCTGCTACTTGATCCTTTTGTTTCAGCTAGTCAAATGTTGATGTGTGTGTGTGGAAAAGGAAGAGGCTGAATGAAAATATGCCAAACTCTATTAACAGTGGTACAGAGTACACCTCTAGGGTACTGGCGTGATGCCTTCTTAGGTAAGTAACTTTCCTCACTTGAAAAATATCTGTTTCCTCTTAGATTAGGTGACTAGGTAATCATGGTTCACAAAGTGATGATGGTATTTGCACTACCAATTTTAAACTGTGTGTTATACAATTCACTGTCATATACTCTTATTTCCATAAATTTTTTCCTTTAGTTTGCCTTATTCTGTTGTGCTTTTCTAGTATCTTGTTTTTGATGTTTAATATAATTTGATTCCTTGATTTATTACTGTTAATACACAAGGCCTTAAATTGTCTTCTAAACACTAATTTAACTATGTTGAGATTTTTTTTTGGATGTTTTTATTTATTTATTTCTGTCTGTGCTGGGTCTTAGTTGCTGTGTGGGCTTTTCTCTAATTGTGGCCAGCAGGCACTACTTTCTCTAGTTGCAGCTCATGAGCCTCTCATTGCGTGTCTTTTCTTTTGTGGCTCTAGAGTGCACAGACTTCGGTAGTTTTTGGGTTTTGTCTCCCAGGCTCTAGAACACAGGCTAAATAGTTGTGAATCATGGGTTTAATTGCCCTGCCACATGTGGAATCTTCCCAGATCAGGGAGCAAACCTATGCCTCCTGCATTGGCAGATGGATTGTTTACCTCTGAGCCCTAAAAGACGCCATGTTAAGATTCTGATATTTAGGTTTTCCTATTACTCTAACTCTTGTATTTTTTTTTTTTNAATATCTTCTGCTTCTGTTAGGTCCATACCATTTCTGTCCTTTATCGAGCCCATCTTTGTATGAAATGTTCCCTTGGTATCTCTAATTTTCTTGAAGAGATCTCTAGTCTTTCTCATTCTGTTGTTTTCCTCTATTTCTTTGCATTGATCGCTGAAGAAGGCTTTCTTATCTCTCCTTGCTATTCTTTGGAACTCTGCATTCAAAAGGGTATATCTCTCCTTTTTTCCTTTGCTTTTCACTTTATTTCTTTTCACAGCTATTGTAAGGCCTCCCCAGACAGCCATTTTGCCTTTTTGCATTTCTTTTTCTTGGGGATGGTCTTGCTCCCTGTCTCCTATACAATCTCATGAACCTCCATCCATAGTTCATCAGGCACTCTTTCTATCAGATCTAGTCCCTTAAATCTATTTCTCACTTCCACTGTATAATCATAAGGGATTTGATTTAGGTCATACCTGAATGGTCTAGTGGTTTTCCCTCCTTTCTTCAATTTAAGTCTGAATTTGGCAATAAGAAGTTCATGATCTGAGCCACAGTCAGCTCCGTCTTGTTTTTGCTGACTGTATTGAGCTTCTCCATCTTTGGCTGCAAAGAATATGATCAATCTGATTTTGGTGTTGGCTATCTGATGATGTCCATGTGTACAGTCTNTAAGTCTGAATTTGGCAATAAGAAGTTCATGATCTGAGCCACAGTCAGCTCCGTCTTGTTTTTGCTGACTGTATTGAGCTTCTCCATCTTTGGCTGCAAAGAATATGATCAATCTGATTTTGGTGTTGGCTATCTGATGATGTCCATGTGTACAGTCTTCTCTTGTGTTGTTGGAATAGGGTGTTTGCTATGACCAGTGCATTCTTTTGCCAAGAGAACACACTGGTCATTCTGTACTCCTGCTTCATTCCATACTCCAAGGCCAAATTTGCCTGTTACTCCAGGTGTTTCTTGACTTTCTACTTTTGCATTCNTTTTTTGTACAGTTCTTCTGTGTATTCTTGCCACTTCTTCTTAATATCTTCTGCTTCTGTTAGGTCCATACCATTTTTGTACTTTATCGAGCCCATCTTTGCATGAAATGTTCCCTTGGTATCTCTAATTTTCTTGAAGAGATCTCTAGTCTTTCCCATTCTGTTGTTTTCCTCTATTTCTTTGCATTGATCGCTGAAGAAGGCTTTCTTATCTCTCCTTGCTATTCTTTGGAACTCTGCATTCAGATGCTTATATCTTTCCTTTTCTCGTTTGCTTTTTGCTTTTCTTCTTTTCACAGCTATTTGCAAGGCCTCCCCAGACAACCATTTTGCTTTTTTGCATTTCTTTTCCATGGGGATGGTCTTGATCTCTGTCTCCTGTACAATGTCACAAACCTCATTCCATAGTTCATCAGGCACTCTGTCTATCAGACCTAGTCCTTTAAATCTATTTAGTCTCCTCAAAGGTCTCGGCTCAGTGTGGCGTCTCTCAAATGTAGTGTCCCCACCTTACAACTGGCCCAGACAGGGCTCGGTATTCTGTTAGCTCTGTTGTTTCCATCTGTCCTCAGGAGTCATTATCTGTTATTCCACATGCCCCTGCTGCCCACCATTATGGCCCTAGCTTCCCATACGTCTAGCCTGTGCTACATTTGTGTGTGAATGTGTGTGTTTCTTCAAGACCCTTCTTTTTCTTGTGAGACTAGTGACACCTCAAAGGGTACATTTTATCCAGAGTCTAGTTGTTTACAGTAAGTAGATTCCCTCAAAGCAGTGAATTTCAAATTGTCTGTAAAGACTTTCCGAAGTATACATAGGCATGGGCAATTTTAAGAGACTCAGCTTCCAGATTCATAAGTCTATAGGTACTCTTCCCCAAAGTTGATTTGCCTGAGAACAAGCCTGCACCTATATTACTTCTTACCCCACTTTTCAAAAGAAAAGCATACTTTTCACCCTATGTGTAAAAATTTTAAGATACGGAATGAAGGGGCAAATAAAAATAGTGGCTTTTTAGAGACTTTAATGATGAAGCAGGAAAACTTAACCCACAGGCCTTTCATATATATTTTATTTTACTTTAACTAATTCATTGATTTAAAGTCATGCTATAAAACCAGGATACTTGGTCTGTGTTGGGTTGCTTTGAATTTGGATGGTTGAAGGTATATAATTTAGTGATGCTTCTTATAAAGTATAACTGAAATGTTTTCTGGTACAGCCAGAATTTCAAAATATATTAGCTATAATTCTCTTATAACAGCTTTATGTGATTGCTTTAGATTTGGTGTGCCTTATTCAATATGGTGGTTAAAATCTATTTTATCAAATAATATCTTAAAATTTTCATTGCTAGTAAGGCCCACACTCATTTTATCCTAATGAATATTTGATTTTTAAAGGACAGTTGATATTTTTAAAATCTGTTAACAAGAAACAAACTTATTTAAACTTATAATGAAAAATTGTAAATGTCAGCTTTAAAATATCCAAGGGGTTACGTAGTTTTTCAAAACTCTTTCAGGAGTGTATAAACAAAACTGCTTAAAGATCAGTGCTTTATAGCAAGCTCCTAGTCAGCCATTATTATATATATTTTTGTTCCTATATATATATAGATATATATATATATATGTCTATATACACATACATGTACTGTAAATTCCTTGAGGATAGTAATTGAGTGACCCCAAATCAGTGTTTGTTTCATAGACTAATGAAGTAATGTTTGGATATGGTGAAGAGGGAAGAGGGGAGCTCAAGGAAGACTCTGATGTATAAAATAGGCCACTGGGAGGATGGAGGTGCTATCAGCATAAGATGGAACATAGGAGGAGCAGATTCAGAAGTGCAGTTGATGAATTTAGTTTTGTTTATTCTGAGTTTTATACACTTGTGGTCCTTTCAGGTAAAGATGTATTACAGATTGTTGGAAAAGTGAGACTACAGCTCAAGAGAGAAGAGGATTTGAGGCTGGATTACTAAAAGAGTTATTCACTTTGGAATGAAAATAAAAGGATAAGAAGGGATTAGATAGGCTGAGGAGAGAATACTGGGAAAAAGAATACTGAGATGAAAGGCTGTACAATAAAATTTGGGAGATGGGAAGAAGAAAAGAAGACAAAAGAAGCAGTCTGTGGTTTGCCACAGACATCAGGAGAGGAAAAAGTGACAAGAAGGATCACTCTATGCCAGATACTTTGGAGTGAGGCGAACTGAGAGGAAGCCATGGGATTTGTTGACTAAGGACATTCCTGCCCATACTCTTAGTTTGCTCTGAGCAAAAGCAGAGGTAGTTGAGAAGATCTTATCCTATCCTTATCCCTTCTCATCCAGCCTTTTCATTATCGTTTGGTTCCCTTACTATTTATTCTTATCTCAAGTTCTTCTCCAGGATAGCCTTGTCTAAGAAAGTTCCTGGGGACAAATGAGCCACTGCATTAGCCCTTCTCAGACATATTAACACAGGAAACCCTTTTGTCCTCTTGTGAGTAATGCTTTATTACTAATCTAGATGTTTGCTATACCAATTTCTTTTACTCAAAAGATATTTCAAAGTCCACATTCTCTAGGAAGGTTCATTCTGACAAAGTCAGCATCAGACTGATCCTTTCCATTAATTCTTTGTGTGGCTATTTGCAAGCTGGGGGTACTGGGTATGTTAGTTGGGATAATGGCTCTTGATTCTAGACAACTGAATCTCCCCCTCCCCCAGAAAAGGATTCATTCATTGAGGACTTATGCCACTCACAAAATCACTGGGAAGTTGTAAGAAACAGGGCTCAAATTTCAGAAATAACTCCCCAAATCACAGTGTAGAACTGACTGACCAAGGGATATGTTGTTTCTGCTGTGGTCAGGAAATGGCAGAAGCAAAAAGCTGCTGCTCCAGTTGTTGGCCTAGAACCCCACCAGCTCTGCTGTAATCTGTGCCAGAAGTGGATGCTCCTCACAGGGCTGGTATTATCCTTCCAACCAGTCTTGAGTTGGGGTAACATGGGAGGGCTCTAAGTCACCTGCCTGCCACCATATGGCAAGGAAACTGAGAAATGGGGTATTTGAGTTCTTTCTTAGGAAAAGCATTTTACATTTATGCTTGTAAATGACACAATCTCTGTAACTTCTTTTTACACTTAGAGTATAAGCTCTAGGATATAAAGAGTACTTTAAACTTTGCCTACCTGATTCTAGGTCCTTAGTAAATAGTAAACCAATCTCTATCATAGTTTCAGCAACTCTTAAATACCCAAGAATGCACACCAGTTTGAAATAATGGTATTTTGGACAGTATACATAGTGGTCAATATATAACAATAATTTCTCTATAAATGCAAGCTAGTATTGTTTTCTAAATATCCTCTCACACATGTTATCTTGTTAAAGGTTAAAAATAAAAGTGAATTTTAATGAAAGCAGTTTTGACTTGAGACCCTCGGCAAGAACTCCTCATCTGGAATTCCAAAAAGAAGATAAAGCAGTTATTTATAAGTAAGTCTGCTATTCCTTGGCTTTGTTCTTGTTTCATTTGATATGCTTGACTGTCACCACCTGCCATCATTTTAAGTTACTGGAGTCAGTCCTGAGGAATATAGCAGACTCTCGTGGCCAGACATCAGGCATTTACCACCACTGTGTCTGGGTGAGATGGCAACTTTGCTCAGCTTTTTCTGGTTTTAAAGAACAAATAGCTGACATGTTCAGAAATAACAAGCACAGATACAGAAAAAACTTGTTAGCAACTCATATTGAAGTTAAAAGTTAGGAGATTTTCAATTGAATTGGAATGGTAAAAATGAAATTTTGGACTAGTTCTGGTGGGTAGTAGCTGTTACAATATTGTAACCAGTAAAGAGAGGTTACTGGCAGAAAAGCATACCTAGACTACTGTGTGTGTAACATGGGGAGTCACCTCAATTTACTAGTTATGGAATTAAAAGTAAGAGATTTCTCTATATAGTTCTATAACTTGTTAAGCATCTGATTAAAAGTAATGAGGTCCCTCAGACATTGCTGAAGGGGAAAATAAAATGGTACAGCAGCTTTGGAAAACAAATTATCAGTTTCTCAAATATTAAACGTTAAATTACCAAGTGACCCAGCCATTAAACTCCTAGGTTTCTATCCAGGAAAAATGGAAATATATGGCCACATAAAGGCTTGTATATGAGTGGGTGTTCAGGACACCATCAATCACTCAAATGTTCATCAATTTGTGAATACATAAACAAAATGTGTTACATCCATACATGGAATATTATTTGGCAGTTAAAAGGAAAAGAAGCACTTACACATGCTACAACATGAACTTCAAAAGTATTACATTTAGTGAAAGAAGACAATCACAATTTTGATTCTATTTATATTTATGTGAAATGTTCAGAAAAAGAAAATCTGTGGAGCCAGGAGGTTGATTATTGGCTGCCTAGTGCTAGCGTTGGGAATGGAGAGTGACTGTAAGTGAGGATGAGGTTTTGGACTAACAAAAATGTTCTAAAATTAGACCATGGTGGTGGTTACACATCTCTGTAAATATAGGAAAATCATTGATCTGAACACGTAAAATGGATGAATTTTATGGTGCTAAATTATATCTCAGTAAAACTGTTGACAATAATAAAAAAAGAACCTAGCAAGGCAGAAGGGAGCTTATATGACGTTTAGGAGGTTGGCTTATAATTCTCCGTTACTAAAAAGCCACAAAGTAAGCTACAGTGGGTTTCCCTTTTCTTGTTCTGAATAAACTCAGAATTTTTTGAACAAATATAATGTGGCAGAAGCCAGAAGGCTTTTAGAAATGCTTGATTCTGGCATGTCCAGCAGAGAGAACAACTAATTGCCTCATGAGGGTCTTTTTTGTAGATTTAAAGTAGAAACAGATGACTGTTAGAGATGGTTCTGGGCATTGTAGACTTCTCAGTGTCCTTGAGGTACATTTAACATTTTACTGCTCTTCTGCATGGGAACTGAAATTGAGGGATAATAGGAAATATTGAAACTAAGTCCTATTCACTCGGCAGCTGAAGTCCTTAAAAGATGGACTGATTCAACATCACTCTTGTATATAAGGCTCTGAAAGAGTAAGTTCCTCTAAAATTTGTAACTGCCATGATCTCATACACACTTGTTTGAGTCAGGTTTTAGAATAGTAAACATTTTAGTCTTATTTAGTTTTTGTATATTGTATAAAATGGGTGGTTTTGTCCTTAAATATCTTTTATAGCAGAGTATGACTCAGATATGAAGGAGAATATTGCATCATTGGAATGTGTAGGGGTTTAAACTAGAGGCTTAAACTCATGAGATCTCCCTGAATAAGAAGGAAGATTATACTGTATTTTCTTCCATGAATTAGGGAATCATCCCAAGTATGCCTTCCCTGGTAGCTCAGTTGGTAAAGAATCCACCTGTAATGCAGGAGACCAGAGTTCTATCCCTGGGTCGGGAAGACCCCCTGGAGAAGAAAATAACAACCCACTCTATTATTCTTGCCTGGAAAATCCCATGGTCAGAGGAGCCCGACAGGCTACAGTCCATGGGGTTGCAAGAGTCAGACACGACTTAGCGACTAAACCACCACATCACCCAATTACGGCATCGAGGTGGCAAAGGCATACTTGTCTTTGACAGAGTTAGACCTTCCCAGGGAAGGTACAGTGTATACCTCTGTAAGGGGGTGGGGGTCATTTATGCCAAAGGACCATCACTAACCTGTTTGATTAAGCAGTAATGAGATTTTGGATGAAAATGTTAGTAGAGCAAGGTAATGCTGTTTATTTTTCATAAAAATATATATATTCATATAGAACTCATCAACCTCAAATTTAAATAAGATATTAAATGCTATAGTTGAGTTGATAGAATTCTTTCCTTCCTGGTTCCTTTCTCCACAAACACAGGGTCATCCTTTCTATGTTATCAGGAGGGAAGAATCCAAGTTCCAAAGAAGCCAACTCTAAAGAGCACCTTTCTTCCTTGAACTTCCTTGAGCTAGGAGGTAGACAGGGATTGGGACCAGGATGCAGCGAGAGCTGGGGTAGTCCCATTTTGCAATACACATAGCAGCAATTGCTGATACCAAAATCTGAGCAGTTGGGAACAACTCTGTATGGCAGGCTTCCCAAAGACACGAGGCAGTGGGCCATCCTCCCTAGCTTCTCCCCCTGCCAAAAAAGGGTGAGGGAGTGAGTAGAAGAAACTGAGGCAGGTTTTCCTGATTCAGGGGTATGGAGTGTGAGACTCCATGTACTGCCTAACGGAGTGTCCTCTGGAGGGCAGACTGGATATTTCCCTAGCTCCCTCTCCTGAATTTCTGCTCTTCTTCTACTCCTCTACCGTCTCAATCCTCTCTCTACGGTTTATCAGATACCACACTCAAGCCATGTCTCAAATTTTGTTCCTCTTAATTTAGCCAAGAAAGGCAAAATTTTTCAAAAGGACCATATACTAAAAGTAGTAAGATTTGAAAAGTACAAGTCCCCAAATGTAAAATGTATGGAAATATAGATGTTCACCGAGCACAGATTTCTTGTCTAAGGTGACTATGGTTAAAGTTGGCGCCATTTGACTCTTGTAGCCTAGCTACTGCTTCTAGGCCTAGGTGCTATTGCCCTTCCGTTGTCTTCTCTACACCGTGTCCCAAGTCTCTGGAGTGTAGCTTCTTTTAGGAGTGGATTGAAGAAGTCACAGCCCTTTTCCTCATCTCCCAGTTAGAAATCAACTTGTTAGTCCGAGTCTACAGTCAATCTTTCTATTTCTGACTCTCTTTCTATTTCTGACTCTCTCTCTATTTCTGACTTCTTTTCGGACTCTCTGTTTCCTCACTCCTACTCCTAAAGGATAAGGGAGCTCCTTTTTTTTTTTAAAAACTCATTTATGATAAATGTATAAAAACTTAAATTTGTGGTTTCATTCCTTTTACTTGTCGTGTTTTAATATCCTCCCATGTGCTTGCTTGCTCCTCAAATTTTAACAAGCACCTACTCTGAACCATGCAGTATTTGAAAGGCTGAAGACCAGAGGTAAACAAAACAGATAAATCTCTGATTTCAAGGAGCTTACATTTTGATGAAAGATGGACAATAAATAAGCAAATATATGATATCACTGAGCTAGTAATAAGTGCAGTGAGGAAAATAAAACAGGAAGTTGCTGGAGAACTACCCAACACAACAGGTTTTAATGGACAGTGAGGAAAAATACAAGTTACTTTGTAATCATACTTTACACACCCTCCTTATGTACTGTAATAGTTATGGGTATCTTGATATAATCAGCCCCAAACAAGATTATTCTTTACTTTTGCACTTCTGCCCCTCTTCCTGTCAGGTTTCTCTTCAGTGAATAGGGCCATAATCCAAGAAAGACCCCCAGGATAAAAGTCTAGGAATCATTTTTTATTTCTTGCTTTCCCTCAGTTCCCGTGTCTTCTAGCTTATGTCTGTTAGCTTGTTCACTTCTCAGTTCCTCAGTCCTGCCACTGGTTCAAGCCACTGTGGTCTTAGCTGGCCTCTTGCACTAGCCTCCTGACTGGTCTTCCTTCTTCTGCTCTTGCCTCTGTATAATGAGTTCTCATGCAGCACCATAGTCTTTTAGAAATGTTTATTATACCAAAATTCTCCCCTACCCAAAACCAGGAACCCTAATGGCTTCCCTCACGCTTTGGATTTTATCCTAACTCTCTAATGGGTCCTCTAACCCCTGTACAGCTGGGCACCTCCCTCCTCCCCACCCTTATCACCTGCCTTTTTCCCACACTCACTGTGTTCCTTTTCTTGTTTTGTTGCACACCTTATCAGGCTTTTGCTTCTACCATTCTGTCTGCCTGGAACACCCCTTTCCCGGATCTCTCCATGCCTCACTCACTCAGATCCCTGCCCAAATATCATCTCTCCCAAGAAGGCTTCTATGATTTCTCTACTTAAAATACCTCCCTCATCCATTTCTCTATCCTCCCTATCCCCTTTACCTGTGGAGAGGTAGGATCCAGGACTCAACTGGAGGTGAGGAAAATCTGTCATTGTAAGAAGAAGGAAGGACACAGAATGCATGGATATAGATGAAGACACCTTGGTGAATTTTGTGAATGAAGACTGTTTACTTCTGTTTACTTCATTCTCTCAATGAAATCAGAAGGTCATTCATGAACTGACAGTGAAGATGGAGGACAAAGATTTAGAGGTTTGAAAGGAGAAGGGATGAAAGGAACCTAGTATTTTATAAATCACAATAATCCTAGTGTAAATGAGCACTCCAGACATACTGACATCCGAAAGCAGGACCCTCAGATCATATCCCACATCAGTAATCTATCACACCTATAATAGGGTTGGCTCTGTACTGGAATCTCTGTATGTTTCTGAATCCAGATGGAGTGAGGAGAGGCTGAATCAGGAGGCTTAGAGGAGACCCTGCCTCCAGGCCACTTAGCTCCAACAGGAGGACTAGGCTTCAGGGATATCATCGCAGCTAAGCAGAGGAATTCTTTCTGCTCTGGAAAGCCCCTCATCCCTATATCAGTCACATTTTTCTTTTCTCTTCTGTCACTTTCAAAAGGTTTTAGCAACCAAGGAGTACACACCCTGGTCCTTGACTGGTCAAAGAGGACACAAAAGAAGGCTGCTTCAAAGGAAGCCATCTGTTGCAGGAAGCGCTCAGATTGAGGACCAAGGGAAGCACTCAAGAAATGTTCTCTAAGCATCTGCAATGGACTTTGAGTCCAATTGTCTGTATGATAATTAAGAAAAGACTGTACTATATATTGACAGTTATTGCAAATGTATTTCCCACAGGAGTTATATGTTGCCTCAGAGATACAATAAAAATACTGTTGCCTTCCTTAGCATCTGCCTCAATTCACTTGCTCTTTCCTTAAATTGTCAGGCACCCTGAAAATCCATACCCACATAGTCTCTCTAGATTTTCCCAACAGTCTTTAGAAAATTTAGAAACTCCTTTTGATTACCCACTCGCTGATTCTGGGTCTGCATGTCTGCCTCTGGCTCATGTTGAGTTTGACTCCTGCTCCCAGGAGCTCAGTAGGCAGGATCTGGAGTGCAGAAGACAGTGAGGGTTTTCCCTGGACAAAAGGGGCGCTTCTACTTGTAGCCCTAGATCATACAGGTAAATGGTACATTCTCTTTAGTAAACTTTACATGACCTACATTTTTTTATTTAAAATAAAGGAAACCTAGGGTGTACGGTCGGAGAAGGCAATGCAACCCACTCCAGTACCCTTGCTTGGAAAATCCCATGGACGAAGGAGCCTGGTAGGCTGCAGTCCATGGGGTCGCGAAGAGTCGGGCACGACTGAGCGACTTCACTTTCACTTTCATGCATTGGAGAAGGAAATGGCAACCCACTCCAGTGTTCTTGCCTGGAGAATCCCAGGGATGGGGGAGCCTGGTGGGCTGCCGTCTATGGGGTTACACAGCGTCGGACACGACTGCAGTGACTTGGCAGCAGCAGCAGCAGCAGGGTGGACGGTTGAAGCCTGGCGGGAGCGGAGGGGCTGGGGCGGCGCGAGGTTGAGGGCGTGGGGGGCCCGAGCTCCCCTCTTTGCTGACTTCCGGGTGGATAAGAGGCGTAGACGGATTGAGGGCAGAGGGTTCGGGTCTAAACAGAGTGCTTTAGCTTGTTTTTAGAAGGCGCTCTCTTTCCCCCTGCCAGAACGGTCAGTCCCCTGTGCCGTTTGCTGGATGGCCCTGCGCTCGAGGTCAGGGGCAGGGAGCGGCCAGGCCCGCAACCACTCCAGCAGCCGCTCCGCGGTGAGGCCCAGGCGGACCCTGAGGTGTTGCCTGACTGCTCCGCAAGGCTGCAGGTCAGGGAGCCTAAGTGGTCACCCACTTTGAGAAGCAGGTTTAGGCGCCCTGGAGGATTTTTTTGTTTTACTTACCCGAGACTATGAAGTTTTTAACCGCTCTCTGAACTCAAAGACCTACACTTTTTCAACTGGACTCACCTATCTCCTCAATTTACTCTTTCTCCCCTCAGGGATTGTATTATATATGGCTGCCACAAAAATGTCCAACTGTGGTAAACATTTTGGGCCTGAACAATTAGAAAAGTGGCCAGAACTCGAGTCAGTCACGTTGATGGAGGTAAAATTATATGACATTTAGGGGCCTGTCTTTTGGTGATGGGGCACAAATCCCTTGAAATTAAGATCTATTGTGTCTTAATCACAGTTGTTTTCCCCAGAACTAGAACAGTGCCCGACATAGACTAGGTGCTTAAGAAATTCATCCATTGGGAAGGGCAGGGGTGGGGGTCATATTTGGCCCAGGGTGGTCATCCTGTTTCCTGTGGTAGGCAGGGTGAGGACGGCCACAGGGCAGCAGTGCATAAACACAGGGGTCCTGGAGCTGCCCTGCAGGAGAGCAGGGGAGGCCCGGCCTGGGCTTGCAGTTACTTCATGACACTTCAGGATCTGGTAAAGCAATGATTTTCTCATAAAGAAAGTTTCATTATTATATAGAGAAGTTCTTGGATATTTCCTCTGTTTTACCCCTTTTACTGTGGTAGCAGTAAGAGTGGTAAGATTGTGTGTGTGTGTGTATATGCATGCGTGTACATGCACAGAAAAATACAGATTTCAAAAGTGCTGCTAAAAATCATTAACATCCTCCTTATATTTTCTGACAAAATCACCAAGAGGGAGCTGTTAAAACAAAAACTATTTTCTTAAAAAAAAAAAAAAAGTTGGTTTGAAAATCTGCATATAACCAATAGTATGTACAACATTTGCTAATAGTGTTAATAGGATGGCTTAAAAATTGATTTCCCAAGATGATTGTTAGTGTATGTTTCTACTTCTTCAGATTAATAGATTGATTATTCTAAATTTGTATTGTATTAGGGGAAAATATTTAATTGTTTTACATGATTTTTCAGTTATCATCTTAAAATAAGTTTAAGAAGGCTTTATTTTAAACCAAGAGTCTGTTCATATTATCAGGAGAGTTTTATTTTGGAGAAGACCCTAGTAGCTGTCCAAATATCATTTTAGATTTCATGCAAAGCTGTTATATATACAAGTAAAAATACAACTGTCCCTTTCAAGATTTCTGTTATTCACAGAGTTGGTATTTGAGTGTGGGGTTTAGTTCATTTTGATGCACTCGCTTGTGACAGAACTGAAAGAAAAGCCAGAGATTGAATAACATAGTTTTAAGAATCTGTATCACTTTACAGTAGATAAGTCTTTTAGGTAACAGCACTTCTCTTACAGATACTTAATTTTTATTGCTTTTCCATTTGTTCCTACTTAACTTCTGTAAGAGTAAAGGCTGGAAGATCAATTCATAGTGATCCAAATGAAAAGCCCTAGAGTAAGGATTTAAGTGCATCAGCTTTACCCAAACTCATAATGGAAACAGCTAGTCCCTAAATGTAAAACCATCTTGGTTCTTAGCCAGGAGTTCCCAACTAACTGGCTCTGGTCTAGTCAAAGTAAGTCAAACTTCTGCAGTTTTGACTTATAAGGAGGTTTTAACTTATAAAGAGACCTAGCAGAAGTCAGGGAACTTCAAGGGCTTTTAAAACATACCCACAGACTGTAAAGAGGCTTCATTTTATAGTTGTTGTTCAGTCACTAAGTTGTGTCTTACTCTTTGTGACCCCATGGACTGCAGCACACCAGGCTTCCCTGTCCTTCACTGTCTCCTGGACTTTGCCCAGACTCATGTCCTTTGAGTTGGTGATGCCATCCAACTATCTCAACTTCTGTCGCCCTCTTCTCTTGCCCTCAATTTTTCCCAGCATCAAGGTCTTTTCCAATGAGTCAGCTCTTCGCATCAGGTGGCCACAGTATTGGAACTTCAGCTTCAGCATCAATCCTTCCAATGAATATTCTGGGTTGATTTCCTTTAGGATTGACTGGTTTGATCTCCTTGCAGTCCAAGGGAATCTCAAGAGTCTTCTCCAGCACCACAATTCAAAAGCATCAATTCTTTGGCGCTCAGCCTTCTGTATGGTCCAACTCTCACATCCATGCATGACTACTGGAAAAACCATAGCTTTGACTATATGAACCTTTGTCAGCAAAGTGGTATCTCTGCTTTTTAATACACTTTCTTGGTACTTTAAAAATCAGGGTGTGATGTAAGAGATTTGTTTCAAAATAATCTAGTAGGGGGCAGGGGAGTGAGCAGGGATTAAGATGAAATAAGATTGACTGAATTGATCATTGTTGGACCTGGGTGATAGGTTCATGGAAAATTGTGTTTGAAAATTTCCATAATAAAAAGTTACAAAATGTGTTTTGAGGTACCGATGTTAGATTCACACTCAAATTATTGGTTTGGTAAAATACATTGAGTTTTGTCACAGGCTTGTTTATTCAGGATCCACATCTTAATATTTAATTCTATAATTTTAGGCATTAGCCAGAGAAGACATTGATGAAGCTGTATATGCAATATTATTTAGAGAATATTGTATTACAAAGGTAAGAGTGGGCTACAGAGTGGATTCTAAGTGCGTTCTAGATAAGCAAGAGTGATATAGAGCAGTGTGGCAGAGAGGATGTTATCATGTCAGAGAGTCATGAATCACCCATTGATACTACATAGATCTGAGCTAGTGCTCTCTCCTTGCAGGATCACTAAGAGGTCAGGCTTCCCAGGTTTATCCTTAAGGGATCTGAGAGATTGTTCTAATTACTCCTGTGGTACTGAATAGAAATTTTTCCTAGAACTTACCTCTCTCTCTTATGTTCCCACATCACAGTGGGGAGCTATAAAGCCACAAGAAATGAATTAATATTTAAAGGTAATGACCAATCACTACTGATCGTCACTATGGAATTAATAAATTTAAGGAGGTTTTCATCTCAATGAGAGGGATTGGAATTTGGTATATAATACTTGAACATTTGTACTGTGACATAGTTTATAAAGGAGGTTCACATATATATTCTCACATGAGCCTCAAAAGATGAAGGTGGGTTTACCCTCGGAGAGAAAGAGAGGTGTTGAATCAAGTCTGGTGCTCTTATTCCTCTACCACTTGTATCACAGACTTTACTGATGATAAAGGCTGGAGATGAGGAATGGTGACCAGGCGATGCTTTGGATCCTGAAAAGAAGCACAGTTTCCTGAGTTAGGAAGGGTTTGGATGTGGTCTGGTCTGGAGGCACTGTTGTGGTGTAGAATTGTCCGTGGGTTCTGAATGCTCTATGCTCTCAGGTTCTCTTTCTGAACTTTATTCTGTTCTTTGATTATCTTATTCTATGACTTGGCAGCCTGAATGTGCTGAGAGCTTAGGAGTGGGAACAAGTGTCCCCCCCGCCCCCAACTTATTCAGATTAAATGTAAAACGTCTTCAGTTCAGTTAGTAACTTGTTTTCTTTCCTTGTTTGTATCACTTCATTAGAGATTGGATGTGTATTTTCAGCATCTGGATGCTTTTAAGGAAAGAAGAAAAGAGCTGTTGCATAAAAAATGGACTGAAAATGTCGCAAAGCCTCTTCAGCAGAGAATTATGGAAAAAGTAATTTCATATAAAGCATTGGAGAAAAAAAAACAAGAGAATTTTGAATATTTTTTAAAGCGCACAAATAAAACGGTACTGAGAGGTTTTTTTAATGAAATATTTGAAAATTTGGGCTGTTATTTTCATTGATTATGCAGATTCTCAAGTTTGTTTTTGTATCTAAGATGAAGTCATGGAACTGTAAAACAGCCTACTACATTTTAAAATCCAAAGTTTAAGGTGGAGGGAACAGAAGTGTTTATTTGGAACTAGATTTATCAGGCATGCTTTTTGGTGATTGTTAATAATATAACATGGGCTTAAACCATAAGAACATTTATTGGTTACTCAATAAGAAACAGAGGGGTTGGTGGTCTCATGGTGGATTCTGGAAGTCTAACAATGTCATTAATAACCCAGCTTTTTTTTTTTTTTTCTATTCTGATATCCTGAGTATTTTCAGTTTATGCCCATCATCCTCACATTTGTAAGCATGTTTGGCTTCTTACAGCTTTGGCATTAGGCAGGAGGAAAGGGTGAGAAATGATATCTGGGGGCCCTTTTCTTACATCTCATCCTTTGATCAGGAAGCAAAATGTCCACATAAGCTCCTAGCAAATTTCCCCTTAGGGGTCATTGTCCATAAACCAGGTCACATCAGAAGTCCTAGCTAAAAGCAGAGCTGGACAGGTGTGTGTGGCTTTCCAATCTCTTTAGTATGTTGTGGGTGAAAGAGAAGGGGACTCTTCCATGGCTATTGAGTTAGCAACTATTAGGTGAAGGGACCACCAGTTTCTATCCTCTGTTCTTCAGTTTTATTAAATAAGAACAAATTTTGGCTTCTTCTATGGAAGATTTTTCTCTTTTTAACTTTGAAATCAGGACCCTCTTTTGAAATTGAGGCCCACCTAAATTTCCACGTATTCAGCAGAGATCTAGAGTAATGTGACTGGAATATTAGAGATGTGAACTGAACTGAAGTATATTTAATGAGCAGAATTTCTGGCTGTGTACATTAAATACATCTTCCTAAGCACCCTAAGAGGCAGAGCTCAAGGGTAAATCCAGGCCACTTTGAAACAAAGTGCAGAGTCTTACAAGTAGGTGCAAAAATGTGACTGCACAAGCATACGATGGGAAAGCCATGCCTTAGAAAAACCATGTGTTGAAGTCAAGTGATATAAAATGACAGTAAATTCAATGTGAGTCAGCTGTGTGAGCTGGCTTCCAAGAAATCATCCAAGCTTTTAGGCAGTATTGAGAGGCACTGCTCTGAGTGGGAAATGTTGGGTCCAGCCTGTCCACCCACGGACAGTCACCAATTACAGAACTTTTAGAAAAAGGTGGAGGCTTGACGTGTTTCACAGGAGGAAAAGTGGAAAAAAACATATAGCAAGTTTAGCCTAGGGAAGAGATGACACGAGGGGAAATGAAATCTTTAAGTATGTATTGTAAAAGGCTGACATGTGGATGAAGAGTAGATGTATTTTGTGTTGCTTCATGCGGAGAACTGGCAGTGACAAGGCAGACTTCAGCTCTGTTCTAAGGACAAGCTTCCTAGTGGTTAGAATGACCAAGACAGTATCTGCCTAATGGAGCAGAGCTGTGCTGTGCTTAGTTGCTCAGTTGTGTCTGACTCTTTGCGACCCCATGAACTGTAGCCCACCAGGCCCTTCTGTCCATGGGGATTCTCCAGGCACGAATACTGGAGTGGGTTGCCATGCTCTCTCCAAGGGATTTTTCCAACTCAAAGATCAAACCCAGGGTCTCCCGCATTGCAGGTGATTCTTTACCATCTAAACCACCAGGGAAGCCCAAGAATACTGGAATGGGTAGTCTGTCCCTTCTCCAGGGGATCTTCCCGAAATTGAACCGGGATCTCCTGCATTGCAGGTGGATTCTTTACCAGCTGAGCTACCAGGGAAGCCCTCATGAAGCAGAAGTTCCTCAAATAAGGCTAGTGGGTGACTTGAGACTAAAGCTGGATGATTGCTTCTTCCAGAAGGTGGTGGACTCTCAGTGCAGTCCAGATTACTTCTAAGGTTTCTCTGAACCCTTGAATCTATGATTTTATATAAAAAATGGAATAAAGTATTTCACTTTCCTGAATCTTGCAAAAACACACTTGTATGTAGTGCTTTGCTCTTAAGTGTACTTTTTTGTTTAAAGGAAATTATATTTGGAGACTCTTATGATCCTGAAGTATACAATCCTTTTTATATGACAAAAAAGGACCCAAATTATGGAAAGGTAAGTACATTACCTATTATTATCTATTTATTCTTAGAAGCTCTGGGGTTGGGGGAAACCTGGTAGTTTTAGAAGTCTTACAGTCATTCTGCATTCACTTAAAAAAAAATCCACAAAAGCATTTCCCCTGAGTTTTAGATTAAGAATCCAAAGTAATTTTGACCACTTGGGAATGAACACTGTGACAAAGGCACATGCGTGTGTGTGATAATTCATTTGTTCATTCATTCCTCTATCCACTCACATTCAGCAAACCGGAAGCCCAGGAGGTTGGGGAAGGTAAGTGGACAGTGAATGTGACAGGAGTGTCACAGAACCAGCGCAGGGAGAGCTCCTTCATAGGGATGCAGGAAAGGCTGTCCAGGAGCCAGTAGTTGAGCTTGTAATGCATCTTCACATTTTACACCGACAATGTAGGTATTAACATTTTGAGATGTAGGTTTCACGTGTTTTACTCTTGCGTAGCAGAAGTGGCCACCTGATCTCTGAAGAGGAAAGTCATTTATTTTTGCTTCTCCCTGAAAACTAAGGCAGGTCATGGTTGTAAAGAGAGGAAGGTCTTTTTGGCTCTGGGGGGACTCACTGAGTATTCTGTTGGGGAGTTATTATGCTGTTTCCTCATTCAGTGGCTGTTGTCCTTGCAAATAGCATTGGGTCAAGATCAAGTGTGTGGGGAAGTAAAAGGGGGGAATAGTTCTTCTGTCTAAAGCCTATACTCAGGATGCAGAGGGAGGGAGAAAACCACCTTCCTCCACGGCCTCTGTAGCTGGCCCTTGACCTCAGCTTGTGCTGTTCTCCTGCCCTTCGGTTCTCACAGGCCCTTAGAGACCAGTGGTCAGCCCTCAAGGAGTGCCCTTCCTCCCAGGCCGGCTTAGAGCTCTGCCTTGTGCTCCCAGGGTTTCCTTGGTAGTTCAGACATAAAGCATCTGCCTGCAATGCAGGACACCTGGGTTTGATCCCTGGGTTGGGAAGATACCCTGGAGAAGGAAATGGCAACCCACTCCTGTACTCTTGCCTGGAAAATCCCATGGACGGAAGAGCCTCGTAGGCTACAGTCCATGGGGTCGCAAAGAGTTGGACGTGACTGAGTGACTTCACTTTCTTTCTTTCTTTCTTTCTTTTTGTGCTCCTAAAGCAGCCAAGCTGATGCTTCTCACGACGAGGTAGTTGTCATGCTTGACTTGTCCTAGACTGAGATTCCTGAATACAGGACCCCACTGGGAGGCAGCCACCCCTGCAGTTGCATCAGCAGATACTTGTTGACTGATGCATTGATACTGTAGAACTCTTAACAGGAGTGTGTGTGTCTTCTCTTTGGGTGGCCCTTGCTCCATTCAGCCACTTAAGGCTCAGTGAAATATTCTTGGGTGAGGTGGGTGGCATTTATGCTTCCCTTGCTCTGTATGACATTACCCCTGGGTCCTTGTTCTCACCTCCTTTAGCGTATAGTAAGGCTACACTCGAATGCTTCAGACAGATTTAAAACAAATTGTACTTGGGTCCTCAGAGAGTCATTTTCTCGCAGGTCGTGGTCCCACCATTCTGTGATCCTCTGTTTAGAAGACAGCAAGAGATAGATGAAGAGCAGAGAGCTATTTTTCAGTACACAACAGGTACTTTGTGATCACGGGGCTTCATCTTTAGAGACTTCAATTCTTGAGTGATCTCTTACCCCAAAGGTGACTGGAGCTGACGATAAGGGTGTTGATTTAGATTTTTATCTTCCTGTAGGAAAACGATGTACCTTAAAGAATTTAAAGAGCTCAAGAAGGCCAGGCAGTATGCCAGACTGCCCCAGTTCACGTTCAGTCTCCACAGCATGGTTTCAAAGGAGAGGCCCAAAGCCTCTGCGAGGCCTGTGGGAAGCAAAACACATAGCAAATGCAGGTAAAGGTCTTTTTGCTGTGTCCGGAGTTTGGCCTGTACGGCATGTCATGCGGTTGGAGTCACACAGCATGTAGCCTTTTCAAGATTTTACTTTCATTTTTAAAGGCTGTTTTCACAGGATTAAGAATGTTAGGTTGGCAGATATTTTCTTTCAACATATATCCCTGTCTTTTGCTCTTAAAATTGCCCATCCTACTGTTGTTCTTTTGGAGACAGTTATCTTTTTATCTGGATGCTTTTAATACTTTCTTGTTGTCTTTGATTTTCAGTAGTTTTCTGTGATGTCCCTAGGTGTGGGTTTTTTTTTTTTAATCTACTTGGCCTTTATGGGTCTTTTTGTATCTGTAAAGTGATGTCTTCAGTCAGTTCAGGGAGGTTTTCATTCATTTTCTCTTTGATTGTTACCTCT
The DNA here is from genome assembly GCA_006410875.1 of Neotragus pygmaeus. Classification (NCBI taxonomy): domain Eukaryota; kingdom Metazoa; phylum Chordata; class Mammalia; order Artiodactyla; family Bovidae; genus Neotragus; species Neotragus pygmaeus. The sequence continues at coordinate 3,467,583 of SJYV01045960.1, read as the reverse complement.
GCCATATACTCTGTTTTCTTTCTGGAATTCCAGTTAAATGTATTTTAGATTGTCTCCCTGTAACCTCCCTGTCTCTTACCCTTTCTTGTGTTATTTCCAAGTTGCTCCAAATTTAATTCTAGGTGTTTTTACTCTTTATCTCTTCAGTTGTATCTAACCATCTGTTGTTAAATCCATCCACTGAGTTTTTATTTTCAATTGTTTTTTTTTTATAGTTCAAGCATCTTATTTTGTTCCTTTTCAGATAAGTTTTGAGGAAGGCTGTGGAGATCCTCAGGGCCTGGAGGATCTCCACCCCCGATGGGGGAAACTATTTCCAGTGCCCTGGTTTGACTTTCCCCCATGCCCAGGGAGGGGATTTGTTCAGAACAAGGTTAACTACCCACTTTCCAGGACAGCACCAGGCCTGAGAGGGAAAATCTGCCAAAGATACACTGGGAGCATGGAGGAATCAGTCCCTGCTACCTGATAACCAAAGCTCCCAGGGGAGAAGGTAGCCAGAGATTGACAGCTCCCTCTGAAAGGACTGTTTCATCTCTGGAAGAATTGTTCCACTGCTGTCCAGTGACTTTAAAATAGGAATTTTGTGAGGCTTGGAGGGGGTGAATTTTTTTTATTTTCTAAGTTGTTGTAGTAGGAGCACTGGTCTTTGCAAACTTTCTACAGAAAAGCAGCTGTCATGTCTGTCATGTCTCTTGGTGTTTTCTTTTTATCCCCCATCCTGAGTTTTACTGGAATGAACAACACTACTTTGTTTCTGCTTTCCTGTGATTTGAAAGTTTTGTGTTCTATTTCTGGTTTCATGGTTTCTTTACAAATTTTAGTGAATATTTTTATTTAAACATCAATAATTCTATAACTCCTCCTCCCCTAGCAAGGCAAAGCCTTTATATTGCTTTATTTCCTCATCTCCCCTCTCTGGCTCTTCAGCCTTTATAGACGGTCATATTTCTTTAGTTGATATTCTGCCTTTGAATCTGTCTCTTCGAAGGACCCTCCACCTCACAGCTGGTGGAATGTCTTCCAAGTGATCAACCTCCCGAACTGAAAACCCTTTAGTAGATTCCCATAACCATTCCAATAACGTCCAGCCCAACTAGCACATAAGGTGCTCTCTGGGCTGTCACCTTTTCTAGCTTTGTCTAAAAAAATCCCCTCTCTCTAAAGAAAAGAAATATGACAAAGCACAGAAATATTTGGATCAAGTCAGCACTTGGGGGATTATCGCCTGGCTTTTTCTCTGCTCCCCTTCCTCCCTCTTCTCTCTGCAGCAAAGCTCCCTGAGGGCAGGGGTTGCTAATGTATCTTGGTATTCCCAGCACTTAGCTGGAAGATAGCAGATGAGGAATCAGTACTTGTGGGATGAATGAATGAATGGAGGAGTGGAGGCGAAGAAGATTTCCCTAGAGAGGCCTTGGCTTCCTGGGCAGGAATGAGACAGCCCTGGGAAACCTTCTGAGAGCATGCATCTGTGGGTGCCTCAAGTTGCTATTCAATAAAGTAATAAAAGGACTTAAGAGTGAGGTAGCTTTGTTAGTCAGAGACAGTTTGATCACAAAAAGCAGAGTCTTTCTCAGCTTGATAAAAATGGGAAGGGGGCCTGGGTATGTTAGAAAGCACCCATCTCTCATGGAAGCCACAGTCAGTGTCTCCATCTGTTCAGGCTGCAATAACAGGAGCTGAGACTGGGTGGCTTATAAATGACAGAAATATATTTCTCTCAGTGGAGGCAGGGAAGTTCAAGATCAAGGTGCTGGCAGATTCAGAGTCTGGTGAGGACTGGCTTCCTGATTCAGACACTGAATCTTCTCATTGGTGGAAAGGGTGACGAAACTCTCTTAAGCCTGTTTCACAAGGTCATTAATCCCATTCAGGAGGGCTCTGCCCTCATGCGGAGAAGGCAGTGGCACCCCACTCCAGTACTCTTGCCTGGAAAATCCCATGGACTGAGGAGCCAGTGCAGTCCATGGGGTCGCTAAGAGTCAGACACGACTGGGCGACTTCACCTTCACTTTTCACTGTCATGCATCGGAGAAGGAAATGGCAACCCACTCCAGTGTTCTTGCCTGGAGAATCCCAGGGATGGGGAAGCCTGGTGGGCTGCTGTCTCTGGGGTCACACAGAGTCGGACACAACTGAAGCGACTTAGCAGTAGCAGCTGCCCTCATGACCTATCACCTCCCAAAGGCCCCACCTCCTAATGCCATCACTTTGAGGGTGGGGTTTCAACATATGAATTGTGAGGGGACAAAAACAGTCAGACCACAGCAGTCAGAAAGATAGCCAGGCTGCTTGAGGTACCACAGGGTCACTCCTTGCTTCTCTGGGACTTGATGGATGATGGATGTGTGGCATCTATCATAGCTTCTCTTTGTGAACCTGCTTCATTTCTCTTTCTCTGCTTTCTTGTGCATGTCCTGGAAAATGGATGTCCTGGTTAGGTCTTTCTGGTTTGAGCCCTCTGAGGCTGCCTGGAGCTCCTCTGTCCCAATTACAACTCTAAGGACTGAGGCTCTGGGTCTCAGGCCTCAGCTATAGCTGCAGAAGGTCACATGACTCACTGCCTAAGGATGGAGCCGGCAGGGGTGTGGGTGGGGGGCAGACTGATCAACAGCCACCAAGTGATGTTTTCTCAGTCTCTCATTTTCATAAAGTGAATGCTGAGTTCACTAACTTAATTTTCANCGCAGAAGGTCACATGACTCACTGCCTAAGGATGGAGCCGGCAGGGGTGTGGGTGGGGGGCAGACTGATCAACAGCCACCAAGTGATGTTTTCTCAGTCTCTCATTTTCATAAAGTGAATGCTGAGTTCACTAACTTAATTTTCAGGCAATTATTGAATGGTACAATTCTATTTATAGAGTTGAGATCATTTTCTTCTACTATTCTTTACAGTCCTGAAAAGCTTGTCTGTGCAGAAGAGAGATTTCCACCTTATAAGGTGAAGATGACTAGTGATGTAAATCAGACTGTTCTTGAAAGGCGGTTTTATTCCTCGAAGATCAACCAGGAGAGTAAAAGGCACGAGAAGGGCCTGGTGAGCAGAGATTGTAGGGGTGGTGCAGGGCGGGGACGGTACAGCTGTGTAACACCCGCGGAGAGCACTGACAGACCCCTCCCTCTCAGAGAGACTCCAAGGGCAGAGCAGGCTGTGGCCAAAGAAGGGGCTGGAAAAGAGGCGGCAGAGGAAGTGGTGGGGTCTCCCCGAGCTCAGTTTTGTTGCAGAGACGGGCTTCCTTCCACAGGACAGCCTTGGGTGAAGGCACTCAGAAAAGGGGCAGGTTGCAGGGCCCTGGACCCCACTGTTGGGGGTCAGATTGTGTCTTTCATAAGGGGAGAGACCACCTGCTCAGAGGGGATCCGCCCGCTAAGGTTTCCTCAGCTTTTTTTTTCTGAGTTTTTGCTCTTCTTCCATTTTCCTACCATTTTCCTACCATTTACTACTTATTACATCCAAACTAGACCAGATTTTTTTTTTCTCTATAGTTTAGTCACAATAGGTGGGAATCTTTTGAAATAAAATTTATACTTAAAAAAATAGGGCAAAATGATAGATAAGATATATAAAAGGCATAGACAGGCAGGGGAGTTCCGTGTGCAGATTTCCTGCCCAGAGCTCGCAGCCCAGGGCACAGCTGAGAGCTCAGCCTGTCCCCCTGCAGCTGCCTGGAAGTTCCTTCCTGTCCTTCCCCACCCCTCACCCAACTCTTCTCTTCTCCCACAGGCTTCAGGAACCGGACAGCACAGACCCCGCTCCTGGGCGGCAGGAGAAGGCCGGCAGAGGCACAGGTCACAGCCCCTGGACAGAAGTGTGATGACCTCAGAGGTCCTGGGGCAGCACCTGGCCGCCTTGCAGCTGGGAGACAGGTGAGGCAGCCAGGAACTGCGCCTGGGCCATTCGTAATAAATGGTTTCCAGTATCTGTGCAGCAGTTAAAATGCTGCCAACATTTTCTCTCTCCAGAAGTGGAATATTGCAAGGAATATCCAACTAATAACAATTAACAGTTTATCAAGCTCTGTGAATCAGGAACTGTGTACTTTGTATTCATTTAAAAGTTTTCCCAGCAAGGTAGTACCCCTTATGTGAAGTTCAGGGCTTCAGTAACTTGCTCAAGGTCAGCTGCACAGTTTGAAGGCGGCTGTGTCCTCTAGCCCAAGTCTAGTCCCTCAGGTGCCGAGGCACACACTCATTCCCCAGGGCACATGCTCTCCTCACAACCACTCAGACTGTGTGATGTCAGTCAGGCTGCTCAGAACCTGGGTCCTCTTTCAGAGGGCATGGCTATCCCGCTTGTCTGCAGGGTACCGTGATCCTGAAGAGCACAGGAGGGGCTTGCTGGGCACTCCTCCAGTGTGTGCCCAGTCCTTCCCCGGAAGTGTAGGTAATCTCAGGGTGCACCCTCCCTTCCTCGCCTTTCAGAAAATCAGGCTCCTTTTTATCAGGCGAGAACGTGATTTCTTAAGGAGCAGAGCTGTGTTTCTTGGTCAACAGGGGCGACTGGAGTTGCTGGAAGTACTGACATTAACTATTCTTCTGTAATTTCATAGTCATCACCTCCTGCAGGCTCCTGTGTCCTAAATCTGACAAGAACATGGTTCATGTCAGCTGCAGTTCATCACAGTGATAAAGTCCCACAGTCCCAGCTATAAAATTATCCTATAGCTGTGGTCACAGTTTTTACACCTGCCTGACCCATCAGTGGCAGCCTTAAGATTTGAAAGTTAGCTGAATTATCAACCCACACCTGCCTTCTGATCCAACACGGCTCGACTCCCAGAACCCTGTAAAGATCAGCAGGTTGCTCTGCTCAGTGTGGCTGAGCCTGACCAGCCCAGCTTTCCCTGAAGTAAGCAACATACTCAGTTGTCTGGGTTCAGGTACTGAGTGTCTCTTCCTTTGACACTGGGGCATATTTCTTTTAGCCAATCAGTGCCCAGGGTCAATACTGGAATGATGGATGTTTTTTCACTTGGATATTCTGACTTATGTTGTCCAGTTTTTCTTTGTCCGTGTTTAGGCAGAAAACAGAGGCTGTGGTGGAGGCACATCTGAATCCTTTCTTGCTTCCAGCTTCCAGAGTAAACCTGCTCCCCGAGAAATCAGGCAGGGCTCCTGCAGCCCCACATGGACTCCTTCCAAAAGGCAGCTCTTTAGTAGTCAGTAACCCAGGGATTTAATGTATAAGGCCTTCTTTGTTATCAATGTTCAGAACAGATTTTTACGCTTCAGAATCCAGAAGCCAAGTAAATGGCTGTGGATGTGGCTCCAACAGGACAGGGAGCAGGGGGAGAGAATGGTGCTTTAGAGCTGGACAGGCCGGGGGGCCTGCTGATGATCCTTAATACTTGTGCATTCCCTTCACGGCTGAGTTCCCCCTGAGGCTTCTACTCAGCAAAGCAAGCAGAGGAGATTAAAAGGGGACAGTGTAGCTCCCAGAGACTCAGCTGTCAAAGAAACGAAACCCTAGAAACAGTAGGTATGTTGGCCAGAGTCACACAGCAAGTCAGTGGCAGCCAAGACGAGGCTCTGGAGTGCCTGCCCGCTCTCTCTGCACGTTCTGTCCTGGGTGTGTCTCATTGCTGCAGAAAGGAAATTTGGTTTCGTTACAAGCAGTCCCTGAAATCACCTTTTAAAAAGGCCTTTCACATAGACAGTAAATCAGTCAGGCTTTGAAGCTACATTCATAAACTTATATTTTTATTCTCTTTCTGTACATATTGGCAATGATAAAGCTTAAAGATGCATGTCCTATGACATAACGCAAAACAAGGGATTTACATAAATAATTTATACTTCAGAAAGTTAAAGTTGAAAAATATTTTCCGCATCATTAAGAGTTCACAGTATTTAAAGTACATCAAGCTTTCTCCCTTAGATTTCAAACTATATTGTCTCAGCAGAGAATGATAACATCTAGTCAGGAATAAAATGCTCAAGTTTCTGTTCCAGTCAGTGCACAAGTGGACACTGTTTCCATAGCAGGCTGTTCCCAAGCTGAGGCTGCAGCATTTCTTTCCAGTCCTCCTCCTCCTGAGTGGCTGTGACCCAGCAGGGGCCACACGGTGTGGAATGGTTACGGCGTCACCCAAACCACCCACAGTGGACACATTCAACCAAGTGGTAACGTCTGGTGGTCTGATGCCTCATTTCCACATAATACTTTGTATAGCCCTGAAAATGGAAACCGTGGCATCCAAACACAGCCGAACATGTTAACTCTAATACAAGGCACTGTGCTATGGGGTTTGGTTTATTTCTAGGAAAGAACGTGTTTGCATAGATTGCGAGCGATTTAGTGTGCAATAAAACAGAGGCCCCAGTGCGCATGGCCTTGTCATGGATGAAGCTGCGTGACGCTCCTCCGGCTCAGGGGCAGCACCGGTTGTCTTCTCCGGCCCCAGCCCAGTGGGCAGATCCCTGAGGCCCCTACAGGAGAGTTTTCTGTTCAAAAAGCTGCAGGTCAAAGCGGACCCAGACCTCCCCAGTGGGGACCTCATGCAGCAGGAGTCGGCGGGTTGTAGGGCCTTTGCTTTCCTGTTCTGTTCGAATTTTTGCCACTGGAACTTCAGTGCGACCCAGGAAATCTGGTGAACAGACACGAGTGTCAAAAGTCTTCTTTAAAAAACCTGTTAAAAAAACTATCCCAGAAGGAGTGTCTGAAGCAGGATTCATAAAATGTTCACATCCAAAACAAGTAACTCCTTTTGGTTAATGGCTGTTGGAGACTGAGTGGATGCATACGTGCAGAACAAGGGGTCTGTGTGAAGGAAGCTGCCTGTGGGGACCCCAAGCCTCGTTGGTCAGGGAGTGTCTCACCCATCCAGCAGGTGCTAGGAGCACAGCGTTTCCATTAGGTAAGCAGGGGTGACGGGATGGGAGACTTGACACCTACCTGAGGCCCCCCACCCCTTGCCCCCGAGAAGGGGCCCCCACCTTGGCCACTGAGAGCTCTTGAGGGCCATGGGCTGTATCACTGCCCTTAGGCATCCAGACCCCAGATCCTAGTGTGTGTGGGGACCTTCATACCCCTCCCTGAGTTATACTTTACCATCTGGTGAAAACTGATCTCTGTCGAACATGGTAAGACACAGCACATCCTGATAGAGGTCTTTAATGAAGAACTGGCAGTTAAAATTCCATTTGGGATTTAGTGTGTCCTGGAGGGTTCTGGTGGTGTAGCTCTGGGAGCCCATGCTGATTTCACAGTATGGATTGCTCTTTCCTGAATGAAAAAAAAACAAAACATGTGGCATGTGATGAAGGGGGCTTCCTCGAGCAGAGCGGATATGGCGTTTCTCTATAGACCATGGCCTGTGGTCTCCGTTCCCAATGCTGAGAGCATCATAAACCTGGGGAACCAACTGTGCGGGCTTGAGCAGGGCCACTCCCCACGAGCAGGTGTCAGTGCAGCCTGCTTCCTGCTTTCTCCACTCGAAGCACCGAGGAAGGAGGCATCAGTACCATCTGGGAAAATAGAGTAAGAATAATTTTGGCCCAATAACCATTTTAGTGGCACTGGAAATACCGACTTTTAAAAAGTGTCCCATTATTCAGTGTACAGAAGAGTCATAAGCAAAGAGCAGGGTTGTTACCACATCTGTTGAATGAAAGAAGCATTTACCATTTGGTTTACAGGCTTTCAGTTCTGTAGCTTCGATGACATGCACCATCAGACGCCCGATGCCTGAAGATTTCTGAGAGCGGGCTACAAAAGAGGAAGATGAGTGACGTTAATGTCTTCTCTGAGAACACAGACAGTGTAGCTATGGTGCTAAGCTGTACATACAGTCTGTCTTTCTAACCAGCCCCAGCACTCCCCAGCCATGCCTGCCACCTGAGCTGGAACTGGCAGACCAGCATGGGGCTGCTCTGTGCCTCCACCTGGGCTGTGTCACCTGCTGGGGCTCCTGGCAGCCATCTCTGCCTGTGGGCAGCCTACACACTCTTAAACACACAGGTCCAGTCTCACCATGTATCACAGGCTGCCCGGTTTGCAATTCTGGGTCAGTCCATCCCCTCTTCCAGGCCCCATGGTGGAGTGCAGGTTTTTAGAATCCATCCTTGTGTTAACCCCTCAACTGCCTGGCAAGTAGTGATATTCATAACATCATATTATATTCATTCAGCACTTAGAAGCAGCTACCATTTATTGGATACTTACTTTGTGTTGGGCATTTAAATAAGTTATTTAAACTGCAATGTTTACAAGGTAGCTCTTTATAACTGCCATTGTCATATATGAGGAAACAGCATCTTAGAAATGACTGTAACATGTTTATGTCACAGTGTCTCTAAATGGCAAGGTCAAAACTTAAAATGTCAGGCACCAAAGTCTACTTTCTTCACCATTCACCATAATTCCAATTACATGTAAACACTTTAGCTTATATCTTTTACTTAAGACCTTATTCTATTTAAGGAGGTACTCAAAAACACTTTTACTACGGGGATAAATGAGTTAGTGAACTCAGATTTTCTTGGTAAATGTAAAGATAGTTAAGCTGGGTTTGCTTGTAGGGGTTTAAAAACTTAACAAGAAAGCTGTTTGGTGAGCTCCTGGCTTTTCAAAACTCAGGGCAAGCAGAACTTTCTCTGAAAGAAGCAGCTCATCCCCGCTGTGTGTCCTCAGCTGAGGAGGCCCTTGCATTCAGTCTCCTTGAAGGCGGGGCTGGGCTATATTCATTTGCAGGCCTGGTTAAGCCCAGCACAGGGCCTGGCACAGAGTAAGTAATCAATAAATGTCTAAGAATTGAACACATGGAGAGTGCATAAACGTACACACAGATATTGGTGTGAAGCAAAACTAATAAAAACATTGATTTATCTTTGACCAATTAAGAGATCATTATATGCTTTCTGAAAAGCTTCAATCATTGATTTTTTCAACAGCAAGACCTTAAAGTACCATTAAAATAGGATTCAGTTAGCAGAAGCCAATTTACACATACCTTTCAGGAGTATGTAACAAAATAAGGGAAACCTGAATAAAAAAACATAAAGAGCTGCAACTCCAGCAGCCAGGAACACGAGTGGGAGGACTGGTTAGGGAAGAGCCTCGTGCCACAGCCTGGTGGGAGACTGGGGGTCTTACCAGGGCTCTGCCACCATGAGAGGGCAGGACCAGACAGAACCATAGAGAGGACCACAGAGAGAACATGTGGGACTTGGCAGCTGACTAGAGAGGCCTGGGGGAGGGGGGTTGTCAGGGGGCACGTTTCCAGCGTGTGGCCGAGGACNGCCTCCCCCCAGCTCATCTTGTCTTAGCTTGGAATCAGGTCGGGTGCAGGCAAGAAGCCATGCCGGGTTGGTCAGCCCCCACCCACCACCCACCCCCGACCACACACAGCGGTGATGGTTCTCAGTGGTCCCCAGGACTCAGCCAGCCTGGGGCATCTTTCCTGGCTGAATTTTACAAAAGATACTGCAATGATCTTTCAAAATGAAAAGTAGCAAATTAAAGTGATTTTATTGTTTTCTAAAAAAAAAAAAGCTGTGTTCTTAAATATTCCTCAAGAATAGTCTAGACCCAGAGGGAAGTATAGTTTTAGATATTTTTCTGCAAGTATTTTCCCACTTGTGGGAGGCAGACTTTCTTCAAGGATTTCCAGTGACCCCCACCTCCTGTTACTGGTGCATTTGTGCAATCTCCTTCTTTGAGTGTGGGCCTGATTTCATGACTTGCTTACCAAGAGAATATGGCAAAGCTGACGGAATGATTAGGTTACAAAAGACTGTGACTTCTTTCTTACTAGCAGACTCTCCAATGGCCCCCTTGGCTTGTATACACTGATGACGCATGCTGCTGGGGTAGGGGAGAGGAGGACCTGAGGGCAGCCTCTGGTCAACTGCCTGTGAGGAAAGACATGAACTTGCAAGTGTCTCCTTCCCGGTTGAGCCATGAGGTGAGGCATCAGGTGGCTGGCACCTTGATTGCAGCCTCGAGAGGGACCCTGAGGAGGGGCCCCAGCTAAGCCCTTGCCTGGACGCCTGACCCACAGAAACTGGGAGATAATAGGTGTGTGTTGCTCTAAGCTGCTAAGTTGAGGGATAACTTCTTATGCAACCACTGGTAACAAATAGCTGCTCACATGTCATTTCTTTATCGGGATCCCCAGTCACGTGCAAGCTGAACGTGTGCCTGTGCTGCCTCGCCTCCCCCCTACACACAAACAACAGGGTTCTCAGCCCAGTGTGCCAGCCTGTGTTCAAGTGAAGGCAGTATTTCTGTCCCACACTGGCTTCTGGCTTCTTTCTTGGTACCGGTATCACTCAGTGGTGTCCGACTCTTTGCAACCTCATGGACTGCAGCATGCCAGGTTTCCCTGTCCATCACCAACTCCTGGAGCTTGCTNTGAGTTATTCTCCTTTTCATCTGATGTTCCAAAGGCACCTCAATACCTCAGCATACCTCAAAATGAAGTCCTTGTCTTCTGTCATAAAAGCATTGTCTTCTACCTCTATTCCTATTGGAGTTGGTAGCATCATTCTGCACCTGCCCACCTCCTGCCCACACACCTAGGAGTCACGACTGACGTCAATCTTCTAAGCAGCTCTTGGTCTCCCCCACCTCTGGCTGCGCATCACTGGGCTTCATCAATGACAATACCATTTACTGAGCACCTGGCTGAGTCAGGCTGACACCGTCCTGTGCTTTTTCTTGACTTGGCTAATTCACACTCATCTCTGAAGACTCAGATTAGCCTCCTCCACTCCAGGGTCTCCCCTCCCTTCCCGTGATCCTCTTCAAGCCCCTATGGCTTTCTTTATCATCACGCCATATCTGGACTGAGTAACAAAGGCAGAGGTACCATGTTTGAGTGTCTCTATGACCTCCCATTCAGACTGTAAACTCCAGGAGGCCAAGGACCATATTGATTTGATTCTACACCTAGGAGTAGTACGGGACCTAACAGAGTAGCTAGTACTCTAGGATGATCATTTTTAACAACTGAAAAGTAACACATTTACTATAATTTACCTAATTATTCCCCACTTTAAAAATCGCCCCCTCCTTCTGTTTGTGGATATTCTATGTTTCTAAGATAAACATCTTTAAGCTATATATTTCGATATCTTCTGCGTGTTTTTAAAAAGCAACATTTTAGAACACAGTTTGTTAGATCTACTTTTAATGTAATCAACAACATGCCTTTTATTTAAAGACTAAACACTTTTAATTTTTGCTATTGTTACAATTGTGGTGATACTGATGTCCTATTTACACTGCTACTTTTATCATTATTTGAAAAAACAATCTTTTACTATGATTTGGACAGCAAGGAGATCCAACCAGTCCATCCTAAAGGAAATCAGTCCTGAATATTTATCGGAAGGACTGATGCCGAAGCTGAAACTCCAATACTCTGGCCACCTGATTCGAAGAAATGACATTTGAAAAGACCCTGATGCTAGGAAAGACTGAAGGAGGGAGGAGAAGGGGATAATAGAGGATGAGATGGTTGGATGGCATCACCAACTCAATGGACATNACTGATGCCGAAGCTGAAACTCCAATACTCTGGCCACCTGATTCGAAGAAATGACATTTGAAAAGACCCTGATGCTAGGAAAGACTGAAGGAGGGAGGAGAAGGGGATAATAGAGGATGAGATGGTTGGATGGCATCACCAACTCAATGGACATGAGTTTGAATACACTCCAGGAGTTGGTGATGAACAGGGAGGCCTGGTGTGCTGCAGTCCATGGGGTCACAAAGAGTAGGACATGACTGAGCAACTGAACTGAACTGAGAAGGTAAATGTCCTATATTTAATACTACAATTGATAATTTTAAAACATTCACACTATACTCATAATTCTACATTTATCGAATTATTCTGATAAAAGTTTGTTTCTGTGATCTTGGGTTTCTTTCTATGCTTTTCTTCTAGTTCATTTCCAGGCAACCCCTTGCCTCCCACCGATTGAAGGGTTCTGTCCTCAGTGTTTTATATTTAACCATTTTTGCATTCCTGAGATCATAGTAAGATAAATAAAATTAACATTACTATGTGGTGCTCTCTGTGCTAAAGTACTTTAAAAGTAATATCTGATTATCTCCAGGTTACAGATGAAGGGACTGAAGGCACCAAGTGTTAGGAAAGTTGCCCCAGTTCCATAGTGGACTGTGTTGGGGCTGGGATTTCAGCCCACACAGCTGGAAGTCTGTCTTGTTACAAGCATGATATTGTGTTGCCTCCTGGAATGATCTGATTTGGTTATAAAAGCTATTTTATATTCTTCCTTTGAATAAGACAGGTATAAAATAAAAACAATTTACAAAATTAAGAAAGTAACATTCTAGATGCTTTTTGGAGTAGAAAATAGCTGGTTTATATTAAGTAGGCTTAAAAAAAACATGCTATTTAAGATGGGCAAAATAATGGTCCCAGAGCCAAGAAAAAATTCAATTCAACAGGAAAGGCAACTCAAAGCAGTCAGAAAATTCTCTGCCATATTTGTGCTTCCCCTCATGGACAGAGGAGCCTGGTGGGCTAGAGTCCATGGGGCTGCAAAGAGGCGGACACGACTGAAGCCACTGAGCATACACACAAAGCGATGGTCATACCAGTCTCTATTCCTGAGGCCTCCCAGAGGCCTCCACACGCCTCTGCCTCCTGGCTCAGAACAGGGCTGGCCTGCCTACGTTCCCGGGATGGAGTTACCTTTAAAAATTCTTTGAAGTCTGCGTGTTCGTCGGTCTTCTGCTGTAACAGGGCTGCTCCGTTAAGCTGACAGCTGCAGAAGCGGATGTAGGCCTGCATGTGGGACAGCTCAGCGGCCAGGATGTCCCCGATCATGTGCACAGGCATCTTCTCACCCCCGGTCTTCTTCCGCACCCGCAGCGCCCTGCAACCAAAACACTCTCTCTCACTTCTTGTTTAACTGAGTGTCCGTCGCCAGTGAACAGTGAGTATCCTGGGAGACTGACAGTGATAACGGCCAGCGAGTTACCGAAAGATCTCTAGCACTATGGGGGAAAAGTCAGGAGGAGGAGGCAGTTGGGACCTAAAGCTCCGCCTGCCCAGCCAGCCTGGGTGAACTGTGAGCAGAGAAGGAAAAATGAAGACTCTGTGCTTGGGTGTTCCTCGGTCTTTGGAACTGTTTTGGTTTCAGTTTAGTTTCTTAGCGAAGTTTCTTTTGAAAGTTTTCTAACTTGTTTTCAGCTGAACCAAGAAGAAAGAAATTTCTATTCTCCGCAGGAGAAGAAGTAAGGGAGCAAGAGCCCGCAGAGGCCGGGTGTGGAGGTGAAGGTAGTGGTGGACATTGTGTCCAGAGAGCTGCTAAACCTCAAGGAGTAGGGAGAAGCAGCGAGTGTGGGGTGGCTCAGAGCGCCTCAGGAGCCTGTCCTCGAGGGCGGAAGGGACGGAATTCCACACTGCGCTTAGAGGACTGCTGGTCCAGCTGCTTATGTCTGGGACATAAGCTGTGGCTTCTCTCCTGACTCTAGCTGATACAGAGTCAAGTATGGTTTGGAATCATATGTTAATGTATTGTTTAATGACTTCACTTTTTCTTTACTTAATCAAATATTTTGTTATATTTTGCTTCAATAATGATGTACTTTACAGTATGTTACAGTTAGCATTTCATAAAATAATAATAGAAAGCCTGAGGGAGAGGAAAGCAGTGGAAGTTCTCTGTTAAGCAGCTCAGTTGCAGGGAGTGAGGTGGGAGTCTTGGTCCCAGGGCTGGGGTGGCCGCTGCCACCAAAAGCGGTGCTCACGACTCACTTCAGCAGCTTCGTGTTAGCCATGATGAGCTCCTTCCAGTTAACAAAGATCAAGGCCATCTCTCCTTCAGTGAGAAAACCTGGCTCTGTTATTCGTTTCTGAAAAACCTAGATTCAGAACAAGAAAAGGAAGTCAGCTCTAGGGCAGTACACAGCCTGTGTGGTCTAAAGGAAATGGTATCTTCATATTCAGAAACCAGGAAGAGCAAGGTACTTTTATATAAACATACACAGACTGTTGAATTTTAAACTGCAAAATTTCCCTACGTTTTGCTCTTTCGGCTCCTCCCAGGGCTGATTCTGAGGACTGAATCCAGCAGTCCCATCAAGGAGAGTCTCATACCCACCTCCTAGAGGTCTTATACAGGTTAATTAAACCGTGGGCATAAAGCACCCCACACCAGGAGGGCCTGCAGAACTGAGGGAGCAGGACTGTTGTCAGACTGCACCTAGGAGCCTGGAAGCAGTTAAGTGAGAAGTGCAGCAAGAAACACCAATGCCTTACCTCACCCCCAATGCTGGCCACCAAGCACATGTGGATTTGAGAGACTGGCTGACCGAAGGGGAAGTGATAACACTTTACACTGGTAATCCATAGAACTTAAGGTTTCACAAAGTTCTGATATGCATACACATGCATATGGGTGTGTGCATACATGCACAGGTGTGCGTAGGTTTCTCAGTTAACTTCACAGATGATGTAGGTCATGCTGAGTCAGGTATTATTATTCCCAACTGACCCATGAAGAAGGCTGAGAGTGATGTCCTCAAGGTCACAAAGCTAGTTTCCACTAAACAACTAGGGAATGACTTTAAAAGCCTTGAGGAAATGGTGACATCATCTGAGACACCTCTCCTCATGTGTAATCTCTCCAAAATACATGTGACCATTACTCTGTTGAAACTGTTCTAAACTGACATTTATAGCATGGAGTTGAACCTGGAGTCCAAGAACTCGGATAAAAGTCTATATGGACTCACATCTCTAAACCTCTATGGTTTCAGAGTCAGACGGAAGATGTCTGATGCTCCTATGGGAGAGAGAGACCTGGAAACAAGGTCACCCTGCTCTGAGGCGCTCTAGAAGGACAGGGAGAGCATCTGATTGTCCTTTCATTTGCTGATTGCCTTGTGTTACTGTTTATGCCTTCTGTTGACAGGCTTAGCGTCAGCCTCAGTGAGGAGAGCAGAGGAGGATGTGGTGGCCAGGGCCTTTGGGGGAGGGAACGCTGATGAGAATGCTGTCCACTCGCCTGTGGACAGTGCTTTTCACCCTAAACCCCTGACCCTAACTTGACACCTCCCCGCTGAGAGGGTCTTATGAGGTGGCAGAGTGGTTTTCCAAACTGATACAAACATTAGGTGAACACCCCCACTGCCTCACAACTCCATTGGAAACAACTAAACTTTATGAAAATATCAGAAATGTCAGGCATCTGACTGGCAGTGCAGATATCGTGAGAGAAAAGTCTGAGGCAGCACGTTTGCTTCAAGCCTCCCCACCCACCCTGTACCCTTGTCCTTCCTGACGAGGCCACCTCACGGCCGACTGAGGCACCGAGCGCCTCTTCTCTCCTCATTCTCAATGACCTAATCTGACAGCAAGAGCTGACTTGAGACCGTCAAGGCCCCTCCAACAGGCAGAGGAAGCATTCTGAGGGTGTGAGAGTTCCTGTTACTGCTGGTGACTCCACTGTCAAAGGCAACACCCCGGTACAAGCCCCCACTCCATAGGGAGCCCGCAGAGCCTGGCACCCTGACCTCCACGACGAGCTGCAGGTCGTCCACGTAGCGCTCCTCCGTCTCAATCAGCTCGTGGATGTAGCCCTGCCTCTTTCTTTCCACTGGCTGCATGGTGTCCAGTGTTTGGAGATCAGCACACCCTGTGGAAAAGCAGGGTAGAGTTTCAAAATATTATTTTCTTCTCCTGGAAGGAAAGAGACATCTACTGGCAGGATGCACTGAGTTTACAAATATTGCCTCCAAAGAATCCCATGGCCAGCCAAAGGGCTCTGGGACCTGGGAGAGCAGAGCGGTGTACACCTGTGGAAGCTGGATTCACCATCAGCGCCTCGGTGCTCCAGAGCCACAAATTAGCAATGCCTGTAACGGCTCAATGTGGCCTGAATGTCTTTCTAAGGAAGTCAAGACAGTGTGAAGGATTTTCAGAAACAGCCACAAAGAGGCCATAAGCTGTGCTGAGCTTGTGAAGAACCTATGCTATTCTCGCCACCTCAACACATTTTCAAACTATTGTAATAATTAAAGGAATCAAATGCTTGAGAACAGTGCTTTCCAAATTGCAGGCCATGAGCCATTTGTGAGTCATTCTATCAATTGATTTTTTAAACAGAAACAAAACAAAATTAATAAATGAATCGAAGCTACCATGTATACAGGGGGCTTCCCAGGTGGCACCGGTGGTAAAGAACCTGCCTGCCAATACGGGAGACATAACAGACACGGGTTTGATCCCTGGGTCATGAAGATCCCCTGAAGGAGGGCATCGCAATCCACTCCAGTATTCCTGCCTGGAGAATCCCATGGACAGAGGAGCCTGGCGGGCTGCAGTCCACAGGGTCACAAAGAGTCGGACACGACTAAAGTGACTTAGCAGGCACCACGTAAACAGGATCGGTAAGTACTTCCTGAGAAAATTTTCAGTTAGGTATGTATTTGTGGATGTAAAATGTAGTTCTTACTGTGAGCTGCTGTTTAAAGTGTTTGAGAAACATTTCTCTAGATTTCCCAAAGTTAAGCGCTCAGTGAGGAAACCTAAAGTGCCCAGAACCCAGCAGTTCCCAGCAGGAACACTACCTCAAACCAAGGGAACGAACTGGTGGTTCAGGCTACTCTGCAGCCACAGAGCTTGAGGGCGGCCCAGGGCAGTCTCGCGTGGTGTCAGGGTGAGAAATACCACATTCACTTCAGGTCAGTGTACAGGCAGAGCTCAGTGTCAAACTGAAGTGATGTTAATCTCAGAGTCGTTGGGTTAGACACTGAAGGCTTGGCTTACGTACAGGAGGAGGGGAAAGGTCTCAGGAAGCCCTTATCAGACAAAAAGAAAAAGCAGGTAGGGGCCCCGCAAGTGACAGCAGTAGGCAGTGTGTGTCCGGGAGGCAGATAGGAGGGCAGCAGGAAGGTCTGGGGAGTGAGGCTGCAGGGGCAGCCACCAGCGGCCTCTGCAGACGGCGGAGTTTGGATCAAGGCAGACGCCTGCTCGGGGACAACCGCACAAAGCCACAGAGGTGGAAAAGGCCAGGATCAGACCAGGCTTTTAAAGGAGGTTCTCTTTCTGACTGCTTCGGAATGTTTATGTGTTTTGTAGAGACTGGGCCTTACAGAGAGTTGTGAAGACAGCTGTTCTACTTTCTGCACGTGCTGCCGACAGCTTAAAAAAAATTACTCCCACGGTCAAACAAAAATTGATTTAAGGCAGGTTCCGTTTGGTGGTACCAAGAAGAGAGCATGGTGCCACTGTCACGTTCAAACTTCTCAAGCTTTCTGGGGACTGTGTTTCACCCTGTTCTAGCAGGGAGACCTGCAGGAATGAGCAAGAACTGGGGACAAGCAAGGCTACCTCAGGTCCCTGCCTGCCCCGGCTCTGCAGCCAGGAGGCTGGGGGAGGCTGATGCCTGGGACAGTTGCTGGTCACCCACCACCCAGCTGGCTCTGGTGGAAGCAGTGACAATGGTTTCTAAGGCTGCTCCACCTCTTCGCTGGTGGTTTACAATCTTGGTCATTCATATTCTGCCACATTCACATTCCAGCTCTACTATTACTTAGATAACATTTTTGTCCATGTTTGAGCTAAATACCTAGGGAAATCATGGGTTCGATGTGCTGGTTATGTTTCTTCTAACAGTCACCACCATAAACATGTAACCATTAACATAAATTGAATTTTCCTGGGCCCTCTTTTTGCATGCCATTGTGTTGGGCACCAACAGGATATCACACTTTAGGAAAGAATGATACATGATAAAACCTGCAAGCACTGGCCTGTCTGTTCAGTGTCTGTGAATAACAGGAATAGGCTCAGGTAGTTTATTATTTCTAACGCGAGAACTTCATCAGGATGACTGTGGGACAATCCTCGTACTAACATCCTAGCTGACATTTGTGCATTTCATTACTTATGGTTCTTAAATGTTTATCCTCAAAATTTCTAACCTGCCCCCTACCATCACTTTTAGATGCTCTTATCTTTGATGTCAGGGGAAAAAAAAATACAGGCATGATGCCCTTTTAACTTCCTGCCTGTCTCCCTGCTCACTTATCCCTGTACTTCCTGCCTGTGTCAGGGGCCAAGAGGATCCTGCTTTTTCCAGAACTCAGAATCCCTAACCCACCCTCTCTGGCAGGACCCTTCCCCACCCTTCCACTTCCACTTTCAGTCTTCAGTGGTCCCTCCAGTCTATGAACACAGTCCTGTGTCCCTTCTACCACAATATTTTCAACAAACACACACATTCCTTTGACGCTGCTCCCTCCTCAGACACCCGTCTCTAGTCTTACTGCCAACTGGCTCTAGAGGGGTCTGTCATTCACTCCTCCCAACCCCAGCTCTGTCACCTCTCCAACTTAGAGTCACTGGTTTCTGTCCCACTGCTCCATTGACACTGCTTTTTGCTTTTGTTTTTTAATTTTTTATTTTATTTTGGAGAATAGCCAATGATGCTGTGATAGTTTCAGGTGAACAGCTAAGGGACTCAGTCATACACAAACATTGTATCCATTCTCCTCCAAACTCCCCTCCCATCCAGGCTGCCAGGTAACATTGAGCAGAGTTACCTTGCTACACAGTAGGTCCTTGTTGGTTATCCATTTTATTAATAAATATAGCAGCAAGACACTGCTTTTGTGAAGGTAACGACGACTCAGCATTGCCAGTCCAGAGACCCCTGGGAGCGCACATCCTCCTGTACCTGCCCACAGCCCTGACACCTCTGATGAGCCGCGGCTTCCAGCCCTCTGGTCTCTCCCTCAGCCTCTGTCAGTCTCCTCTTCCCGGGGTGTCCTGTTGCATTTCTGCTTCTGCCTTCCTCCAGGCTCTCTGCTTCCCCCAGTCCAGCAAACACGACAATGTATTCCTGGCCTTCCTGACCTGCAGGGTCGAATGAGTGTGGGAAAGCTACAGATGTCTTTCTCTGCTGGGGTCACAAGGTGCATGGACATACCAAGGCTCTGAGAAATCCTGCTCTAAAGAAACATTCAGTTTGAGTGAACTCAGAGCTCCCCACACTTACTTGACCAGAGAACCCTCTGTTTTGAGGGGAGAGTGAATCTGTTGAGAACTGAGGAACTAGGGTTTATGGATAGAATACATCCCTCTGCCATCCTCGACACCTGCACTGTCCAACATGGTACCCATTAGCAACATGTGACTACTCAGCACCTGAACCTCGGCCAGTCCAAATAGAGAAGTGCTATGAATGTGAAATATACAGCAGACTTTAAAGACCCAGTACAAACATCTTGGAATGTAAAATAATACATCAGTACAGAAACTGTTACACCAATTACATATTGAAATAATATTTTGGAAAATGTTGGGTTAAGTAAAAATAATTATTAAAATCAATTCCATCTGTTTCTTTTTACTTTTTAAAATGTAGCTGCTGGAAACTTTTAAATTACATATGGGCTTGTATTTGTGACTCACATTATATTNAGTGCTGCCTGAATCCTGTGCCCAGACCTGCCAGTTCCAGCTCTAAGCTGCCTAGCTCCCCCTTGACGTCTCTCCCGGAGGGTGCAAGGTGTATGATGAGGAGGTGGACCATGAGATTGGGGGAAGGGGCGGCTCATTCCTCCCAGACTCCCACTGAGGTCCTTCAGAGGAAGTGGATCTGGCCCAAGGGACTGCCCATCAGGACTTGCAGCCTGGAATGCTCCAGGGTCCACCCCTCAAGCCACAAGGTCCCAGGAGCCCTGGGCATGTTGGCAGGGATGGGTCACTGATCAGCTCAGATGTGTGGCCTTAGGCAGGTAGGTCAAGGAGGCATGTACAGGTATGAAAGAGACACGGAGATAAAGGTGTAGAGGGAAGCGACAGAGGACAGAAGGGGATTAGATGCATACACAGTCTAGGTCTATCCATCTTTAGCAGGGGGAGCTGTGCCGCAGAGCCTGCAGGATCTTAGTCCTCGGACCAGGGATCAAGCCCATTCCCTGCAGTGGAAGTCTTAACCGCTGGACCACCAGGGAATTCCCTATACACAAACTACTTCTAAATTGTTTGTGTCAAATTCCAAAACCCCTTCATTTTTTTTCTGAAACAATTCCAGACTAGCTGGACTCCCTCCACTAGACTCTCGAGCTGACCTCCTGGTCTCACCACGTAAAGAAGAGATCGAGGGCTTCCCAGGTGGCTCAGTGGTAAAGAATCTGCCTGCCATTACAGGAGATCGGGCTCCTTTGCGCAGACAAGAGCACACAGGAGGGGCCGCGGGCCATGGGACCATGCAGAAGGAGCTCTTCCCTCCCCGTGGCTTCCGCCCGTAGTGGTGGGGGCGGGCAGGACAGCAGAGGACGAGCTGCTGCCCCAGCTCCCTCCTGAGAGGGCAGGCTGCCCCGGGTCCAAGCCTCCATCGGGGCAGTGGCCACTCTGCAGGTGCGCACCCGCTGGGCAGAGCCGGTCACGCTCTGTCACCCGTGTACACCACCCCCGGCCTGTGTCTTCCTAAAGCCACGCCGTGACTCGCGAGCATTTGCATGGCCGGAAGTCACTGCTTCCTAACAACATCATCACGCAGGTGGGACACGCGTGATTGCCACTTCCCGGGGGGAGGGGCTGAGCACGACCCACTGCCCATCTCAGTGCTGATGGCAGAAT
The DNA here is from genome assembly GCA_006410875.1 of Neotragus pygmaeus. NCBI lineage: Eukaryota > Metazoa > Chordata > Mammalia > Artiodactyla > Bovidae > Neotragus > Neotragus pygmaeus. Next base: position 3,447,008 of record SJYV01045960.1, on the reverse strand, counting down.
CTTCCAAGGCCAGATTCCAGCCTCCTCCTGCCATGCCCAAGATGCCTCTGCACCACCACCTGGGCTGCTGGGTGTCCCCCAGCGCTTAGATCTCGGGTACACACCCNAACTCTATTCAATATTCTATAATAACCTATATGGAAAAGAATCTGAAAAAGAATAGTTATATGCATATCTGAATCACTTTGCCGTACAGCTGAAACTAACACAACATTGTAAATCATCTATAATATACTCCAATAGTCAAAGTTATGGTTTTTCCAGTAGTCATGTACAGATGTGAGAGTTGGACCATGAAGAAGGCTGAGCACTGAAGACGATGCTTTTGAATTGTAGCATAGAGAAGACTCTTGAGAGTCCCTTGGACAGCAAGGGACTAGTCAGTCCTAAAGGAAATCGACCCTGAATTTTCATTAGAAGGACTGATGCTGAAGCTCCAATACTCTGGCCACCTGATGGGAAGAGACACTGATGCTGGGAAACCCTGAGAGCAGAAGAAGGGGGCAAGAGAGAATGAGATGGTTGGATGGCATCATTGACTCAATGGAGACGAGTTTGAGTAAACTCAAGGAGATAGTGAAGGACAGGGAAGCCTAGCGTGCTGCAGTCCTTGGGGTCCCAAAGAGTCGGACATGACTTAGTGACTGAACAGCAACAACATGCTCCAAAATAAAATTAAAATTGAATTAAAAAAATAAAAGAGTTGTGATCTTGGCGAGGCAACAGTGAGCAGTGGAATGAAGCAAGATCTTAATTCCCTGCCTGGGAATCGAACCTGGGTAGCCTGGATGAGAACCAGGAATCTTAGCCACCAGATCTGCAAGGGCTAGAGGCTAGAAGCTATTATGCCCTAGACCTTTGCCCCTAGCGAAAAATACGTTTCTCACGGAGGCAGAAACTGTAAATGCTGATGCGGACCCGTGTGCCCAGTCATTTCAGTTGTGTCCAGCTCTTTGTGACATATGGACTGTCGCCTGCCAGGCTCCTGTGTCCATGGGATTCTGCAGGCAAGAATACTGGAGTGGGTGGCCACGCCCTCCTCCAGGGGATCTTCTGAGCCCAGAACTCAGTGTCTCCTGTGACTCCTGTATTGCAGGCATATCCTTTACGGCTGAGCCACCAGGGCAGCCCTGTAAACGCAGATACAAAGGTTATTATTAGATATATAGCAAAACAGCAGGTAGGAGAGCACACAGAGAAGCAGTTTGTTTAGCTAACATAGAAGCAAGGCAGAGATACACGCCCGGAGAGAAAGAGTGTGGGAGTCCCCTCTAGGGAGCTGGAGCTCAGTAAAGAGATGATTGCGTCATTTATGTAAGACAGTGCTTCCTCCTTCAGGGAAATTATTTTCCACAACTGACGTGTCCCTGGAGTGGGCACACACCCCTCAGCCAAGATGGATCTCGAAGTGAAGGCTTCTGGGAGGAACAAGACTCATTATGGCCTGGAATTATTCCCTGATGTTTGACCCACAAGGAGCCTTTCTGTGTGTGTGTAGTGTCTCCCTTGTCCCCAAAGAGGGGAGAGCAGAGATCCCTTAATCCTTTACTCAAACAGAGTTTTGCCCCTCTTTGCCCTTGCCATGACTGTTATCTTGTCTACTGCCATGACTATTACCTTAAGGTGTTTACAAGAGACAAACACTGGCTATTTACCCTGTTTCTGTTGTTANAGCAGAGATCCCTTAATCCTTTACTCAAACAGAGTTTTGCCCCTCTTTGCCCTTGCCATGACTGTTATCTTGTCTACTGCCATGACTATTACCTTAAGGTGTTTACAAGAGACAAACACTGGCTATTTACCCTGTTTCTGTTGTTACTTCCATTTCGGAGGGCAAACGGGAGGTGAAGTGAAGCTGCTCAGTCAAGCCCGACTCTTTGTGACCCCATGGACAGTAGCCTGCACCAAGCTTCTCCATCCATGGGATCTTCTAGGCAAGAATACCGGAGTGGGTTGCCATTTCCTTCTCCAAGAGACAAACACTGGCTATTTTCCCTGTTTCTGTTGTTACTTCCATTTCGGGGGGCAAACAGGAGGCTAATTGTAAATGCTTTAACTGGAGCCTGCCTATCTCTTGGCTCAAGAAATGCAAACAGTTGTTAAGTATCCAGCCCGAAGCCCACTTCCTGGTGCCCCATGAAATGTAAACAGGAGGCCAGTTGTAAATGTCTGACCTGGAGCTCATCTATCTCCTACATCAATTCCTCCATCAGTTGTACTGGGTAAGACCTCTCCTCAGATAGCAACACTGAGGACCCCAGTTCAGAACCGCCAGAGAAGAGGAGGCAGGAACTCGAAAGAGAGAAAGTTCATGACTCAGAGGAAGTGGTTCTTCCTGCCTCAGGAAGAGTCAGCGGATCCTGAGGAAGCCACAGGCTTTGCAGAGCCTAAGCTCTGCCTGGTCCAGAGGGAGAAGACTCAATTTGCAGTATTCAGGGTGGAGCCTGTGTCTGAGGCCTTACCTGTTTCAGACAGAATCTGACCCAGGCCCCGGGGAGAAGATTTGGAGGGGTGGTGCACCCAGTCAGTTGCTCCAAGTTAGGCTCAGCAAACCAGAGATCAAACCAGTCAATCCTAAAGGAAATCAGTCCTGAATGTTCATTGGAAGGGCTGATGATGAAGCTGAAACTCCAATACTTTNTCTCCACTGCTGCCCTGCAGATAGGTTCATCCGTGCCATCTTTCTAGATTCCATATAAATGCATTAATATACAATGTTTGTTTTTTTTCTTCCTGACTTCACTCCCTGTAACAGGCTCTAGAGTCATCCACATCATTAGAAGTGACTCAAATGTGTTCCGTTTTATGGCCGAGTAATAGTCCATTGTGTGTATGTGCCACAGCGTCTTTATCCATTTTTCTGTCAATGGACATCTAGGTTGCTTCCAAGTCATAGCTATGTGAATAGTGCTGCAGCAAACATTGGGGTACATGTGTCTTTTTCAGTTACGGTTTCCTCGGGGTATATGTCCAGTGGTGGGATTGTTGGGCCATATGGTAGTTTTATTCCCAGATTTTTAAGGAAGCTCCATACTGTCTTCCATAGTAGCTGTATCAATTTGCATTCCTACTGACAGTGCAAGAGAGTTCCCTTCTCTCCACACCCTCTCCAGCATTTGTTTGTAGATTTTTTGATGATGGCCATTCTGACTGGTATGCAATGATATATCATTGCAGTTTTGATTTGTATTTCTTTAATAATGAGCAATGTTGAACATCTTTTTATGTGTTTATTACCATCTGTATGTATTCACTGGAGAATTGTCTGTTTAGGTCTTCTGCCCACTTTTTGATTCGGTCACTTGTTTTTCTGGTATAGAGTTGCATAAGCTGGTTGTATAGCTTATATATTTTGGAAATTAATCCTTTGCCAGTTGTTTCATTTACTATTATTTTCTCTCAATCTGAGGGTTGCATTTTTACCTTGTTTAATAGTTTTCTTCGCTGTGCAGAAAGTTTATAAGTTTACTTAGGTCCCACTTGTTTATTTTGGTTTTAATTTCCATTACTCTAAGAGGTGGGTCTTAGAAAATCTGGCTGTGATTTACGTCATAGAGTGTCTGCCTATGTTTTCCTCTAACAGTTTTATAGTTTCAGGTCTTACATTTAGATCTTTAATCCATTTTGAGTTTATCTTTGTGTATGGTGTTGGAAAGTGTTCTAATCTAATTCTTTTACACATCAATTCAGTTCAGTCACTCAGTCGTGTCCAACTCTTTGCGACCCCATGAATTGCAGCACACCAGGCCTCCCCGTTCTTCACCATCTCTCAGAGTTCACTCAGACTCACGTCCGTCGAGTCCGTGATGCCATCCAGCCATCTCATCCTTGGTCGTCCCCNGGGAGGCGGCCTTGTGAGGGGTCCCAGGGGTCTCCTGCCCGGCTCTGCCCTGGGGGTGCTCTGACCCACGCCAGATGCCCTTGGAGCTCATGCTCAGGTCCATCAAATCTGAGAAAGCAGGGCTGGGAGGGGGAGCCATCGGGATCTACCCCAAGGGGAATGTCCTCACCTGGGGCGACCAGGAGCACCGAGACGATGAGCAGGACAGCCCTGGAGGTCATGGTGGTCAGCTTCCCAGGCTCCTCCACAGCCTGTTTTATACAGGCTGGGAACCTGGCAGTCTGACCAGGCAGGGGCCTCTTCCTCTTATCAGCCATCTCCCTTGTCACTGGGTTTACCACAAACACCGGTGCTGCTCTGTAGGGGGAGGAGTGTCCCTCAGAGCTTCCACACACCGTTCTCCACCCGCCCTGCCCAGTACTAGAACTTTCTGAGCAGAGCTGGGTGTTGGTGGAAAGCACTGGCCGCCATGATGCCCCCCTCCCCTGATGTGGTAACGGGAGGAGAAGTCCCCACTCCCGAGGGGTCGGGTAGGACCCTTGGCCAGGTGAGCATCCGTGCCCTCTGCCTCATCTCTTCGTCCCACCCCAGAGGTCCGGGCCAGTGTTGCTACGTCATCCTTCTCCTCATATCCCGGGTCTCCTTCCAGCCGTTTAAGCCAGTGTAGCACCATCTGATTCAGATGTAGAAAAAGGTACCCTCAGAGCAGATCCTGACAGCTCCTCCTCCCAGCCCTGCATTCTCCAGCTTCATGGACCCTGATCATGAGCTCCATGGGCACCCTGGTCCCCTAGACCCACACCAGCCTTCTCGCCATCATCAAGGAGGCCAGGCCTTTCCCTCAGAGCTGGGTTCAGTCCAGCCTGGCAATGACCTGGCCCGTGGGCAGAGAGAGCTGGTGGGAAGGANTGATCATGAGCTCCATGGGCACCCTGGTCCCCTAGACCCACACCAGCCTTCTCGCCATCATCAAGGAGGCCAGGCCTTTCCCTCAGAGCTGGGTTCAGTCCAGCCTGGCAATGACCTGGCCCGTGGGCAGAGAGAGCTGGTGGGAAGGACGGAAGCCCCAGCCAGGGGTCTGGTCCCAACTTCTGGGTCTCTGAATAGTCGTCTGTGTCATAAAGGCCATTGGCCTTCATCTGTAAAAAAAATTGAATATTAGATAAAAATGATTTCTTAGTATCCATATGTCCCAAATATTGCATGGGATATACTTACACTGAAAAGTATTTGTTGTTTACCTGAAATTCAAATTAAACTGAGCATTCCATAGTTTGTCTAGCCCCTTGAATCCTTTCTGGTTTATTACCCAAATCCCAGGGTAGCAGACACACTCACACTAAGTCATGTCACACACTTACACACGGTTACATGAACTCAGGGACATACACTCTCCAAAGCACGGACAAATTCACACACACTCATAGACTCACACTCCCAGATGCCCACACACACATACTCACACGTTAATTCACAACCACATACTTTCATCTACTCATAAATTCACACATAAACACACCACCTTTATTCTTGCCCATTGTGGAAGTCGCTGAATGCCACAATAAGGAGCAAGGAATTTAAGCAAATTTTAATTAGATAAGTAAGAAACAATAAGGGAAACCACTTATAAGTTCACCAAACAGATTTACAGAAATATTGACAGATGACAGCTAGTGGTCATCATTTTTAAATTTATAGAAATATTGATCCTTTATGTGTGTACCAGGAAATTACATAATGTTGTCAGTCAATTATACTTTAAAAATAAACTCCTAGAAAAAAGAGATTGGATTAATGTTTACCAGAGGCTGGGGTGGAAGGGTAAGGGGTAGGATTAGATGAAGGTGGTGGTCAGAAGGTACAAACTTCCAGTTATAAGATAAGTAAATACTAGTGATGTAATGTATAATATGATAAAGATAATGAACACTGGTGTACATTATAAATGAAAATTGTAAAGAAAGTAAATCCTAAGAGCTCTCATTATAAGGAAAAATTTTTGTCTGTTTAATGTTGATTTCTATGAGATGATGGATGTTCACTAAATCCACTGTGATCATTTCATGATGAATGTAAGTCAAATCATTATGTTGTACACCTTAAAATTATGTAATGCTGTATGTCTGATATCTCAATACATTGGAAATTAATTAATTATAAAAATTTACAGAAATATCCATTTATACCTTTAAATGAATATATTTGTAAATAAGTATATGTTTATATAAAGTTATATATCATAAAAATGTTTTGGAACAGCTTTTTAATTTTAACAAGATATCATGAACATCATCCCAGTCAATAAATTTAGATTTCCTTCATCATTTCCATTGGTTGCCTCATATTCTATTTTAGGGACGAACTCTAACTGGAGTCCTCAATTCTGGGACTCATGAGGTTTCCACTTGCAGAGCAGAGGTCAGGAGAGCCCATCAATAGCTTGTGCAATAGTCTGTGTGACTGATAACGAATGCCTTCTTCAGACTGGTTGCCTCATAATCTCAAAATGACTACTGTAGCTCCTCCAGGCCCTAGGGCCCCACCTCAGGTGGAAAAATTAGAAGAGTGAAGCAGGAAAAGGAGGTACTTATATATATTTTTTAAAAGCAAATATTTCCCAGAGACCTTCAGCTTGTCTCATCAGTATGTCCCAGCAGGTACTCGCAAATGTGAAGGGCTATACAGAAGAAAGCCTTTGGCTGGACTTTGAACAAAACTGAGATTCTGCCAGGAAGGACAGATGAGAAGTCAGGGGGATCAGGTAGGCAACAGCAGTATCAGCTACAGAAGGACTTCTTGCTGAACAGTGTTTTGAAGGAAAAATTTATGGGATTTTGTAACTAATCAGATACAAGAGACAGAGGAGATAGGAGGCAGAAGTTTTATAGTGTTTGAAGGCTGAGGGGCCAGTGGCGAAGCAGGGAAATTAGGAAATGGAGCTTGTGTGTGAACGCTGAATTTGAGGGGTTGCATTTGTGTGGTCTGCTCGAGGGCAGGGCTGCCTCTGCTGTCACCTCCGCCCTTGATTACTAGAACTGCCCTGAGACCAGAGAGTCAGCTAGTGGGTTCGCCTCCTATAAAGAAACCAGGACTCTAGAGAGGTCCAGCGAATGCTCCAAGGACACACAGCTCAAACCACATATGTCTGGGGATTTGAACTCAGACTCCAAAATCCAAGTTCATCCCCACTCCACATTGGCCCCATATCTAGGTTTCTAGGCCAAAGTTGCTTGCCATCTAGCCGCCAGCTCAGGCGCTGTCCCCACTCCCCTCCACAAGCCTCCTCTTTCCTAACCACGTGAAGAGACCATGGGGTGTGTGTGGAGACCACAATAGTGAAGGAGGAAAAGCCCAGGAAGGTGACTCATGTCTTTCTTTACCATATTCAGTAAATGCTGCTGCTGCTGCTAAGTCGCTTCACTCGTGTCCGACTCTGTGCGACCCCATAGATGGCAGCCCACCAGGCTCCCCCGTCCCTGGGATTCTCCAGACAAGAACACTAGAGTGGGTTGCCATTTCCTTCTCCAATGCATGAAAGTGGAAAGTGAAAGTGAAGTCGCTCAGTCGTGTCCGACTCTTCACGACCCCATGGACTGCAGCCCACCAGGCTCCTCCGTCTATGGGATTTTCCAGGCAAGAGTACTGGAGTGGGGTGCCATTGCCTTCTCCATCAGTAAATACACATATCAGTAAATACACACATATACAAATATCTTTGGGGAATTCAGTAAGATCAGATATTCCAGCAAGCCCTTTTCTGGGGTGCTAAGGGGTATGGACAAGGGGCCCTGGGGTCCCAAGTGACAAGAACCTAGCACAAGTCCACAAGTCCTATCCGT
>SJYV01045960.1:3394436-3439229 GCA_006410875.1 Neotragus pygmaeus | reverse complement strand
AGAGAAGGATAGGAAGGTGGCATGCTGCAGTCCGTGGATTGCAAAGAGCTGGACATGACTAAGCAACTAAACAACAGCAGTGGTATGGTTCATGACATCTCGGATAAGGGCTACTGCATGGAAGCTTCCACACTTGACTGAGGTCCTCTTGGGCACTTAAGGAACCAGAACTTGGAAAAGGGCCAAGTAGAGGGCCTGCCATAGCAGAAATTCCATTCCAGACTTCTCTGCAGGCCTTCCTCTTTGCAGAGACTCCCACCACCCATGAGCCCCGCCTGACGCCTTCTTGACTCTCGAAGGACTAACTGGTTTAGGGAGATTTATGACTACTTGATTTGGTCCAAAATTCCTCATTCTTTTGACTCCTTTAATTTCTCTGCTGCATCATTGGGTGTGGAGGTAGAGCCCTAGAAGGGGAAGAGGCAGGAGAGAGGGGCGGTGCTGGAGATTCAGAACAGAGATTTATTTCCATGCGAGGGACAAGCGGTCTGAAACCTGCGACTTGGAGACCACCCAGACTCAATGCCTCCCACCTGCACAGAACTCCTTCTATCATGTACATATTTCTGCTCTCTGGAGCCTCACTCCCTGGGGCAGAATTATTATTTGTTGATGATTAGGACCAGACTGCTGAACACAGAAGGGACTCTGGTAAACTCAGGCTGCAGCCCTCCTAACTGGCTCGCATGTTGTGAGTTTCTCTTCATTAGAAGCTGCATATTTTGCTCAGAGACTTGGTGACTAAATTAATGAGTGCCTCTTTGTGTCTCAAAGGGGAATTAGGGGCAAGCTGATGACTCTTCTTTGATCCCTTCTTCCCTCAGAGCTTGTTTTTATTACCATCAAAGGGCCTGGTGGATTACAAAATAGTTCAGAAGAGCACATAATATATCTTTTCCCATTTGTTTCAGAATGGTGGAGGCTGGGGAGCCAGACAAAAATGAAATAAGTAAAAGAATTAAATGCTGCAGCTAACTGTCGAAATTAGGTATTAGGAATGTGGGAAATCTTCACACTATCCTCTCTCTCTCTCTCTTTTTTTTTTTAGGTTGAAAATTTTCTGTAAGAGATTTTTAAGAAATCCCTGCCATTATGGTGCTTATATTGTCTTTCTCATTCTTTGCTTCATCCTTTGGTGGCTGGTCCAGGAGCACAGGCTTCCCAGGCTGCTCAGTGGCAAAGAATCCACCTGCCAAGCAGGAAACAAGGATTCAATCCTTGGGTTGGGAAGATCCCCTGGAGGAGGAAATGGCAACCCACTCCAGTACTCTAGCTTGGGAAATCCCACGGACAGAGGAGCCTGGTGGCTACAGTCCATGGGGTCACAAAGAGTCAGACACGACTTGTGACTAAAGAACAACAAAACCCTGAGCACAGATTCCACTACTGAGTCTCTGCAGAGGGCTCCCTGTCAGGACTCTGACTTCACCTATTGGCAGACCTTTTGCAAATCTGAGAAGTTTCTCCAAGTGGGGAAGGAGAGAGGGAGGGAAAGGGGATGGGAGAGGGAAGACCAAGACCCCTCACTTACAGGATCAGCACCCAATTCTGAGCAGAGATGAGAGCTACTACTCTTCACTTGACTAATGCCCGAGAACCAGAATCCAAAGTGAAATCTAAAAATACAGACTTCCAGGCTCCACCCCCATCACCTTGGGGTTGGAGAGGTAGGAATACGTCATTTTAAAAGCTCCCTTCTGTTGTATCACCCTATGTGGGAATCACTGCACCAGGCCAGCACTTAGCATCATGTTGGTGGGGCTGCACTGTGAGCTGGAAGATTTTAGCTCTAACAGTTTGATGCAACCTGCTGCTCCACTGTGGACCCCTCTGTTAGCTTACTGTTTGCCCTGATGGTGCCTGGAGATCTCAGTACTCCCTTAACCACCCTGTTTGTTCATTCATTTTCACTGTCTTTTAGCTGTCTTATCCTAGTGGGCAGCTCTGGTTCTGCTCTTTCCTGNCAATGCATGAAAGCGAAAAGTGAAAGTGAAGTCGCTCAGTCGTGTCCGACCCTTAGCGACCCCATGGACTAGCTGCCATTTATCGAGCACTTACCATATCCAGGCACTATTCTAAGTGTGTTAAACATATTTAGACACTTAAGCCTCACAATAACATATGACATCAGAGCCATTATAATACCTTTTTAACATGAGCAGTGGAGACAGAGAGGTATAGTGACTTTTTCATGGTCACACAGCAAATAAATGTGAGTGTTGGATTTGAACCTGGCATATGGCCTCAGAGCCTTTATCTTAGACTTTACATTATACTGACTCCCTAGTATTTGTCTCAGTTGATTGGTGCCTCCTCCTTAAGTCACTTTCTTTGTATGACTTTCAGGACACTATGTTTTCCTGAACTTTTTCTGTATCTTCTTGACCTCTCCTTCCCATTCTTCTTGCCTATTCCTCTTTCTGGCTTTCCTAAATATCAACACGAGTACCCTAGAGCCACATCCTTTGGTGTCCTCTCTTTATTCACTTCCTTGGTGATCTGGTAACATTTCTCATGATCAAATGACTTGTGAATTCTGACAACTCCCACAGTTTTACCTCCAAACCAATATTTTCACTGAAAGCCAGACTTGAGTATCCAAATGTCTACTTGACATCTCCACGTTGAAATACACTATCTCAAACAGAAATACTGAACCAAACCCCTAATGTCTCCCCTCCACCACCGTAAAACAGTTTCTCTTCTCAGGGTTTCTTGTTCTTCCTTAAACATGCCAGGCATACTTGGACTTGTGTGCCATTTTTCGTTTTTCATGTCTTGTGAGAGAAAGTAAGTTCTGCTTCTTGATATTCTCCTTAAGAGTAAGGAAGAACTTTTTCTAAACACTTACTGCAAAAATTCTCTGTCTCACAGACATATAGAACGGACTTTTGGCCTCTGAGGGAGAGGGAGAGGGTGGGATGATTTGGGAGAATGGCATTGAAGCATGTATACTATCATGTAAGAAACGAGGCGCCGGTCTATGTTCAATGCAGGATGCAGGATGCTTGGGGCTGGTGCACGGGGATGATCCAGAGAGACGTTGTGGGGTGGGAGGTGGGAGGGGGATTCAGGATTGGAAACTCGTGTACACCTGTGGTGGATTCATGTCAATGTACGGCAAAGCCAATAGAGTATTGTAAAGTAAAATAAAGTAAAAAAAATTTTTTTAAAAAGGAAAAGTACAAGGGAAAAAAGTTAAAAATTAATTAGGCAATTAATGATATACAGTATGTGAATATGTTTATAGGAGTGAGAAAATAGGGTCAAGAAAAATCACTTGAGGGAAATATTTCTAAAATTAGCCTGAGGTGGGCATAGACTCTTAGACTTACTGGCTATTGTTAGTGCTGTGAGACTTGAAGATAAACATTGAAAACTGGAAAATTTGTAAAAAAAAAATAATGAGCTGGAAAGATATGTTGATGGATTGGAAAACAATGCAAATTAAATGAAATTAAATTTTTAAATTGGCTTGAATTTAAAAATTCAAAAGTCTTATTTTTTTTGTAGTAAACTGTTTTGACTGAACATTATGATATAGGGCTTTAAAAAACATATATTTGTATAACATGATCTGTCACAAATTATGTTTGGAAATACAAAAAACAATAATTATTTTTTCCAAAAAAAAAATTCTCTGTCTCTCTTGTGCCTCTCAAAAATTTTGACCAATCACTGATTGAGAGGGCAGGGCTTAAGATTACCTTTTGGTTCAATCAGACTCATCTCTGGGGTGGGAGGGGAAAGCAATACTGCAGAAATCAGTGCTCTGGAAGGATGAAATGCTAGATAGGCAGCTAACAGTGTTGACCACAGACATCTTGGAGTAGAAGTGCTGGCTCTAATGATACTACATTACACTGGAAATCTGCCATTAAAAATAAATTACTAGTCTGATGACTGAGAAATTATATCTAACTTGTGATTTAATTTCCATTTCTCTGAGTACTACTGAAGTGGAATACATTTTTATTTGTTAATTAATCATGTATGCTTCCTCTTTTTAAGATTGCTTGATCATATTCTGATTTTTNATATGGGATTGATTCCTTAATTCCTATTTCTTATTTTTTTTGTTGTTAGTATATTGGAATTCAAGTGATTTCTATGTACTGATTTTGTATCCTGCAACTTAACTAAACTCATTGATTAGTTCTCGTAGTTTTCTAATAGTATCTCTGGGTTTTTATGTATAGTATCAGGTCATCTCCAAGTAGTGAGCATTTTACTTCTTCTTTTCCAATCTTAATTCCTTTTATTTTTTTTTTCTTCTCTGATTGCCATAGCTAGGACTTCCAAAACTATGTTGAATAACTGGCAAGAGTGGGCTTCTTTGTCTTGTTCCTGATATTAGAGGAAATGCTTTCAGTTTTTCACCATTGAGGCTTATGTTTGCTATGGGTTTATCACATATGGTCTTTATTATGCTGAGATGGGTTCCTTCTATGCCCAGTTTCTAAAGAGTTTTTATAATAAATGGGTGCTGAATGTTGTCAAAAGCTTTTTCTGCATCTATTGAGATTATCATATGGTTTTTATATTTCAATTTGTTAATATGGCATATCACATTGATTGATTTGCATATACACTCTTGTCATTTTTGTTCAAGTCTTTGCCACAGCAATCAGAGAAGGAAAGGAAATAAAAGGAATCTGAATTGGAAAAGAAGATGTAAAGCTGTTGCTGTTTATAGATGTCATGATACCAAACATAGAAAATCCTTAAAATGCTACCAGAAAACTATTAGAGTGCATCGGTGAATTTGATAAGGTTGCAGGATGCAAAATACATGGAAAATATGGAAATCTGTTGCATTTTTATACACTAACAATGAAATATCAGAAAGAGAAATTAAGGAATCAGTCACATTTACCACTGTATCAAAGAGGAAAGTATCTAGGAATAACCTTACCTCAGGAGGAAAAAGACCTGTACTCAAAAATATAAGAAGCTGATGAAAGAAATGAAAGATAACAGATGGAAAGATTGGATCAGAAGAATCATTGTATTGTTAAAATGAGTATTCTACACAAGGCAATTTACAGATTCAGTGCAATCCCATTTCAAATTACCAATGGCATTTTTAACAGAACTGAAACACAAATTTTTTAAATTTGTATGGAAACACAAAAGACCCTGAATAACAAAATACTGTTGAGAAGGAATATAGCTGGAGGAATCATGCTCCTTGACTTCAGACTATTCAAATCAGTATAGTAATCAAATCAGTATGGTACTGGCACAAAAACAGAAATACAGATCAATGGAAGCAGATAGAAACCCCATAAATAAACCTATACACTTATAGTCAGTTAATCTATGACAGAGAAGGAATAAGAATATACAATGGAGAAAAGACAGTCTTTTCAATATATGGTGCTGGGAAAACTGGACAGCTACATGTAAAAGAATGAAATTAGAACATTTTCTAATGCCATACACAAAATAAACTCAAAATGGATCAAAGACCTAAATGTAAGACCAGATATTTTAAAACTCTTAGAGGAAAACAGGCAGAACACTCTTTGACATAAATTGCATCAGTATTTTTTTGGATCTGCATTCTAGAGTAGTGGAAACAAAAGCAAAAATGAATAAATGGGAACTAATTAACTTTATAAACAAAATGAAAACCTATGTAATGGGAGGGAATATTTGCAAATTATGTAACTCACAAGGGCTTAATTTCCAAAATATACAAAGAGTATATTCAGCTTAATATCAAAAAAATATACAACACAATAAAAAAAATGGGCAAAAAAACCTAAATTGACTTTTCTCCAAAGAAGACATATGGATAACCATCAGACACATGAAAAGATGCTTAACACTGCTAATTATTAGAGAAAGGCAAATCAAAACTACAATAAGGTACCATCTCACACTGGTCAGAATGGTTATCATCAAAAAGTGTATAAATAATAAGTCCTTGGAAGGGTGTGGAGAAATGGGAGCCTTCCCACACTCATTGGTGGAAATGTGAAATGTGTAGCCAGTATGGAGATCAGTATGGAGGTTTCTTAAAAAACTAGAGTTCCTGTGTGATCCAACAGTCCCACTCTTGGCATATTTCCAGAAAAGATGAAAACTCTAATTTTAAAAAGTACATGCATCCTAAAGGTCTTTGCAGCACTATCTACAATAGCCAAGACATGGAAGCAACCTAGATGTTTATCAACAGATAAATGGATAAAAAAGATGTGGTATATACATAAAATGGAGTATTATTCAGCCATAAAAAGAATGAAATGATGCCATTTGTAGCATCATGGATGGACCTAGAGATCATCATAGTAATTGAAATAACATGAAGACAAATATGATGATATCATATGATATCACTTACAGTGGAATCTAAAAAAAATGATAGAAATGAAATTATATATAAACAGAAATAGACCCACTGAAAACAAACTTAAGGTTTAAAGGGGAAAGGTTGGAGGGAGGGATAAATGAGGAGTTTGCAATTAACAGATATACATTACTATGTATAAAATAGAAAAACAGCAAGGCCCTACTATAGCACAGGGACTTATATTTAATCTTATAATAACCTATAATGGAAAAGTATCTGAAAAAGAGTATATGTATATATGTCTGTGTATATATACATATATGAGGAGGCATGGCAACCCACTCCAGTGTTCTTGCCTGGAGAACTGTCCCATGGACAGAGGAGCCAGGAGGGCTACAGTCCATGGAGTCACAAAGAGTCGGACATAACTGAGTGACTAAGCACAGCACATATATGTATATATGGATAGGGAAGTCAAGTCATTACGCTGTAGACCTTAGAGAGCTGTGTGTCAATTATACCTCAAGGAAACTGGAAGAAAAAATAAAAAATATCCAACAATAAAGTAATCCTACTGCTGCTAAGTCACTTCAGTCGTGTCCGACTCTGTGCAACCCCATAGACGGCAGCCCACCAGGCTCCCCCATCCCTGGGATTCTCAAGGCAAGAACACTGGAGTGGGTTGCCATTTCCTTCTCCAATGCATGAAAGCGAAAAGTGAAAGTGAAGTCGCTCAGTCGTGTCCGACCCTTAGCGACCCCATGGACTAGCTGCCATTTATCGAGCACTTACCATATCCAGGCACTATTCTAAGTGTGTTAAACATATTTAGACACTTAAGCCTCACAATAACATATGACATCAGAGCCATTATAATACCTTTTTAACATGAGCAGTGGAGACAGAGAGGTATAGTGACTTTTTCATGGTCACACAGCAAATAAATGTGAGTGTTGGATTTGAACCTGGCATATGGCCTCAGAGCCTTTATCTTAGACTTTACATTATACTGACTCCCTAGTATTTGTCTCAGTTGATTGGTGCCTCCTCCTTAAGTCACTTTCTTTGTATGACTTTCAGGACACTATGTTTTCCTGAACTTTTTCTGTATCTTCTTGACCTCTCCTTCCCATTCTTCTTGCCTATTCCTCTTTCTGGCTTTCCTAAATATCAACACGAGTACCCTAGAGCCACATCCTTTGGTGTCCTCTCTTTATTCACTTCCTTGGTGATCTGGTAACATTTCTCATGATCAAATGACTTGTGAATTCTGACAACTCCCACAGTTTTACCTCCAAACCAATATTTTCACTGAAAGCCAGACTTGAGTATCCAAATGTCTACTTGACATCTCCACGTTGAAATACACTATCTCAAACAGAAATACTGAACCAAACCCCTAATGTCTCCCCTCCACCACCGTAAAACAGTTTCTCTTCTCAGGGTTTCTTGTTCTTCCTTAAACATGCCAGGCATACTTGGACTTGTGTGCCATTTTTCGTTTTTCATGTCTTGTGAGAGAAAGTAAGTTCTGCTTCTTGATATTCTCCTTAAGAGTAAGGAAGAACTTTTTCTAAACACTTACTGCAAAAATTCTCTGTCTCACAGACATATAGAACGGACTTTTGGCCTCTGAGGGAGAGGGAGAGGGTGGGATGATTTGGGAGAATGGCATTGAAGCATGTATACTATCATGTAAGAAACGAGGCGCCGGTCTATGTTCAATGCAGGATGCAGGATGCTTGGGGCTGGTGCACGGGGATGATCCAGAGAGACGTTGTGGGGTGGGAGGTGGGAGGGGGATTCAGGATTGGAAACTCGTGTACACCTGTGGTGGATTCATGTCAATGTACGGCAAAGCCAATAGAGTATTGTAAAGTAAAATAAAGTAAAAAAAATTTTTTTAAAAAGGAAAAGTACAAGGGAAAAAAGTTAAAAATTAATTAGGCAATTAATGATATACAGTATGTGAATATGTTTATAGGAGTGAGAAAATAGGGTCAAGAAAAATCACTTGAGGGAAATATTTCTAAAATTAGCCTGAGGTGGGCATAGACTCTTAGACTTACTGGCTATTGTTAGTGCTGTGAGACTTGAAGATAAACATTGAAAACTGGAAAATTTGTAAAAAAAAAATAATGAGCTGGAAAGATATGTTGATGGATTGGAAAACAATGCAAATTAAATGAAATTAAATTTTTAAATTGGCTTGAATTTAAAAATTCAAAAGTCTTATTTTTTTTGTAGTAAACTGTTTTGACTGAACATTATGATATAGGGCTTTAAAAAACATATATTTGTATAACATGATCTGTCACAAATTATGTTTGGAAATACAAAAAACAATAATTATTTTTTCCAAAAAAAAAATTCTCTGTCTCTCTTGTGCCTCTCAAAAATTTTGACCAATCACTGATTGAGAGGGCAGGGCTTAAGATTACCTTTTGGTTCAATCAGACTCATCTCTGGGGTGGGAGGGGAAAGCAATACTGCAGAAATCAGTGCTCTGGAAGGATGAAATGCTAGATAGGCAGCTAACAGTGTTGACCACAGACATCTTGGAGTAGAAGTGCTGGCTCTAATGATACTACATTACACTGGAAATCTGCCATTAAAAATAAATTACTAGTCTGATGACTGAGAAATTATATCTAACTTGTGATTTAATTTCCATTTCTCTGAGTACTACTGAAGTGGAATACATTTTTATTTGTTAATTAATCATGTATGCTTCCTCTTTTTAAGATTGCTTGATCATATTCTGATTTTTTTTTTCTGTGAGGTGGTTATCTTTTTCTTGTTAATTATTAGGAGTTCTTCATATGTCTTACATATAATCCTTTATTACATAGCCTATATGGAACCCCTTGTTTTATATATGTTTATATATATATAGCAAATATTTTCTCCAAATATACTCCAAAGTATATTTATTCCAAATATACTCCAAATACACTCTAAATATAGCAAACATTTNGTCTTACATATAATCCTTTATTACATAGCCTATATGGAACCCCTTGTTTTATATATGTTTATATATATATAGCAAATATTTTCTCCAAATATACTCCAAAGTATATTTATTCCAAATATACTCCAAATACACTCTAAATATAGCAAACATTTTCTCCAAATATACTCCAAATTTATATATATATGGCAAATATTTTCTCCAAATATACTGTTTGTTTCTCCAAATATACAAATTTGTTTGTGGATATTTTTTGGATCATACATAGGTTTTAAATGTTATCAAATCTATCAATAATTTGATTCTTAGCTTTTAGTTTTTCTCTAAACAGTGCATGTCCTACTCCAGTATTATAAAAATATTTCCCTGTATTTAATGGTTTAAAATGCAATTTTGATGATATCTTAAGTTTGCTTTTATGAACTTTCCATTCTAATATTCCATTTATTTATTTATTTTTCTGCCCCCAGTATCAATCTCTTTTAATTTTTTAACTTGTCCTGATATTTTAGAAGGTTTAAAAATATACTCTACCTCCATTTTTCTTTACACTATTGACTATTCTCACCTACACATATATATTTAAATGAATTAGCTTTTAAGTTTTATTTGGTATTGCACTGAATTGCAGATTAATTTGAAAAGAATTGTGAGCTTTACTATACTGAGTAATTCTATCCATCATTGAGGCCATATTTTACTACTTTCTTCATGTAAATCTTGTATATTTCTTATTATATTAATATCCTGTTTATTTTGTGTTTTTCCCCCTTTTTGCAAGTAAAGACAATATTCAGAATTTTTCTAATTGTTTTTAATTTGTCTATATGAAAGCTGTCCATTTGAAAATTGTTATTTACTATATTAAATTTTCTCAGTTCTAGTAATTTTTTCATTTGTATTTTCAAGATATAAGTTTATATTATTTATAAATCATGAATTTTCTCTTCCTAACATTTATAACTCTTATTTAATATTATTAGTTCTATAATTCATATAATTTATTATTCTTTATTATTGCGTTGCTTAGGACAGAGAGTACAGTCTTGAATATGGAGACTTATTCCCAACTTTAATGGAGATCTTTATAATGTTTCATTATTGATTTTGGTATATTATGAGATGCAGACATAAATATTTCTTGTTAAAGTGTGGAGGCTTATCTCTTTTCCTAGTTTACTAAGAGTTTTAACAAAAAATGTTATTGAATATTATTTTTTTAATTTGAAATATATTAAGGCAACCATATTTTTATCCTTCTTTATTATTGTTAGAGTGAATGCCATAAATACANTAAATATTTCTTGTTAAAGTGTGGAGGCTTATCTCTTTTCCTAGTTTACTAAGAGTTTTAACAAAAAATGTTATTGAATATTATTTTTTTAATTTGAAATATATTAAGGCAACCATATTTTTATCCTTCTTTATTATTGTTAGAGTGAATGCCATAAATACATTTCTAAATGTTAAATTATATTTTCTTAACATATTATTCTTTTAATATTTTGCTATATATTTACCTAGAATTATATCACATGTTTTTATATGTATTTGTATGTGTGCTAAGTCATGTCCAACTCTGTGACCCCAAGGACTGTAGCCCACCAGCTCCTCTGTTCATAGGATTTCCCAGGCAAGAATACTGGAGTGGACTGCCATTTCCTTCTCCAGGGGATCTTCCTGACCCAGGATTGAGCTTGCATCTTCTGTATTATCAGGTGGATTCTTTACCACTATGCCATCTGGGAAGCCCCATGTTTTTTAATAGTGTGTTTTTATTATCATTCACTTGTAAATATCCTTCTTAGATCATGAATTATTTTAATAGTTTTAAAAACTTTATCTAAGTAGTTAGATTGTGTCTAGTCATCAGTTTGTTATTGATTTCTGATTTTATTGAACTGAAGTCAGTACATGTATGTGGTTTGTTTTTCTTTGAAATTTATTGAGATTTACTGAAGCATAATATGTGATAAATTTTTAAAAATAAATAATGGACTTGCATTTGAAATAAATGTGTATTCTTTTTTTACTGGACATGTATGTGTATACATATGCAATTTGTTATATGTATTATTAAAACCCTACATACCTTTATTATTTTATTAGTTTAATCATCAAATTCTAAGAGAGCTGCACTAAATACTCCCACTAAGATTATGGATTTACCTACATCTACTTGCATTTTTACTGGTTTTTGTTTTATATATGTGAAAGCTGGATGGTTAGGCACATAAAATTTTTGTATTTTATTGATTTTTGTATCTTGACAGGTTATTCTGTTTATAGTGTGAAATCTTCCTCTTTGTCCAAATAAATGAGTTTGACCTCTTAAATCATGTTAATATTGTTTTAACTAATCTTTTTCTTGGTTAATTAGCATCTTTCTGATATACCTGTGTCCATCTCTTTAATTATGCTGTGTCATTTTGTTTTGAAAGTGTCTCAGCGAACTAGTCAGCGAAGGCAATGGCACCCCACTCCAGTACTCTTGCCTGGAAAATCCCGTGGATGGAGGAGCCTGGTAGGCTGCAGTCCATGGGGTCGCTAAGAGTCAGACACGACTGAGCGACCTCACTTTCACTTTTCACTTTCATGCATTGGAGAAGGAAATGGTAACCCACTCCGGTGNATCTCTCTCAGTGTACTTAGCATGCTGTTTTATAATTATCTGCTTTCATGCCTGATCCTCTTACAGTTAGGTCCTACCTGAGACCTGGACCACTTGACACTCATTTTCATATTCTCGGGACCTAGTACTCTGCTTTTGCATAAATGCTCAGCATATGTTAGCTGAAAGACTTTACAGAGATGAAGAAACGTTTTTGGAAAGAGACTATTTATATCATACATTGACAGATGGGTTGGATTTTGATCCACTTTTTTTCACTCAAGGTGAAACCACCAACTTGATTACTGAAGTATAAAACTGCTTAACTCTGGTGCCTCCAAGCATGCACTGGAATTTCTTTTACTGAAATAGACTCTTATTATTTTGTACTAAAAATGTCTTAGTCTACATTGGCAGTGAGTATTAACTTGTAAATTCCTTCCAATCTTTTTAGAGATAAAGTTGGATTTAAAATTATAAATAACATAGTAGTCTATTATTATCATAGATATTTTCTTTTACTTTCAAATCAAAATTTCTTTTGCTTTTGAGATATATACACTTATCTTGGATCGAACTATCTCAATCATTACCACTTAAAAATTTCTTTTGTCCCTTGTACTACAATACAACTTGCTGGTCTGGACCAAGAGACCATGTTAAGGAAAGAGAGAAATTCCAAAGAAATTCAAACAGGACTACAATATAAACAGTTAAAAATAAGTTTTAAAGGATGCTTCAAAAGAAATACACAATACAAGTAATGTAGTTTGTGTCCCTTTAATAAACACACTTGCATAGTTATGTTACAATTTTGTAAAAATGAAAACGAATGACCTCATGCCAAGCGTGCCCAGCATTTGCACAATCTCAATACCTTTAATACTATAGTTTTCAAGACGCACAAAATAAAAATTTAAGGCAAAAAAAACAGCACTTTGCAACAATTTAATAATTTATTACATTACAGTAGCATCACAGCAGCATCCAATAATGCCACTATAGGCAAAAATCTCTCAGTCTTTCCATTAGAGAGTCTATTTACAAGAATTTATAACTTGGTAAAATTCATCCTAAGAAAACTTGGCAAATAAAGCTTTGGACTGGAATTGGCATTTCTTTCTCTACTTTTCCTTCCCCTACTTTATTTTAAACTATCAGAATTCATATTATATTTTAAAACACTAATGTAGCAGTTATACTGTTTTAATAGCTGTATTGTTTTAAAATGACTCCCTAGGATAAAGTTTTAGAGGAAACTATACAACAGGTAGGATTGATTTAGATTTTCAAATTTTCTGAAAACAAAATCAGCTTTGGTCTTAGAACTGATTTTTTCATTGCTGGAAAACCCATCAGGTTTAATCACATACTGTAGAAATGATTACAACATACTGCAATTTTTAAATAAACAGGTATTTTGATTCTTCACCTCCTACAGGGTTCAGATTTGCTCAGTTGTGCTCCCATTTTTAAAATTCTATGTTCCTGATAAACTCCTCTAATGTCTCTTTCTAAGTAAACTGAAGCTGCCTCTTATACTGAATGAGGAAGAGAGCAAACGTGGCTGAATATGAGGTATTGCAAAGGACTGCATGCTTGTTTAAGAGAGACAAGTTATTATTATATGTCATACCATTTCCTTTACTTTTAGCTTTCTGTCAAATATATGACAAAATACCTAAACAGAGAGAGGTATTTCTGTAAATACAGTAAATTTACTTCCCAGACACTCAGTTTAAATATGCCATTATAAAACTTAGTCCATAGTACCTGATGAATATATTCTTTTCATATTGATTTACAGACACTAGTCTCTACCAGAATGTCATTCTTTATAGTTATCAGTGTAAAAGGGAAGCAATTTGAGCTACAAAGATACCTTTGAAATAATTTATCAGTGTATTAAATAAGCCCAAATTCAAAGTTATAAAGAGAAAATGTTATGCTATATCATGTGATTAATTAAGTGGTCTTATTTCTAACCTCAGGGTTTAAGGTGGATTTAAAGTAACTGCCCTGAATTTGAACCCAACTAACATGTTTAGAAAATAAAAGGCAAGACCAAGTAACCCGTACAATTTAGAAGATCAGCTGAATTTACAAGGACCCAGTTTTTACACTGTACCCTTTAGTGACTGCAGGCAAATCTGTTACGCCACTTGTAAAATAATATTATTGCTTTCCATTTAATGTCATATTTTATAAAAGTATCACGATGATGCCAAATGCTATAAGTTGAGGTGGTCTAGTAACTAGAAATCCCTGCCTCAGGGAGCATACATGCCTGTTACCATACATCCCAACGATGTGAAGTATTCTGGAACACAGACATTTAAATTTTGTGAAGTTCTAACTAAATCGTTGATTCTTCCTCAAGTGTTATAAAGTTATGATTTAGGCAACATATGACTAAAATCATTCATTCATAATGTATAGGCACATTAACACAAATATTGCACAAAATATGCCTCAGAGATATAAAAACACATTTCACTCTTCTTAAAGAACTCTGTGAGGAAATAAGACTCTGTGATTGTATGTACACTTTTCCTGATAATACTTGGACATTCAGAAACAGTAGATTGCACTGCAGTTTGTAAACAGTTTAAATTGCATAATCTTCTCACTGATTTTCAAATATGATTTAATACTATCCACTAAAAGTCAACTAAATACTCTCACATTTATAATAATGTTTTACTGTCCTTGCGGTTTTTGGCTCAAGGAAAAGAAGTAAAGTCCTATGCCAAAGTTACCAATGTGGTTGAAGAACAGATATTAGGGAGAGAATTCTGAATGGTAAAATCAGTTCTGCAGCCACAAAGCAGCTTCATGGACACAGAGGAATGCCAGCTCCCATGCAGCTTTCCTTCACTCTAATTCATTCTCAACTAGATAGAGACTGTCTGCCTGCTTCAAGGGCATTTAAACTCTTCAAGCATTTCTTATGATCTTTACTAAATACATTAAGAAGAAAGTCAACCAGTGCCCCTTTGTGACCTGGGATATGGAGTCACCTCATTAAAATAGATAACATGAATTTCTGACTTTAAAATGTATAGATACAAATTCTCTGCCGAAGGTAGGGAAAGTTTCATATCTTATAGTCAATGATGGGAGCCTTTCATTCCTCAAAAATAATCCATTTTTAGGTAATCAGTAAAGAGGTAACAACTGACTGCTGCAGCACATTAGCAGGATCTTCATGAGCCCAGGGAACCCAACGGACTCCCACAGTACAGGGCTCATTCTGGGACAGCCACAACAGATAAAACAGATAACACCCTGCTCTGCACATATGGCTGGGTAGGGCAGGCCACTTCCCTCTTCTATGAGGTAAGAAGAGCTCCCCTAAAGTGTCATCACTCCCACACCAAAATACACAGAAAATAGAGAAAAGGATATTTCCAATTCTTGGCCTTTTAACAAACTTAAATATTGGTACTTATAGTGGCATATTAGAAAGTAATAGAGGAAACAGTGCCTATTGGGGGACAAATCGCATATTGAACCAATTAAGAGCTCACTGTGATTAGGATTAGGTCAAACGTAACAGCAAAACATAAGCAGTTCTGAATTCTGTAATGAATATACATGTTGCAGTAACATTAGAAAAGCATGGCAGCCCATTCCAAACCAGCAAGAACAGTTTGAGCAAATAGTGGGTCTTTGTGTGTTTGAACTCCCACCATGTAAGGGCAAACTCAGTATGCATGCTAATGACCTACAATTACCAAATTAAAAAAGAAGAAAAATGCTAAAGGATGCCAGAGTGAACAGCAGGGAAAGCCACACAAAGACCCACTATCCTTTAACTTGTTACAAATAAATTTTAACTGTAAATTAGAAACACAGAGAAATAACCACAAGTGGCTCTAACATTTGAGAACGAAGCTAAGGAATTGTGTAGGAGATATTTGATCAGGGCTGCCTGCCCTGTCTCCACGCTAGAGTCAAACTTGGATAGTGGGTCTCTGGGGTGCTTTCACACTGGAAGACAACACTGGGTCCTATAAAAAGAAAAATGAGGGATAAAATGAACATAAAGCAAATCAAGTGGGTGAGAAAAATTCTACTGATTACATGCAACATCAACAAATTTGAACTACTAAAATTCTCAACCTTTAGAAAACATCCTAACTACCTAGTAAAGTGAAAATGTATAAAGGCTTGAGAAACACACATGATAGTCTAAAACTTAACTAGTTTTCACTGACTCATATACTCCTGGCTGTTCTTCCTTTAGAACAGTTTCATTTTTTTTCTTATATTTCTTATTATAAAAGACTTAAAAGGGAAAAATATGTTCCACCATCGGAAAATAAGATAACAACAAAACATTTGGAAAAGGATCACTTTACATTGTAGACACTATAAAAGTCAAATGCACTGACAAACCAGAATGCCTCCAGGGATCACTTAGCCCAAGATCTTCCAGACCTAGTGGGTCTGAAAAGTACCTTCCTCTCTCAGGCCCAGGAAAGACACCTTGGGTATTTTTATTAACCAGACAAACTGGCTAGTCCTAAAAACTGCCAAACCATCAGCAGAATTTAAAAATGGTCTTTCATTTAAGTAATCCAAGTTTTATAATTTTCCTTACTACCTCTTCTGAAACCCTGAGGTATTTTTAGGAATATTCAAAGCATAAAAAATTGGACTCCACATCCAGACTGGGAAATTCAGCTGCTCTATCTAAAGGACGGTCTTCTCCCCAAATCACTATGATCTTCATAAGCTCTAAAGTGAAAATAATGAACTAATAATTTAAAATGATAGATATAGTACAAAGTAAATTCATAATAATTGCACTTAATTGTAAACACAGCTCATCTTTGACTGGGTTACCATTTATATGTTCTTAGAAGCTAAGTTAAAATGAAAGGCTAAAGCTTTTAGATAATTTCACAAGAATGATTAAAAACACAAATCATGATGTATTTTATTAAAAAGGACAAAAAGATCAAAAGGGTGAGGAAAGGTGACCTCTATTTTATGAAGCTAAAAAAATATTTCCAAGTACTGTTTATTCTCTAATGCTACATTTACTGTCAAGTGTAAGAAAGGTTAGGTAACTATCAAGAGATAATTTTATGTAATACCAAATCGTATACATTGAGATATGGATCCCTGCAGTAAAAGTAGTAAAACAGATCTTAATTCATATATCTCTGTGGCATGAGTTACCTACCTTAAAAAAATCACCTAATGAGATTTTTGCAAGCACTTTATTTGTAAAATAAATTTTATAATTTTCTTCTAACCTGGGTGATGTGTAATAATGCGGGAAATAAGGTTGCAAAATTAATAGCACCTGTACACTACAAGGGTCATTCTGCACAGCTGAATACACTAACTGACAGCTAGTCTACTCTCTCCTAAGCTGAAAAAGGCTGGTGTAAAAAGAAGCCGCAGTATAGACTGCTACCATACCAAGGAACTCATGAAAGAACTAGAACTTTTTTTCAAATAAAGTCTAACAGTAAGGTCTGAAGCTAGGAAAAAAGTATTTGAAAAAAAGCAAATTTGATTTTGTGGAAGTTTCTTATTATATTTTCTTACTCTAAGCATTAATATACATTCGCTGAGAGTGCTCAGTTTAAGATTCTGGTTGAGAAAAGTAAGGAATGCAGTGCTGTATGCTGAAGCTGATGCATTATTAAGAAGTAAATAGTTTGATATTACTCACACTGTTGACTTGGATCTGCATCTGTCGTCATCTTAACATAGTTTGAAGGGAAGAGACCAGTCACCCCACTGATTTCTCCTTGCCACCAGTCAGGATCATCCTTGTTTAAAACATTAATAAGCTGTCCCTTGGAGAAACTGAGCTCATCCTCGTTGTTTGCTGTGTAGTCATACATGGCGATCACCTGACACACTACCAGAGAAAGAACAGCAAAGCAACAAGTCAAACTGAGTAATTCTCCCTATTAGCACCACATGTTAAAATTCTGCTAACATTTCCCTTTAGCTGTTCTCTCCCACCCTCCTTCCTCTAGTCCCTATTTCACAAAAGCAAGAATTTCCCAAATGTAGTTTGGAAATCCAAGCGACTGTTTTGAAGTATGATGGTAGAGCAATTAAACAATTTCAAGGAGCGCTGCAGTTCAAGCATCACTGAACAGCTGGCTGTTTCTAACAGAACTTTTTAGAAAGGAAGTTCTCACGGAGGTAAAGAAAGAACAAATTTTAAAATATTTTTCAAAGAATTGGCTAATCTAAGAAATGCTGAGTTAAAAAAAAAAAAAGCTTCCTAAAATGAAACACAAGTTAACCATTTCCATACCAGGATGAAAGGCAGGTGTAGTTCTTTCACTACTTGGACCCAAAAGTTTAACATGGCTGGCAGGAAACCATCCTTTCTGTCGCTTTTTCCCTCTGGCCTATATAATTAGCAAAAAGAACACAAAAAATGAGACTAAAGACAATTATTGAGACATGAACTAAGAAAATCCTTGCCCAAAGGGAGGCCTGGCCTTTGCCTATGGCTCCTGGAAGGTAATCTCTCAACCTTTGAAATGTCTTGACTGTTAAAAGAGTGTCTCAGTTTATGTGGGGGGCCTTAACGATGCAGGAGAGCCTAATGATGTGATTTATGGTGGGCCCTCTGGATCATAATATGAACACAATCTCTGGAGGGACTGGAGACTGAGTTCAGCCATGTGAGCAATCTGCGTGTCTGCTTGATAGGGTTTCAATAAGCACACTGGAACCCAAGGCTCACGAGAGCTGCTGCTTGGCAATCCTCCATGTGTACTGCTGCCAGGAGATTTAATGCTGCCCATGACCCCACGGGGAGAGAACAACGGGAAGCTCTGTGTTAGGAGCGCTCCTGAACTCCAACCCATACATCTCTTCCCTTGGCTAATTCTAATCTAAATCCCTTTGCTGTAATAAATCGTAACCATGAGTATAACAGCTTTCAGTGAGTCCTGTGAGTTTTTATGGGAAATTACTGAATCTGGCAGTGGTCTTAGGGCCCTCCAAACTTACAATCTGTGTTAGGAGGGAGGGTATCTTGAGAACACTTGAATTCTGCACTGGCCTTTGAGGTCAATATTAAACAACTGGAAGATTCAATATGCATCTCCACACTATTTGTAGAAGTCTATTTGGAGACTGTTCAGTCTCAAAGTTCTCTGCATACTTTGCACAAATAATATTTATAAACTAAAAAGACCTTTCTAATGTTCTCCTAATAAGTAAATACCTCTTGGAGCTTTGTTAATAATCAAACTAATTATTATTTATTAACAGTCAAATACAACAAATTAAATTTTTATTAATCTGATGTTTCTAATGAGCAGGCATTACTTTTATAACAAAATTAACAAATGTTATTTAAAAGTTATTACCTGTAGTTCCCCTTGCCACCACCCACTTGTGTTTTTCCTTAGTATTAGTATTAACTGTCCTGGTGCGAGGCTAAGCTGCTCAGAACCAGAAGCCGCATATGCTGACGTTACTTGAGCAATCTCTGAAAAGAAAAACAAGGGACTATGAATTCAAGACTATTAAACACCCTAGTAGTTCGTCCACTTCATCATGATACATATACCAGGTTTCTTTAAGAAGAAATACAAGGGACTATGAATTCAAGACTGTTAAAACGCTTTGGTAGTGTGTCATCTTCATCATGATACATACCAGGTTTCTTGTTTGATGGTCCAGATTTGCTAGCACTCCCAAAACCCTATAAGGAAATGATACACCGTTTTATCATTTTTCAACAGTCCAGCATTAAAAGTACACAGGCTATTAGGAACTAGAGATTTCTAATTCCCAGGGTCCTCCTTTCTTTAGAGTAAGAGCAAAATAACCTTATACTGATCAAATAAGAATCCAATACTTATAGGGAATCTTGATTCTGACAGAATACATTATATATAAGTAGCTGATATTGGCAACTCAACAGGAACAGCTCGTTTTCTGAATCTTTTCTGAATATTAAATGTTAATACAAATACATTTCATTTCATCATGGGGGGGTCAGAATTAATGCCCACCACATATAACACTCGTGCTCTGGGTATGTTAAGGCATATGTGAGTTTTGCTCCTGCTACATACAAGGTAATGCTTTTATTTTTGTTTGCCATGTTCCTCCTGAACCTGACCTAAGAACAAAGAATGCACACCAGCAACTATGACCTGTTTGACTTTACAGGATAAGTTGGGCCAATCACATTTCTTATTTTTAGGAATTGCTATTTGTAGACGTTTTAATGATGGCCATTCTGTCAGGTGGTACTTCATTGTACTTTTGAATTTGCATTTCTCTAGTAAGTAGTGATGCTGAGCAGTTTTTCATGTGCCTATTGGTCATCTGTATTTCTTCCATGAAGAAATGTCTATTTTAAGTCTTCTCCCCATTTTTCGATTGGGTTTTTTTTTTTTTTTTTGGTATTGTTGAGTTGTATAAGCTGTTTGTGTATTTTGGAAATTAAGCCCTTGTCAGTTACATCATTTGCAAATATTTACTTCCATTCTCTAGGTTGTCTTTTCATTTTGCTTATGGTTTCCTTTACTATACAAAAGCTTGTAAGTTTGATTAGGTCCCATTTGTTTATTTTTTGTTTTTATTTGTATTGCCCTGGGAGACTGACTAAAGAAAACAGTGGTATGATTTACATCGGAGAATGTTTTGCCTGTGATCTCTTCTAGGTGTTTTATGGTGTCATGTCTTATGTTTAAGTCTTTAAGCCATAAACGTAATATTAAAAATATTATATAATGAAATGTAGCAATATAGGGAATATTTGCATAACTCAGTGATTCAGTATTTGCCAAGTGATCAATGAATGATGTCATCACACAGTATGCAAAACAGACTGGTGAATTTTAATATAACAATAAGGAATGTTCACTGATTTGGCTTCAGATTCTGCATTGCAAGTAATCTACAAGAATTTAGTACTTGTCAAGTTTTGGTACAGCAGTGTCAAAGAATATCCACAGGTATCCGAACATATTATTAAAATGCTTTTGTTATCGCTCATATTTGTGTGAGGTTGAATTTTCAACTACTTCAACCAAAAGAATATACTACTCTTTTCATTAAACGTTTCTGAAGATGGAGAAGTACATATTTGTTTTCCATTAAAAGCAAGTTATTTAAGTCATCATATAATGGGTTTAATTTTGTTATTTCAAAATGAGTTAGTACATTTTTAAAAATTTCAGTCTTAATTTCTAATATGGGAATATTGCTAGATATAATCCATATATTTTCAGAAACTTTGGAGTCCTCAATAACTTTTAAGAATGTGCAAAGTTCCTGAAATCAAAAAGTCTGAGAACTGCTACCAGTGGCAGGAGAAAGGCAGCAGGAACTCTTAAGAGTGGGCTGGGTCATAATAACGGCAGAGCCTTAAAGATTTACGGATTCCTTTTAAGCTTCGCTGAATCCAAACCATTCCCTAACTTCAGTTATCATGAGGCCTGGCCCTATCTATGGCTCTTGTTCTTGGAATTTCATAAAATCATTTTTCCTTTATCTAACAGGATCTCTGTGATAAACTATATTTTATTGGAGTTACCTTAAATGGTCTCCTTGTAACCAAAGCAGCCCAACCAAAACCAGATGTGAGCATCCTTTATAAATATGAACCCTGAGCCACAGGAGTGGAATGATTCTGTTTCTATACCAAAGTAACTCTACCTCCTGATCTTTTGGTTTGACATAATTTGATGGAAAAATTCCAGTTCTGTCTCCAATACTTCCTGTCCACCATTCTCCATCTTTCTGGGTCACCAGTATTTCTTCACCTTCAGTGAAAGTCAAATCTCCAGGTTCTACACTTGAATATGAATAAAGTGCAATATACTCTGTAGGGAATAAAAAAAAAGAAACTAATTTTGGTTATAAGATTACAGAAGTTAAAAAAAAAAGTGTTAATTTCCAAGATTTTGAGTAAATTTGCTGTAAAAGACCTTGTGACCTAAGGAAACCTAATGTAAAGAAAGGTTAAGGTAAAAAGTAGAATGAAGTAATTACTTAGTAATTACTGGAAGACTGGGGCTCCTCAGGTGGTGCTAGTGGTAAAGAAACCGCCTGCCAGTGCAGGAATGATAAGAGACACAGGTTCGATCCCTTAATCAGGAAGATTCCTGGAGAAAGAAATTGCAACCTACTCCAGTATTCTTGCCTGGAGAATGGCATGGACCGAGGAGGCTGGTGGGCTACAGTCCATGGGACCACAGAGTCAGACGCAACTGAAGCGACTTAGGATGGATGGAAAGCTTTATCACAGGTCTCTTTTTTCCCCACTGTATCATCATCATTATCATCATCATGTCACAGAGAATAACCCCAAAGCTACAAATACATATCAGTATCTCTACAGGGTCAAGACATGAAAAGTGTTTTTAACCTTCTTACATATAGTTTAATCTCTTAAATTCTTTTCTCTTTAATTCTTTTATATACAGTTAGGCAAATGCCCACTCTTCAGCTGACATCAGTATGAGAGGCCAGTTTCCATCACAATGGCCCAGCTCCTAGCACGCTGCTTGGCATGGAATAGATGCTCCATAAATATTTGTTAATGAATAACCTTAAGGGAACTATCTAAGTTTTCATATGTATTTGTTGACATGAAATTTGATCTACAGATCATAAACTGAAGATGACCAGAACCATCATACAAAAACTATTTACTATCCACATTCCCGTACTATTCAATTTAGCTGACTCAATAAAACAAAAAATGACTGCAAGGTTAAGGTATGTTGTAACAAGCGAGGTTCTTTTCAAAATGTTCCTCACCACCTTCCTAGCCATCATTCCACTGCCTTTATTCCACAGTAAAACCTCCGGCTCTAGGCTTGCTGGTAACTCAAGTTCCCTAGAACTTCCCTGTGGCTCAGATGGTAAAGCTTCTGTCTACAATGAGGGAGACCTGGGTTCGATCCCTGGGTCGGGAAGATTCCCCTGGAGAAGGAAATAGCAATCCACTCCAGTACTATTGCCTGGAAAATCCCATGGACAGAGGAGCCTGGTAGGCTATAGTCCATGGGGTCACAAAGAGTTGGACACGACTGAGCAACTTCACTTTCCTTTCCTTTCCTAACCTTTCACAGCTGAGCCCTGGCTCACGCCTTTTTCTCTGTCCACCAAGCCTTCTCTTCCTTCATCACTAAGCAAGACCCTACTCATTGTTCAAGATGATTCAATGTGGCCACCTCTATGGATTCATAGGTCCTACTCAAAATTGTGTTTTCATTTAGAATTTATTACAACTATATGCCTATCCTTCCCATTCTGCTGTTAGCACCTGGGAAACTGTTTTATTCATCCTTGTATATGATGAATAAAACATAATTCTAGGCTCTAGCACAGAATCTCTAATGTAGTCTATAATGAATAAACTGTTTAACTTACTATTAAACTGATTTTCTTGAGCAATATAAACAAAATGTAAACTATTCAACTAGTGTTTCAATGGATATACACAATTCATTTATAAACCTGTATAACTATTACATAAAAACACTGTCTGAAATAAGGGTAGACATTTTTCAACACATTTTCAAAATTAAGATAGTCAAACTACCCAAGAGGCAACAAAAATTTCTTTGTAATATTTATGATTAAAGTATATCTTGATTTCAAATCCTACTTAATGATTTATGTGGCATACTGTAATTAAAACCCAATTCAGCGAATTCCCTGGTGGGCCAGTTGTTAGGACTCCATGCTCCCACTGCCAAGGGCCTGGGTTCAATCCTTGGTCAAGCAACTAAAAATCTCACAAGCTGCACAGTGTGGCTAAAAAAAAGGCAATTCATAAACAATTAAATGTACTAAAATTTCCTTATATTTTAAACATCTATAATATAATATATAACAAAAGGAAAACAAAAAATTTTATGCTATTTCATTGCCACACTTATCTATTTATTTATTGAGGTCATGGTGGAGAGGTCTGACAGAATGTGGCCCACTGGAGAAGGGAATGGCAAGCCACTTCAGTATTCTTGCCTTGAGAACCCCATGAACAGTATGAAAGGCAAAAAGACAGGACACTGAAAGATGAACTCCCCGGGTTGGTAGGTGTCCAATATGCGACTGGGAGCTGACTTGTTTGAAAACACCCTGATGTTAGGAGAGATTGAAGGGAGGAGGAGAAGGGGATGACAGAGGATGAGATGGTTGGATGGCGTCACCGACTCAATGGATATGAGTTTGGGTAGACTGCTGGAGTTGGTGATGGACAGAGAGGCCTGGCGTGCTGTGGTTCATGGGGTCGCAAAGGGTTGGACATGACTGAGTGACTGAACTGAACTGATATGAACTTTATAGTACTGATTTTTTAAAGTGTCAAGTATTTTCAGTCATGTATTTTCTATCTCCTAAATGTTCATGTGAAATAGAGTGGCAGCAGGTTTCTCCTAATTTCACTTTAACACTGAAGACACAAAAGCAATAAGAGTAACAACTGTGGGAAGGCAGTTATATAACTAGTATTTGTTGCTCAGTCGTGCCCGACTCTGCGACCCCATGGACTGCAGCCCACCAGGCTCCACTGTCCATGAGATTTTCCAGGCAAGGATACTGGAGTAGGTTGCCATTTCCTTCTCCAGGGGTTAGTCAGTAGCTAATTTGACCTCCATCTAATTTACAAATTAACAAAAGCTCACCTTCTCCCACTGAACAGGCTGCAGAGGTAGGTTTCTTGTTTACAGATGCATACAAAGCTTCTGGTCTGCCAAATAAACACACGAAACAGATAAAAAACAATAATAATACAATAAAAAAAGGTATCATCATGTAAATAAAAAAGAAAGATGGTTTGATGAAGACAGCAGGTTTTTAGCAGTGTGCTCTTTTAAGGGCTAAAATTAACTGAATTATTGTCTCAGTACACAAGCTAGAAATACGCTCACACACAAAATCTCAGTGGATTATAAACTGCCTACTTACAAACTACTA
The DNA here is from genome assembly GCA_006410875.1 of Neotragus pygmaeus. Taxonomy (NCBI): domain Eukaryota; kingdom Metazoa; phylum Chordata; class Mammalia; order Artiodactyla; family Bovidae; genus Neotragus; species Neotragus pygmaeus. The sequence continues at coordinate 3,414,407 of SJYV01045960.1, read as the reverse complement.
AATTTTTAAAATCTATTTGAGTAATTTCAGTATGATTTATAAATAGTTCTTCAAATGTGAGCTATTTTGCTTTTCTAAATCTAAAAGACATTAGGCACCGGTAAATGGGCAGTTATTTGGTGAAGCACATACGGGGCTGGATTTGGTTAGAAAAAAGCAAGGGCAATTATAAACTTTACCACTTGTTTAGAGCACAGTACATTTAAAAATATATACAAACAACGGCGCTTTGTTTTTACGTTTGGGAACATATATAGCTTTTGTTTTCAATTTAACCCAGGAAACTGTTCTAAAAAATCTAGAAAACTGTGGCAGTAAGAACTAGACATCTGTATATATATCAGGAGTCCCCAATTATGTGACTTAATTGTACAGTGAAACGGTTTTCAGGGTAGAAGTGGACTCTGACTACAACTCATGGACACACCAAACGGTCTGCCTGGCTGAATTCTCCATTACTGCAGGTTTTCAAGTTGCGTGCCTTATTTGTTAGAAAGGATCAGTAATCGAATGAAAAGTTAGAAGACATGTCTTTCTAAGCATTTAAACTCGACCTGTTTGTGTTTATGTGTTCCTTCTCTGTAAAATGTTACCGAGTTTAAGTAAGGTAATTTCCATGAAGGGACTAGCACAGTGCCAGCACACACATCCGCTACTGCTGTTGCTACTGCTAGCACACACTCCAGAATTCCACGTCAGTTTGAAAAGTAAATGTCTTCTGACATTTGAACTAAAAATTAATGTACAGAACCTTAGCACTGGAAGAATTTTTAAAGATTTTTTAGTTATTTTCATTCAATCAATGAAAAAACTCGAGACCAAGAAGGCTTACCCCATACAGTCTGGCAAAAAATAGTAGAATCAGAACTCAAGGATCTTAATTTCCAATGACCCCATCCCTTTTCAATAAGTCATTCTGCTTTTCTTTTTAGATCAACTTCCACATAAAACACAAGTGATAATTACCCACAGCTACATTAGAGTACTTAGTTCTTGGCAGTAAAGATGTTTGATGACCTGACTCCCCTAGAGACTGGGAAATAAAGACAAGAGACCCCACCTGGTTTTGGTTTTTGTTCATGCAAAACAAAGTGTGTTCTTCCATTAGCTCCTCTCTTCACTAAGCAAGTATGACTGAGCGGCACTAAGATCACACTAGGTACCACAGAGCTAAAAGCGAACAAAAAGGACGTGAATCCCACCTGGAGCTTACGACCTAATAAGGAATACAGGTAAGAAGGGAAATGGCTACAACAGTGTGTCATGAGCACCAAGGAAGGTGACCTGCAAGCAACTCTGGAGATCCAGAGATGGGAGAGGCAGAGGCGAGGCCCTCAGTAAAGATTTATCTAAATATTGACAGTTTACTGTAAACAACAAGGGAGAAAGCTCCAAAGGAAACTTCTCCAAGTGACCTGCTGGTACAAAGAAAGCAAGCGATCTAAAATTTTAAGCACTTTGAAAACTTTAGGAATCTGAAATAAGTAGAATAAAAGATATTCTAAAACTGGTACAGATACCTTAGGTATGATTTTGTTTCACTCTAGGAATCACCATTCTGATATTCAGACTTAAGTTTAAACTTCTAATTTTCCTGCACAGCCAGTTGGACTGTGGCTGACTCATCAGTGCAACTGGCAACATCCACATCCCATGTAAACACACAAAACTAAGTGCTTACTCTTCCCGCTTAACTTCACTCCCAGGGATGATTTTGACGTAAGATTTCGGAAACCATCCTCTTCCTCCGTGAACCTCCCCAAACCACCAATTTTCTTGCTGCTCCAAGACAGTAATAATATCATGTTTTGAGAAGTTCAAGTGGTTTTCCTTCTTTGCCGTCCAAGAACAAAGGGCCTGTGCTTTCAGGTTTTCCACAACCTGTCCCTGTGAATACAAAACCACAAGATCAAAAACAGACAGAAAATGACGACAACTGTGATTTCTGTTTCCTAGGATATAACATACTTACTGCTCTAACAGCAGACTGGTTTGGTATGGCGGTGAGTTATCATCAACGATGACTTAAGATAATCTTAATCTACTAACTGATTTAAAATTATATACGATAGACAACCATCTGAATAGCCTTCTATGAATTTAAAGACCCAACACTTAACATTCAAGGAGACACCTTGGCATTAAGCACCATGGGTATGGAAGGCAAACCCTGTACTGAAGAAGCGTACTCATAGACCTGCTAAGTATGTATCACATAACAAATGAAAAGGGAAACCCTTTCTTTCCTCACTTTCAAGTCTCCACATTGCAGTGGATCCAGTTTATTCCACTAGGAATGGTGATGCAGCTGTGCTCGACCTTCCTCCACTTTTGTATTTTTCTCGTAACTTCTTCACATTCTGATTTCTCCTTTCTTTTCTTCTCTCAGAGGAAGGAGTGTTTCTGTTTTGTTGATAAGGCTAACCCCTCTACCTGGGCTCTAAACTTTCGACCAGGCCCTCCCATCTTCTAAAAATATTTTGTAACGCTGTGAATTCTCTCTTTTGAATCTGTAATTTCTTTACTTCTCTACTTAATTCTACTTCTAAATTTCTTAAAGAAACAGAAATCTTGTACTTGCTCTCCAATTTCACCCCTCAGTCCATTCTAATTTAGGTTCTGCAACAGTTGTTAATACTGAACTTCTTGACAAGGTCATTGATAACTTCAGAGCTAAAAGCTTCTTCAAACTCTTACTTTCCCTGATCTCTGACTGGTGGTAACATCACTGAAATCCCTCCAGTTTTCTGAAGCTCACCGTCTGGTGACTGACGGCTCCTCTTTGGTCCAGCCTCTTTCTCTTCCTGTTTCACATAATTTCTCTTAAAATCTTATTTATGCCTGCTGCAGCTAAGTCGCTTCAGTCGTGTCCAACTCTGTGCGACCCCATAGACAGCAGCCCACCAGGATCCCCTGTCCCTGGGATTCTCCAGGCAAGAACACTGGAGTGGGTTGCCATTTCCTTCTCCAATGCAGGAAAGTGAAAAGTGAAAGTGAAGTCGCTCAGTCATGTCCAACCATCAGCGACCCCATGGACTGCAGCATTCCAGGCTCCTCCGTCCATGGGATTTTCCAGGCAAGAGTACTAACTAGAGTGGGGTGCCATTGCCTTCTCTAGGACTTCTCAAATCTGTATCTTTTAAAATTTATATGCTTTTATTTACTTATTTCTGGCTGGGCAGGGTCTTCATTGCTGCTCAGGCTTTTCTCTAGTTGCAGGGAGAGGGGGCTGCTCTCTAGCTGTGGTACCCAGGCTTCTTGTTGCAGCGGCTTCTGTTGCGGAGCACAGGTTCTAGGGTGCGTGGGTTCAGACGGTGAAGCTCATGGGCTCGAGAGCACAGGCTCGGTAGTTGTGGTGCAGAGGCTTAGTTGCTCTGTGGCATGTAGGATATTCCTGGATCAGGGATCACTCACGTCTCCTGCATTAGCAGGTGTATTCTTTACCACTGAGCTACCAGGGAAGCCTTCAAATCTATATTTCAACTGTAACTTTATCTTTCGACCTCCAGACTTGTAAATCAAGCTGCCTGCTGGGCCTGGCCCTCATGCTTAGATATAACCTGAGTTATACATCTGAAATGTAATCACTTTTAGAACTCACCAAACCCATTCCTCCTACACTGCACAATGATACCACCATCCTCTCAGTCACTTGAGCTAAAGACCCTGAAGAGGTATCTTTAACTGCAACTTCTTCCTCATTCCTCATATTCGATGGGATTGCCCAATTTGGGTTGACTGATACTTTTTTAAGTCCCTCCCCTTTTCTGTATATTTTCGCTACTGTGACACTGGTTCACAGCATCACCTATTACTACTGTAATATCCACCCTTTGGTGGTCTCCTCCCTTTGCTTCCTTCTACCAATCTGGCCTCTATATGACTGCCAGAGTTCTCTCTCTAAAATACACAACTTAACTCTCCTTTTGAAAACCTTCACGGGCTTTCCACTGGTAGCTCAGATGGTAAAGAATCTGCCTGCAATGCGGGAGACCTGGGTTCGATCACTGAGTTGGGAAGATCTCCTGGAGAAGGGAACGGCTACCCACTCCAGTATTCTGGCCTGGAGAATTCCATGGACAGAGGAGCCTGGCAAGCTATAGACCATGGGGTCGCAAACAGTCAGATACAACTGAGCGACGTTCACATGGACTTTCCACTGCCAGCTGCTCAGCATGGCATTAAATGCTTCACAAGTAAATCTCAACCTCTCTCTCCAACTACATTTTAACCCTTTCTTTATGAATCTGGTAATCTAGCCACACTATAAACAATACTTGTCTCCTATAAACTCCTGTGTTAACATGCCTCAGTGACTTTCCCCAATTGTTCATTATAGGAGTAACTTTCCTTCTCTGTTTGTTAAAAGCTTGCTCATTTTTGAGAGTTCTACTGAAATGCCTTAACTATTGTGAAGCCTGCTCTGATTCCCACTGGTTGAACTGAAATACTCTCTCTTCTGTATACCCTTTAGGATTTCATAAAATATCTTTATTACAATACTTCTCATAGTTATTTATTTGTGTCTTCATTAGCTGATGACTTACTAAAGACAGAATTTTCTTCCATTAAATTTCTAACACGGAATAAATGCCTAGGACCCATGGTCACACAATAAACATTTTTTGAGTAAGGTGAAATCTGCAGGACTCTATTTAAAGTCTGCAATTTCTTTTTAACAATGTTAATGCAACAATGGGCTTCCCTCATACCTCACTCTGTAANCTAACACGGAATAAATGCCTAGGACCCATGGTCACACAATAAACATTTTTTGAGTAAGGTGAAATCTGCAGGACTCTATTTAAAGTCTGCAATTTCTTTTTAATAATGTTAATGCAACAATGGGCTTCCCTCATACCTCACTCTGTAAAGACTCTGCCTGCAATGCAGGAGACCTGGGTTCAATTCCTGGGTCAGGAAGACTCCCTAGAGAAGGAAACGGCAACCCACTCCAGTATTCTTGCCTGGAGGATCCCATGGACAGAGGAGCCTGGCAGGCGTATATGAGGTTGCAAGAGTCTGACATGACTTAGCGACTAAACCACCGGCAAAGTAAATGCTTGCATCTCGGTTACATCTAAACCAGAGGCTAAATACACATATAATACAGTTCTCACACAATGACTTAATTAAGGAAAATGACAAACAAACAAAAATTCCCCCAAGCTCACAGCTCTTCTTACAATAATTACAAATTAAGAATATAATTAAATTTGTAACGATGATATTTTGAGTTTAGAAAACTTAGCTGGTAGCAACTTGTTACTAAGAGAATAAATTGTTGAGAAACCCCTAATAATTTCTTCAACTTTGTATCACACATGAATGGTTAAGATCCAAAACTAAATGCTACAAACTGGCAAATGAATCAATGAAGCCTTTGTGCAAAAATCTTCATTCTATTTTATATGAAGCAGGAGCAATGTAAAAGAATAAAACACACTAAAATGAAATATACAAACCTGTCCATGAATCGGTGATATAGACACAGGGGACACAGTGCGAGTAAAAGCTGATTTTTTCTGCCATGATGTGTTAACACTTAGGTTTGAAAAAGATACATTTTGATAATTGGTCACAGATGCTGGTTGGTTTGAAGAAAGTGATCTATAAATATAACAATATGATGTAAGTATACTTAATTATTTAGAATCTAATGAAGTACTACCAATTTATCTACTCATATATAATATACATTGTGCTTAAACACAAATTATTTAAAAAAATCATGACCTATGTTTTTATTTACTAAACTTCAGTATTAAATTTGGAATAAAAGGTACTCTGACAGAGTCCAGTGCAGATTACAATATGATTAAATATCAGGTTGATACAAATACATATTAGGGATTCAAACATGTACAGTGACATATAAATTCCGTTATCAGCTACAAACTTACTCAGAAGTTGAGGTAGCAGATACTGTAGGAGGAAGTAAGGCTTTCTTAGGAGACACAGATTTTTCACTTGATGTCACTTTTTCTACATAATTGCATGGAAACCAGCCAAAATTTCCTTGAAAACCACCATAAAGCCAACCAGGTTCTCCTACAGTTTTTTCATCAACCTACGGAAACAAAAAGAAGAATTAGCAGTCGTCAGAAGCCACATATTTGCAAAGAGAAGAGATGCAGAACACTGTCCAGCAGCCTAATTTTCAGAATCAAGTCCATCTAACTACATGGTTAAAGCATTTTATACAATATGCTGGGAGGGATTGGGGGCAGGAGAAGAAGGGGACGACAAGAGGATGAGATGGCTGGATGGCATCACTGACTCGATGGACGTGAGTGAACTCCAGGAGTTGGTGATGGACAGGGAGGCCTGGCGTGCTGCAATTCATGGGGTTGCAAAGAGTCGGACACGACTGAACGACTGAACTACTTCAGCAAAATTTATGATCCCATCCACTCTTTCATCCAGCCCTCCAACCACAAAGGAAAGTGTACCCAGTCCTTCCACCTCTCCCTCTTCCTGGGCTCTAGATCCCAATCCCTCCACACTGTCAAGAATCTTTCTCGTCTCCGCCCACTGGTCAGAACAGAGAGGTCTGACAAGGAGGCCTGAGGTGCCTTCCTGAGCATTTGTGTTCTATGTGTTGATCTCAATCGTGGCTTCAATCATTTATGTTGTCATTGTTTTACTTGTGAAGTTGTGACTCTTTTGCGACCCCATGGACTGCAGCCCGCCAGGCTCCTCTGTCCATGGAATTTCCTAGGCAAGAATACTGGAGTGAGTGGCCATTTCTTCCTCCAGGGGATCTTCCTGACCCAGGGAATTAACTCATATCTCCTGCACTGGCAGGTGGATTCTTTTACCACGAGCCACCTGGGAAGCCCCTTCAAAGATTTACATATGTGTATAAATTATTAGAGCTATTCACTGATGGCTGTGCACTTTACTAAATATAAATTATAGCTTAATTGGAGAAAAGAATCTCCCTCTATTAGTAATTTACTCTTTCTGGTATCATTAACCCTTTTTCTCTGCAGACCCTTTCTATCATTAGATGTGCTCAAGCTTCTGCCAAGTTAAAAAAAACAAGAAAACAGAACAACTTCCCTCAATCCACTTGTCATTATTTTCCACCTTCACTTCCTTCTCCCCTTCAGAAGCCAAGCTCCTTCAAGAGTTTTATATATTCACTGTCTCCTCCTTCCTCCCCTCCAACTGTTCAACTCACAGAAATCTGGCTTCTTCCTCCACTATTCCACTCAACTAATACTCTTCTCAAGGTTAACAGTAACTGTGCTGTTACTAATGCAATGGTTATTTCTTCTAGAGCACTGTCTTGTTTTACCTGTGGATCACTCTTCTCAGACTTCCCTGACGCCACACTCTGTTTCGCTTCTTCCTCTAATCATTCTTCCCTGGCTCCTCTTCCTCTGACTATCCCTCAGTGTCCATGCTTCCCAGAGAGTGCACCCTCAGCCATCTTCCCCCTTCTTTATTCCCCCTTAGGGGAGCTCTGCCAGTCACATCTTCAATGACCATCGCAACACACGGATGACATCCAAACTGGCCCCCTCTGACCTTTGCCAGGGATCTCTCTAGATACCTCTGGATACGTAACTGTTGCCTAGAAATCTGAAACTCATCCCAAACTGAACTTATTATAATTCCCCCTTAAATGTCCTCCTTCTAATCTTCCACTCTTAGTGAATGAACACCATTATTAACTAAGCTGTTCAAATCAGGTGTATGCATGCATGCTAAGCTGCTCCAGTCATGTCCAACTCTTTGCAACCCTATGGACTGTAGCCCACCTGGTTCCTCTGTCCATGGGGATTCTCCAGTGAGAATACTGGAGTGGGTTGCCATGCCCTCCTCCAGGGGATCTTTCTGACCCAGGGCTTAAACCTGCATCTCTTGCATCTCTTGCATTGGCAGGCGGGTTCTTTACTGCTAGTGCTACCTGGGAAGCCTCCAAATTAGATATCTGACAGTAACTCATGACATTCTTTACATCAATGATTCGGCAGAGAACATAAGCACGCAAGAAACTCCAGCTAACCTTATGTTCCTGCTGTCACCACCACCAGACTGGCCCTCTGACTGTGGGAGAGGTCTGTTCTAAAGTGGGCAGCCGTCCACACCCTTCTTCTACTTCTTTGGGATGTCTATCTTTCTCAATAAACTGTAAACTTATTCAGAGCAGAGACTGTGAAATGTTTACTATATCCCTCGCCTAGTATAACCTCCAACAAGAATCTGCTGAAACAAAAGATATAATCAAAACTATAAGTAGGCTCTTGACCAGACATGCCCAGACAGGCTATATTTCTTCATTCTTGGATACCACCTCATCACCACCAACTAGACAAGAAGGAATGGCGGGCCAGGGGACTGGGGACTCAAGCTGCCTATGTGATGGACCTCCCTCAGCTGAGGAGCAGCTACGCATGGCCACTGTGGCAATGGCAACAGAAGCAGTGTGTAGCTGCAGAGGATGCTGAGCGTCTGAATAGTCGGGTCCTGTAAACCCTCGTCCAAGTACCAGTCAGCTTTTGCTACTCAACTGATAAAATACACCAAACTGGTGACAACGCAGGTTAAAAAAGGAAACTGACATGGCTAGGTCATCTAGGCAATAAAACCTTTATTTTCTAAGAAGAAAACTGAAGTCGGGACTAAAGTCCAAGTCGCTCTGCTTCTGCAGCCTGTATTCCTCCTAAAGTATCACAATAGCTCAATCAATGCTATTCCCTGCATCTTCTCTTATTCGTCCATTTTACATGGCACGTGATTATACAATAAAATCCTTTTGTTCTGCATCTAGTTAGAAGTTAGAACTACAGAACCTAACTCCTTCAACTCTTCTAATGGTTGTCAGAAAATAACTAGCTCTCCCAAATGTCATTGGTAATTTATTAAAATAAAATCAGTGTCACTTTTTATGGCATAACGCAGCATGGCCTAGTGAAAAGAACACTGGGTTTAGAAATGAAAAGACATGTACTCGCACTCCAAGCTGGCGGTGTGCTGCTGAGGATTACAGCTTCTGTAAGTCTTCCTTACCTGTAATGTCATCTGCAGATCTGCAGTATGTCTTAAGAACAAAATGAGGTGGTGCTGAAGATGTATTTTTAAAATGGTAAATTACTGTATAATTCTTTACCGTCTGAGCCACCAGGGAAGCCCCATAATAGTATATTCAATATTATTATTGAAGTAATACAGTACAGTGCACTGAGCTTATTCATGAGAAAAAAGAAAAGACTTTGTTTCCAACCTGTATTATATCCCCAGAATTAAAACTCATTTCATCATGGTTCCTTGCTTCAAAGCGATATAACGCTCTGTAATTCACCAAAGTACCAGCTGGCTCACCTAAAGAGAAGATTAGTATCATTATTTGCTTCTTTCATAGATACACATCTTTGCTATGACTCAATGAAGAGCTCAAAAAGAAAACAAACAAACAAACTGAGCATCAAACAGTATAATGAGAGTCCATTTGATATAGGCTTGTTGGATTTAAGCATTTTTAACAGTCACAGAATCAATATAAAAAACAAACAAGGATATTTGTCTTAAGCAAGAGTCAGCAAAACAAAGAGAGGACTGGCAGGATGTGTCACTGGCATGGATAAGGGAAGGTGAGGGCTGGTGACTGAGCTGTGCCAGGTGGAGGGAGGCTAAGCTGCAAGAGGCTTAACTTGATCTGTGGAGGTCAGACTACCACAGGGAAGACGAGCACAAAAGGGAGGTCACAGGTGAGGAAGTGAGTCAGTATAAACAGGGTTAATTACAGATTCATCAGTACGGTTCTAAAAACAAAGATAGCAGAAGGGCTCACAAGTATACTAGACTTACTAGATTAAAGATATTTTACTTTGTTCATTTGTAGAATAATTGCCTTAACTTAAAAATTTTTTAATACATTGTCATTAATCAAGGATTCAAAAATATGTGTATCCAGAAAAAATACAATACTACTTAAGTTGTTAATATTTTAGAAATACACTGTGAAGGGGTACTAAAAACAACGTGTATCATCTGAGAAAATTTCACTGTGCAGAGGCTTAACACTTTACTGTTACTTCATTAAAATAAACAGTTTAGTTACACTAGTGAAATAAAGCATTTTAAATTACTTCAGTTATGAACACTGTGTCCAGGTTTATGCATTGGTAGTGATGACTACTTTCTTTTCTTTGTGTCATTTGAAGATTTCTAACCTCAATCTGTTTTAGTAAGACCACATACTTCTCATCCAAGTTTAATTTAGAAAAAGAATTAGCGTCCATTTAAATTTTCTTCTTTTTGTCTCATTCGAATTTTTTTTCTTGTTGCTTTTGTTGCTCTGTTTCAGAAAAATCAAACCAATTATTTTTATCCTTATCCTTACTTTGTTTCTCTTCAGCTTTCCGCTCCATTTCTTGAACTTTTTCCTGTGCTTTTTCTTCTTGGAGTTGTTTTTGTTTTTCTTCTTCCTCCTTTCTAAGATTTTCTTTCCATAAGTTTTCTTTTCCTTGTTTTGCTTTCCTTTATAAAAAAGAAAAAGTTCGCATAATGTCTTAAATTTCTTTCATGCAAAATAAAAACATAATAGATCTTCTTCCTAACTGAAGAAAAATTAATATTTCTTATATATTTAAATATAATCTTAAGCATAATTACATATTTATTACATACAGCAAAGACATGTCTGGGGGGCGTGGAGAAACCATGGGGAATCAGGGCTGAAGGAGAAAACCAATTAGTCAATCAATCAAGAGAGAAACTATGGACAAACAGATGAGCTAAAGTGTATGACTAACAATTTCTCACACTCTCAGATTTATTCCTGCCAGCCAACCTCCCAAACCCAAGGGAAAAAAAGTGGAAAAAAATGGAAATGGAACTAATCAGAAAACAAATATAAAAACTGTGTTTACGTTTCCTTCCNTAACAATTTCTCACACTCTCAGATTTATTCCTGCCAGCCAACCTCCCAAACCCAAGGGAAAAAAAGTGGAAAAAAATGGAAATGGAACTAATCAGAAAACAAATATAAAAACTGTGTTTACGTTTCCTTCCCGTCTCTCTAGATCCTTCACCAGGGCTGCTGTCCAACTCTCACTCTCACTGTCCTGGCTAATCCCTGTTTTCAGGATTTAGTCATTGCTATGAAAATAGGAAGTGCTTCTGGATAGACAGATTACTTCTTATATGATCAATTAAAAGTCTTTTTCCTTTGTTAGATTTTGGTTAACAGATCATTTTTCCTTGAGAGGTCTGTGCTTCTGTACAAGTTTTTATGACATTTGATACAGGTGTAGCTTGGTTTCTAGCTAGTCAAGATGACCTGTGGTCATACAGAATTAATGCTCATCACAGTTCTTCCTGCACATACTTTTGATGATCTTACTGAAGGCAGAGCAGTCACCACCAAATTTAACACTTTCTTCTAGCCTCAGCATACTCTATCAGGGGCTGTGACGACTGTGACTGATGCATCCTGGGTTTTGGGGGACACTTATGCCCCACGAAGGTGAAAGTCTTGGTTTAATTCTGTATCTCTATTCCTATAATTCCTGGAAGAATTTGGAAATCCTAGGTAATTTTAAAAACTGTAGACCCACTTAGTCATGAAGCCTTTCTCCTCATCCCCTAAATGTCTTATACCTCATACTCCTGGTTCATTATCACACAACTAGCTTCCACTCAACCCTCTGCGAACCCTCCTACACCCTCTAACACTTTGCAGAGTGCTTTCTCTAGCATTTTCTGTAACTGACATCCACCTCTCCTTTCAGAAGTACGCTTCTCTAGCAGTCTTGACTTAATTCCAACCAATATTCCCTTTCCTAGTTCCTTGGTAATGTTCTCTGACAGTCTCTCATGTCTAGGATGACGTGACCTACCTTCATTTAAAGTGCCATAGCATTATGAACACCACTATCAGGGTACTTGCCACATGTTTATTGAGATAAAGAAAAGACATGAGAGTTAAGAGAACATAAAATTAAGTTTTGGTAAAGTTTCTAAGTTTGTGGATGAGAAACCGGTCCAGGGCCAGAAGATGCTTCAGAAGTTGGACGAAAGGCAGAGAGACCAGACCTACAATGGGAGAACCTGACTATTACCAATAGCTTTGGGTAAGAAGGCAACACAGCTGGGCAAGTGGCCAAGAAGTCAAGATACAGTACTAAGATCCAGCTCTGAACCAATCCTACGTGTTCTGATTGCTTCCCTCTACTAAACTAGGATGATGTGTGAAGACGGTAAATAAATGAAAATGTGCATTGCTAATATGGTCAACTGGGCTGAAAGGAACCATGAGCAATGATGGAGAGAGATCAAGACTAGCATGTGTCAACAGAAAATCCTAGCACAGTGACCAGTTCACAGCCACTGCACAGTTCCCTTGTGGCACACAACGCTGCACAAGTTAGGTGGCAGATAAAGGCCTCCTTAATTTAAACTTTACTGCCTCTGCTGCTGCTGCTAAGTCGCTTCAGTCGCGTCCGACTCTGTGCGACCCCATAGTCCCCATGCGACTACCTTCCACAGTTGCAGAGTCCCCCTGTGACTCTGTGTGCAGCTCCACCGTCCCTGGGATTCTCCAGGCAAGAGTACTGGAGTGGGTTGCCATGGCCTTCTCTGGTATCTCTTGCTAGGGAGTCACAAAAGTATGAGTCTTGGAGTAAAAAATGTCACAGCTATTTGCTTAGCTGTCTGAATCCCCTACTAGAATTATGAGGAATCTAGAGACAAGGAGTAACCCAGAGTTTACCTGCATCACAGTCAACAGTGACCACTAAATTAAAAATGTGCTGAGGTGGATATTCTGAAGTTAGTAAGAAAAGAGACCTGCTATATGGTATGTGTCTTTCTTGTCTTCCCAGTAGCTATTTCATGGACATTACTTTTCTATTCTTCTCCAGGGTAAAGAAATGCTGGTGTGTTGATATTTGCTAATTATAATTTCTGACACTAGAGAACTTAGGAGAAACACAGGAAAGTGTCAGAAGTAGAATCTTACCGACAGAAAAAAAGTCACGTGAAGTCTCTAAATGAATGGCTCTATGCTTCAGATATACAACTGTCTCACTTTTCATTGCTACAAATGGAGGCAGGTAATGTAGCCCAGATATATACAAAGAAAACTGTATCCACATGGCATTTCTGCACTCAATATTACACTCTATAAAATTAAGTATTGGGTTTTTATGATTTCTCAGGAAACAGTAATAGATTTACTATGGAAAGACAAAAATAATGAGTGCTTATTACCTACTAAACATTATACTTGGCTCTTTAATCTTATTTAATTCTGAATTAGCTATGAGGTATGCATTACTGTGTCTATTTTTCAGATGGTAAAAACTGAGGTTCCAAAAGGTAAAGTGACTTCACCAAGGTCATTCAGATAGTAATTGGTACATCAAGATAACCCAGGTTGAACTCTGAAGCCTGTAGTTTTCACTAAGGGGACATTTACAATTGGTTACTGTAAACTCAGTCCACAAAAGAAGGATTAAACTTCTAAACTTTATAATCTAATTAGCATCTTAGGATAATAACTTTATTCACCTTATATTATTCATAGTCAAACTAAAGATATGGGCAACAACAATTAGAATTTTAGTAGCAACACAGCATAATAAATTGATCAACTACATTACCTTGTAGCCTCATCTTCTAGTTTCTTTTTCTGTATTAACTCTGATCTTTTTCTTTCAATTTCCCTCAGTTTGTCACGTTTAATCTTATAAAGCTGTTCAATGGCTAACTGCTGTGTATTGTAGCTTTCTCTCAGTTCCTAAGGAGAAAATAGAAAGTTAATATGGCATGGATTTAAATACTTTTGCCTTACATAAAAATGTGCCAACTGCATTTAAAGATAAAAATCATAAAGCAAGTTAAACTAAAGTAAAAAAGATTAAAAGTCTTAAAAAAGATGATTTTAAAAAATCTTGAATACATTAAATACTGAAGGTACATGGCCACTGAGGACAAATGTATGTTAAAATCAACTGCTTTTATACTAATTCATTCCTAAGGAACAAAAATCTTTTACAAGCCAAGTATTTGATTTGGTAATTCGTTTTCAATAGAAAAGCAATCCATTAAAAATTCAGGGAAAACAGTTTGCTTGTTACAACATTTGAAGAGGAATTTTGTTCAGTCATAGTTTTGACATGTGTAGTTGAACCAAGTTACCCATAACTTTTATCCAGTCAGATATTGAACACAGAAGTAATTATTTAATAAACTATGCAATATTTAATTTAAATAATTTAATAACTAAAATGGAAAAGATAACATCTACCTAAAACCATGACTAGAGTGGGTCAAAATAATGAAAAGTATTAAACAGGAATTAAATGTTTATTGAGCATCTAGTTCTGTGCAAAATGCTATAAAGATTCAGAGGACCCAATCCAAGACCATGTGACTACTGAGTCTATAGTCCTTGTCTTCAAAGAATTCAGCCTCAAAGTGGAGAAAAGTGCCAAAATCTGGAATATAGTTGAGTGTCTTAGCAGAAACCTGTGATTATCCACTCAGCATCCCTTCCCCTTCTCCACTAACATACTCTTCCTCCTTTAGGGATGTTGCTTTACCCCCTGAAAACCACCTTCTATGTGGTTTTGAAGAGTCGGTCACACTCAGTGCTCCTCCCACTTCCACCCAAGTGAGGTCACATGATCTACACAATCACAGCACCTCACCCCCTGGTAAGAATGACTGGTGCAAAGGACATGCACGTGATCCAAGCTGGACCACAATCCCTTCCCAGGATTCAGATATATTGAGGAGGGGAGAAAGAAGCCTTTCCCTCACTAAACTCATTAAAGTGAGGGCAAGGTAAACCTGGGGCTGCCCCATTTCCTAGTGAGGCCATCAGGGGTAGAAATGAAGTCAACACCGGAAAGACAGAAGCAAAGATTAGAGAGAGAGAGAGGTGGGGCAAGGAGTGCTGGGGAACCAAATCTCTGACTTCACTCCCGTGTCGAGGAACTGCCCCTTCTACTGATTCAGTTAGCGGTCCTAGTATTTTTCCAATTACCACTCTTTAGCTTAACTACTTTGGGTTTTTTTGTGTGTGTTTTCTTTTTTTAAGTAATAAACACAGCAAATATTTAATTATCACTTGCTTTACAACACAATATTTGCACAAAAGATCTTTGAGGAAGATAAAATCATCATACTTGCTTTAAAAATAAGGAAACTGAGGCACAGAGAAATTTTGTATGCCCAATATCATAATACTAGTATAAGACAGAACTGGGATAAAGTATGCTTTTATTATTTGCTTAATTAAATGTAAAAATAAAATATCTATATGTAAAGAATATTGTCACATTGCTTTATTGATGGATGAATATTGAAACCATCTTAAGTTCATATGGAATTTCAGGAAAGCCATATATTGTAGTGGGACTCCACAAACTTACACTTTATTTTTTTGCATCTTTTATTTTTTTATTATAAATTTATTTATTTTAATTGGTGGCTAATTACAATATTGTATTGGTTTTGCCATACATCAACATGAATCCACCACGGTATACAACTGAATTTCTTTTACTTGGAATCTATAGAATACTGAACAAGATGGTAGAAAAAGGCTGGGTTAAGGAAGAGGAAAAAACTCCAAAAACAAGGAAACTACCACAAAAACCTGAAGTAAACAAAGGAAGCTTCACAGCAAAGGTGGGAGCTTAGACCACATTTGGATAGAATTTTTGGGTAAAAGATGTCTTGGGGCATCTATCTATACACAAAAACAAACACTGCAAGTCATGAGCAAACAAAGGAAAGCAGCCTAAGCTCTGTTTCCTTCCAGAAATAAAAATATTTTACAGGTGAACCCTTTAAACTAGACTGAGTGAATGTGGTATTCAGAGAGTATGTCCAAAATGTCTAAGCTCAAGACTTAAGGCAATAATAATACAAATACCACACTTCACAGCAAAGTTTTCACAGCTCTCAGCTCTCTCTCTTACAGATCTCAGTTCTCTCTGTTGCACCTTTCTCTAGACTCTACTGAAAAGCAGAAGACTACCGTGGTTACAGTCTATGGAGAAGTAGCCTGGTGTAGTGAAAGGACTTCAGGAGCATGGGTCTGGAATAAGACCCCCAAGATCTGAATCAGGCTCTGTTAGTGACTAGCTGAGTAACCACAGGAAACCTCACAGTCTCATCTGTAAAATGAGGTTAATTACAGTTCATGCCCCACAGCATTGCTATGAGAACTGAATGGGTTAACACACATAAAGTGCTTATAATAGTGCAGGGCACTGAGTGCATCCTTAATAAATATTAGCTATATTACTGGCTGAAGTCATAAAAAGGAGAATTGTAAGTTTAAAACCAAAGTGGAGAGGAGCCAAATTAATGTCTGATCTTAATATGGTTGCAAGCTTAGCCCTCTAACTTGTCCTTTAAAATATTGTTCCAGGGACTACTCTGGTGGTCCAGTGGCTAAGACTTCACGCTCCCAATGCAAGGGGCCTGGGTTCAATCCCTGATCAGGGAACTAGATCCTGCATGCCAAAACTAAGACCAGCCAAATAAATAAATAAAGGTTAAAAAAAAAAATACTGTTCCAAGTCTTCCTTCATTAGCCATTCCTCCTGTGTCTGAATTAACGAGCTTCTTTGCGCTCTGCAAGGCATTATGTGCATTCTCCTATCACAAGCAGCATCTTCCAACTGTATGACTGTCTCTCCACTGGAGTGAGTTTCTTGACAACAGGACTGTCTTTCATCAAAATAATCCCAGCCAAGAGAGAGCCTGGTAGACTATACACCTGGTAGACTATAGTTATTTAGTTAGTATTTACTGGGTGAATGAAAATACATAAACCATAGTTAAGGTAAGGTAAGTCACTCAGTTATGCATGACTCTCTGTGACCCCACGGACTATGGCCTGCAGGCTTCTCTGTCCATGGAATCCTCCAGGCAAGAATACTGGAGTGGGTTGCCAGGCCCTCCTCCAGGGGATCTTCCAGATCCAGGGATGGAACCCGGGTCTCCTGCATTGCAGGCACTCTTTCATCATACATAAACCATAGTCTATGCATATTAGTAAGACGTGACAAGTACCATGGGGCTTGCCAAAAACATCTCCTCTACCTGAGTTACAATGATCCTAGAAAGTACCATTAGACTCATTCCTCTGAGTTAAGTCATGCTTCTAGGAGGTCCTGGTTAAATCTAATAGTTAACTATCACTTTGTAGGACAGCATAAATTAACACAGCACTGTAAAATAAGTATACTTTGATTTTAAAAATAATCCATCTATTAACTGAAAACAAGTAAACAATTTGCACTTATGAACAGAGCTGTTCTCTATCTTAACAGAACAATAAAGCATTCTTTTCAAGTTAAGGAAGTTTTCTTCTGTTCCTAGAATGCTAATAACTTTTTCATTTTTTAATCATAAATAGATGCTAAATTTTATCAAATACCTTTTCTGCATTTAGAGAGATGAGCAATTGTTTTTCTCTTTTAACCTGCTTATATGGCAAATTACAGTAAACCATTTTTACATATCAAATCATCTTTGCCTGGATAAGTTAAATCCTACTTGGTCATAGCTGAGTATCGGTCTTATAAATTTCCATATTCAACTTTTCAATATTATTCAGAATTTTTGCCTCTATGCTAAAGTGATCTATAATGATCCTTTCTCACACTATTATCAAATTATGAGGTTGATGATAGTTTCATGTGATAAGTTGGGAATACTCCCTCTTCTATATTTTGAAACAGATGTATAAAATTGGAGTTATTTATTCCGTCAGCAAAATTCCAGGTCTGAACTCTCTTTTAGGGGAGATTTTATACTACAGAATTAAAATATTTCATGACAATAGAGCTACCTATTTTTTTCTTGAATCAGTGTTAACAAATTATAATTTGTTCATTTCACCTATGTTTTTATATTTATATGCAAAATTGTCATAATATTCCCTCTTATTGTTTGTAATGTATTCAGTTTTTCCTTTTTACTCCTAACTTTATTTTTACTTCCTTTTAAAAATGCCTTGCCAAAGGTTTGTTAATTTTTTTAATCTATAAAAGTAAAAATGTGGTTTTCTTAACTCTATTAAATATCTGTGTTCTATTTCACAATTCCCTTCTACTTTTTTCCTCCTTTATTATCCTAGTCTTTTTTTAGCTTCTTAAATTGAACACTTAGCTAATAAATTTTCATTTTTTCCCTAAAATAACCATTTAAGGTCAAATTCTGACTCCTGGGGTTGAATTTCTTTTTGCTACCTGTGTGACTCTGGGCAGCTTAATTTACTTCTATGTGAAATGTGAACCAATAATAGAAGGTATATCACAGGGGTAATGTTAAGGATTGTGAAAAGTGAAAGTGAAGTCGCTCAGTCGTGTCCAACTCTTTGCAACCCTATAGACGGTAGCCTACCAGGCTCCCTCCATCCATGGGATTTTCCATACAAGAGTACTGGAGTGGGTTGCCATTTCCTTCTCCAATGTTAAGGATTAAATAAATTAATATAAGTAAAACATTTAGGGCAGTGCCAGTCACAGAGAAAGCCTGTAATAATCTTATCTATTATTACTACAGCTTGATTTATGAATTATAAAATAATTATTGACTCCTGATATGAAATATGAGGAATCTGCTCATTTATACTATCCCATATCTCCTCATTTCCCAATGTTTGGCTGTAACTTAAAAATAGACTTAAACTACTATTTCATTTTCATAAACATTTGACAACATTTTGCAACTCTAAATTTTTCTTTTTGAAAATTTTCAGATTTACAAAAAATCTGACTAAGTTGCATACACTGATGCTTTCACCCCCTAGAACTTCATCATTATTCCACATAACTATTGTCAATAATGACATAGTAATATTATTTAATACAGAACTCTTATTCCAAAAATGTTCCCAATCGTGTAAACACTGTCCTTAATAAGTCTTTTTTTTTTTTTTTAGATCCACTATCCAATCAAGGACCATACACTTTGTTTCATTGTTGTGAGGTTTCCTCCATTTTTTTATGAGTGTCACATTTCTAGTGTGTGGGTTAGTATATTATAGACCAAACCACAATTTGGGTTTGCCTAATTATTTCCTTACATTTACAAAGATGAAATATTTTTGGCAAAAAAAGCACAGAAGTGATGTGTCTTTCTCAGTGCATCCTACCAGGAGACACGTAATGTCAGCTGTGCCGTTCTGGTAATAGTAAACATGACTGCCTGGCTGAGGATGCTTTACCTGGTTTCTGGCCTGAGGTAATAGTAGTAAATATGACTGACTTGGTTTCTGGCCTGAGTATTTTTGCTGCTCTTCATTGCCTTTTCGAGATGACTATTTCTCCTCACTCGTACAAATTTTGTGCTTCTGAGGCTCAGAATACCATCCAGCAGTCCCACCCTCCCCTTGCTCTTTACTGTCATGTATCAATCACCTGGTCACTGCTCCTCACGCATTCATTTTCATTATTCTCCCAATCTTTGACAGCCACATAGACAACCCCATCAAAACCTAAATTCAGGCTGATCTCCTCAATGATGACCTCTTTTTTTAGCGGGGGGGGGGGTCCATTTGATCTCTCACTTGCATTATTATATCTTGTCATCAGCTCAAAGAAAACTACCATTGATCAGTATCCCATTTTCCAAACATAAGTTCTTATCCTTCAAGCTTTTCTTATATGTGATGCATCCATTTCAACAGTTTTTCAACCTCTCTGGGACCTCTCTTTTTCCATCAACAACCATTCCTCTTTTCATATCCCTTCATGTTCAAAACATATGTCAGAGTTTATTTTTATCATAATTACTGTGTTAAGATCTGTAGCTCCCTTGTTCGTCCCTCTCTGCCCATGTCTATTAAAACCTCAAACCTGTTTAAATCTATGAATCTATGCCATTACTCTTTTCTGTGCTTACATACAAGCAGCTGAACTTTGGTGGAGAGAAAAAAGACCATTAGTCATGCTGTTTCTTTTTTAAATCCACCAGCTCCAACTGTGAATA
>SJYV01045960.1:3356586-3393475 GCA_006410875.1 Neotragus pygmaeus | reverse complement strand
TGCAACCCTATAGACGGTAGCCTACCAGGCTCCCTCCATCCACGGGATTTTCCATACAAGAGTACTGGAGTGGGTTGCCATTTCCTTCTCCAATGTTAAGGATTAAATAAATTAATATAAGTAAAACATTTAGGACAGTGCCAGTCACAGAGAAAGCCTGTAATAATCTTATCTATTATTACTACAGCTTGATTTATGAATTATAAAATAATTATTGACTCCTGATATGAAATATGAGGAATCTGCTCATTTATACTATCCCATATCTCCTCTTCATTTCCCAATGTTTGGCTGTAACTTAAAAATAGACTTAAACTACTATTTCATTTTCATAAACATTTGACAACATTTTGCAACTCTAAATTTTTCTTTTTGAAAATTTTCAGATTTACAAAAAATCTGACTAAGTTGCATACACTGATGCTTTCACCCCCTAGAACTTCATCATTATTCCACATAACTATTGTCAATAATGACATAGTAATATTATTTAATACAGAACTCTTATTCCAAAAATGTTCCCAATCGTGTAAACACTGTCCTTAATAAGTCTTTTTTTTTTTTTTTTAGATCCACTATCCAATCAAGGACCATACACTTTGTTTCATTGTTGTGAGGTTTCCTCCATTTTTTTATGAGTGTCACATTTCTAGTGTGTGGGTTAGTATATTATAGACCAAACCACAATTTGGGTTTGCCTAATTATTTCCTTACATTTACAAAGATGAAATATTTTTGGCAAAAAAAGCACAGAAGTGATGTGTCTTTCTCAGTGCATCCTACCAGGAGACACGTAATGTCAGCTGTGCCGTTCTGGTAATAGTAAACATGACTGCCTGGCTGAGGATGCTTTACCTGGTTTCTGGCCTGAGGTAATAGTAGTAAATATGACTGACTTGGTTTCTGGCCTGAGTATTTTTGCTGCTCTTCATTGCCTTTTCGAGATGACTATTTCTCCTCACTCGTACAAATTTTGTGCTTCTGAGGCTCAGAATACCATCCAGCAGTCCCACCCTCCCCTTGCTCTTTACTGTCATGTATCAATCACCTGGTCACTGCTCCTCACGCATTCATTTTCATTATTCTCCCAATCTTTGACAGCCACATAGACAACCCCATCAAAACCTAAATTCAGGCTGATCTCCTCAATGATGACCTCTTTTTTTAGCGGGGGGGGGGGTCCATTTGATCTCTCACTTGCATTATTATATCTTGTCATCAGCTCAAAGAAAACTACCATTGATCAGTATCCCATTTTCCAAACATAAGTTCTTATCCTTCAAGCTTTTCTTATATGTGATGCATCCATTTCAACAGTTTTTCAACCTCTCTGGGACCTCTCTTTTTCCATCAACAACCATTCCTCTTTTCATATCCCTTCATGTTCAAAACATATGTCAGAGTTTATTTTTATCATAATTACTGTGTTAAGATCTGTAGCTCCCTTGTTCGTCCCTCTCTGCCCATGTCTATTAAAACCTCAAACCTGTTTAAATCTATGAATCTATGCCATTACTCTTTTCTGTGCTTACATACAAGCAGCTGAACTTTGGTGGAGAGAAAAAAGACCATTAGTCATGCTGTTTCTTTTTTAAATCCACCAGCTCCAACTGTGAATAGGCATTCAAACACTGCTCAGGATATGGCCTGCTCTCTTCTGCTAAACTTGTCCCTTTGAGCCACACTGAGAGGTGTTATTTCATGGCCACTTTTCTCTCCTGAGATTTCCCAATCTTCCATTCACTCTCCCCACTACCAGCCAATAATCTTGCTACATTCAGCCAGACTAGATCTCCCTCATCTTTCCATCTCAAAAGCATTAAACCTTCCTGCATCTGATCCATCTTCTTCTAGTCTGAGTTATTCCATGTCCTCAACTATTCATGATTTGTTGCAACGATCCAACTTGCTTCTGATTTTAAGTATTGAAACTGTCAACTTCCTACTCTCCACCAACAAATTTAACTGACTTCATGCCTATCTTATCCCCATATGCTATACTGGAAATATTCTTTTTATCTTGAAGAACAAGATTCTATCTTAATCTGCTTCCCTGGAACTTTATTCCATCAATTATCACCACTTTAAANTACTCTCCACCAACAAATTTAACTGACTTCATGCCTATCTTATCCCCATATGCTATACTGGAAGTATTCTTTTTATCTTGAAGAACAAGATTCTATCTTAATCTGCTTCCCTGGAACTTTATTCCATCAATTATCACCACTTTAAAAGTCCCAATCTCTCACTTTTCTCCTCCCTCCCTTCCTCTCTCTTTACTATCTCCTTCAAGTCTTTTCTTTCCTTTTTTGAATTAAAAAAGTAGCCTTTACTTAAAAGAATAAATTACATGAAATGAGAAGTGTTCTTAAAATCTGGGATATATGGTTTCCTATTGGTTTTGACTAATTTTTTTCTACTTTTTTCTTATAAACTCTATACCAATAATAACTCTAACTGGTGCCCATCTTCTGACTGAGAACATTCAAAACCATTCATCCATTCAGCAAGTATGTACTGCCACCCATGATGTTCCATGCACCGTTCTAGGTGTTGGGAATTCAGCAATAAAATATTTGGCTTGAGTTGGCAATTAAGACCCTCTGATGGATATGGTTAGTTACCCAAAAAGCTCAATTTTCTCCATTTCATGCTTCTGTCCTAACAAAAACTATCCATTTCTCGTGTATCCATATGCTGCACAAAAAGGTGATACCACTTTCAAGGGTGGCCCCAATTATTCTTTTACTTTTCAACTTTATTATAAAGTATAACTGGTAAATAAAAACTATATATTTAAGGTATACAACTTGTTTTAATACACATATACACTGTGAAATGATCACCCTAATCAAGCTAATTAACATATTTATTTCTTCATATAGTTACCACTCTCTCTCCTCATTTCCTCCCTCCCTGTCTTCTCTCCCTCTTTCTTTCCTAAGAATGTTTAAGATCTATCCTCTTAACAATACTGTATTGTACAGTTCAAATTCGCTAACTATAGCTTATAGTCACTATGCTGTGCATTGGATTTCACAATTTTTCCATCTTGCATAACAAAATTTTGTATCCTTTGTTGTCTTTCTTAAACCAAAAAACCCCATTGCTCTCTTTTTAACTAATGCTTTCTTTTTCTCCATGCTCTCTTTTCACTCTCCTAAAGCTTTTCCCACTCACTCCACCCCTCCTCGGCTCCCATTCATTCCTGATCTGCAGCAATGCAGCTTCTGGTGGTCACTCAACTGAGATGACACTCTCAAAAAGGTCTTCAAAGGTCTCCTGTTGGCAATTCAATGGATACTTTCCAGTACTAAGTTAACTGACTGCTGCTAAGTCGCTTCAGTCGTGTCCGACTCTGTGCGACCCCATAGATGGCAGCCCACCAGGCTCCCCCTGTCCCTGGGATTCTCCAGGTAAGAACACTGGAGTGGGTTGCCATTTCCTTCTCCAATGCAGGAAAGTGAAAAGTGACTGACTGCTCTGTATCATTTCTAATGGCTACAGAAAGCCTCTTTTCTTGCTTTCTGTAACGACAGTCACTCTCCTGATCACTCTGACAGCATAGGTTTCATCTCCTTTTAGATTCCTAAATTGCCTCTGATGAAAGCATCAACAAGGAGTGAAAGGTTGGAAGGCAGGAAGCGGAAGGAAGAAAGTAAAACAAGGAACAAGAATAATCTGCAGGCCTGTGGAGAATCAAATGCTAACTCAAAGAATCAGACGTGTGTGTGTGAGCACAGTCCACAAACCATTGTCAAACTTCACTGTGTACATGAAGAAACAGGTTTAAACTTGTGTGTGACCTGAAGCACACATTCTAAGGTCAGATAATCTGGCCATTCGCGCTATAACCATAAAGGAAAGGCTGATATCATCTTTCCATCTACCTTTCTTCAGGTAACAATTGAGTTCTACTTCCTGCCGTCACTGTGTATGTACATTTACGTGCCCTATTGCCATCCACTTTAGTACTGAGTAGAATGTATTTTAAAATCTACGAGGCTCAGCTAGTGGTAAATATAAAGCAACTCTCTTTAAATTTAAATAAAAATTCATTGAGTATTTTAAATATTCTTTGTGCTATTTACACATGAAAAAGTGAACTGCTTATTTATGATTTAAACATTTTTCTCTGTGGTGCAAGTATATCTAAATGTGAGACCTGATAACTAGACAAAACCGAAGTTGCACCTACATTACCAGTTCTTATCACAGTACTGGGAAGCAACCTGATACATACATGACATAACCTTGCACTAGATCTCAGAAAGTATTTAAGTTTTACTTTAAACAGTAGTTTTCAGTGATAAGGGTAAATAATTTAGCCTCACATTCCCTTAGTTTCCCTTTTCATTGAATCAGTAATCATCCCATCATTTAGCCTCACTCACAGGGAACCAGGTAATATTTCTAAGTGTCATGGGCTCCTCATGAGAACTCTGGGCAACCTTACTGATTCCTGGCATTAGACTCAAACAGGCAGTGAAACAGCAGAAGGATATTTAAGCAAGCAGAAAGAAAAATGTTTATACTGTATAGGTTATTTCAAACAAAGATACTCAGATAAATGCAAAGAATAGTCTAGTGTTTAAAAAAAGAAACAGTAAAATAACTCAAAGAAAAAGAGCGAGATATTAGAAAATAACCTTAAGTAAGAGGAAGAGGTTGTTGAGACAGCTTAGCAGAGACAAAAGGCACTGAAGAACAGAGTCATCCACATTCCCACACTGTAAGATAAGGCAGATAAAAAGCCAATTAAACTACGAACAGATTTAAAAAATAACGCAGGGAAGATAACTTGGTTGGTTTGTCTGTCCATCAATGACAAATTATTTGGTTTTCTTTAAATTTTTATTCTACAGAATATATGCTGGTGTAGAATGTGTCATTAACATTATTCTCCTCAAATTTCCCCTCCTTCACTGAAGCCACCATGGTTTCTTTTCTTGATCATACAGTTTACTTTATGGTTGGTGTAGCATTATTCTAAATAAGTTAGTCAAATGAAGAGACAGATTTGCCTGAAAAACCTTGTAATACTTTATGCTCTGAAAACTTCACGCTTTGTTAGCAAAGGAGTAACTGAGACTAGTCCCAAATTTCAATCATGTGCCATTAGTCTGATTTTTAGCTTTTAATATTTTTTTCATAGGTATGGCTCCAGCATACAACTAATACTGCACAGAATGAGAAGCATATGGTATATGTTTTGGACATCTGCTCTTCCGCTGCAGCAAATAATGAGTCATGAATCTACTTTTCATGCAGAATTTTTAGTGCCAACTTATGCTTTGGATTTCATTGGTTATTGCATTATTTCACAAAGGTTAATTAAATTATAAAAAAAGAATTTAGTGTGTTAAAAGAGCCTCTACCACCTGGACTATTTAAAATTTTCCATATTTCCCATTTTCAAATTTGCTTAAGATCATTCTGGCTGAGATCCATACTGACAAATCTAATGTAATACTAATACTGACAAAGGTAATTATGTTTTAAATGTATAGAAGCCAATAAAAACAGTCATTAAAAACTAGAAACTATGGTAAATTGTATGTTTACATGACTTAATGTTTATAATATATATGGAGAACATTAAAAGCAATCTTGCAATTCTGGTGTAGCTCAAATAATAAAATAAATTATGTAAATAACAAACATAACAGCTTTAGTTATTCATTCAATTAAATCAAAATAAGGAAGGTAAAGAGGCAGCAAATTAAAAATGAATATAATAGAAGATAAATACCTTCAGTTCATTGTTAAATGAATCCATTTCTGAAAGCTTGGATGCAGTTTCTTTTTCAAGAGCATCTAATTGTTCTTTAAGTCTTTGGCATAATTCTTCCTTTTCTAATGATTTTTTATGAAGTAAACTGATCCCTAAATCTGAAATACAAACATTACACAGTTTACTTTTTGCAGAAGTTCTTGCACTTACCAGTAATTAATGGTTATTGTCTGGTCAAACTGGTATAACGAGAGAGACAAAAGCTGTACACACATACTATGTTTCTAGATTCTCTATTTAGTTCCAGCATTTTGTCTAGTTTTGATCAAACATACATTATTTTAGGTATTATACCTTTCATAACTTATGTTTTGGTATTTGATAGGGCTAGTCTCGTCCTCCCACTTTTTCATGTCTTGCCCCATCTTGCGTATTTTCTCTTCTAGGTGAATTTGTGAATTATTGTGCCAAGTTGCATTTAAAGAAATCTGAATTAAACTGAACATATAGACGAATTAGTAGAGAACTAAACAACATCTTTAAAATGTTCAACTAGTTCATTCAGGAGTAGAATATAATATGTAGCTACTTATCCAGGAATCTTTTATGTTAATCAGTAAAACTGTATGGCTGTGCTTTTCTTTATTCATTTAACAATGAGAATGCTAATGTGAGTGAGACCTTCCTCCATATTTTCTGAATAAATACTTTTGATATATAGTAAAGTTACTAATTTTTATATGCTGATTTTATATCCAGGCACCTTGATAAATTCTTTTATAATTCTGAGAGCTTTCCAGTATTTCAATAAATATTTAATCATTAAATTACACATCTGTTATATGCAAGGCCCTGTTCTTTGTTCAACAGTAGGTACAAGTGAAAGATGAGCACGGGTCCTATTCTAGTGGGAAAAATAAAAGCCAAAGAACATTCATTCTTAGTATTCAAACTGAGCAACAGTAATAATGGATGCTTTTATACCGAATGGGATCATATCCCATCTACGAGCTCTGTGTTGGATAACTGAAGGAGGCAACACCGTAGTGCAGTGAGCTTTAGAGTCAGACACACAAGAATTTGAACCTACTATTAAATGATCTTGTGTGTGTGCTAAGTTGCTTAGTCACGTTAGACTCTTTGAAACCCTATGGACTGTAGCCAGCCAGCCTTCTCTGTCCATGGAATTCTCCAGGCAAGAACAGTGGAGTGGGTTGTCATGCCCTCCTCTAGGGGATCTTCCTGACCTAGGAATTGAACCCACGTCTCTTTCATCTCCTGCACTGGCAGGCAGGTTCTTTACCACTAGCACCACCTGGGAAGCTGAGACAATCTTGGGTAACTTCTTATTCTCTCTGAATCTCAGTTTTTCCAAATTGAACAATGGGATTAACAACAACTACTTCACAAGGTTGTTGTAAAGATTAAAGGAAATAATGCATGAAAACTGTCTAGCATGGTGCGTGGCTGATAATTTTAAATGGTTACTCTTATGGAGAGAGGATTCTAAAGGATACTGGGTACTTTGCAAACTCCAAATAAGAGCTTCCTGTATTCTGGACTGGACTAGAACAAAGATTAATAAATTTATAAAAGCTAACCTGAACAAATTAAGAAATAAGGCAAAGGAGGAAGACATGAGAGACCAAAATACCACTTCATTATTAATAAAGCTGATGTTAGATAATATGGTTATCTATGCTCTACCAGAAGCATAGCTCTACTGGGTCCCTAACAAGACACAGTCTACAGCCTATTCACAATTCAGATATTGACAGTGAGGATACTTTGTACTCTGTACCAATCAGGAGGGCTACCTTATGTTGCCTCTGGAATGCCTGTGAGGGGTGAGGTGGGAGCTGATAACCAAGAAAAGAAAGCACCTTGTTCCAGGAAGATGGTCTGAGAAGAGACATCAATGGAAGGTGGGGGACATTGTAAGAGTAGTTCACAAGATTGATTTTTCTACGCCTGGTGCTTCTTCCATGTAAGGGAACTTTGACGAGAACAGCAGTCCCAGCTTCTTTCTAACTCTTACACAATTGGTGAGACCAAGATAAGGACCTGAGCATATGTGGCCCTATATCTTTGCTATCCCTTGCTTTCTTGAGGTTGAACTGCCCACAGGAATCTGCATTCTATTTTGTTCATGCACCCAATGTCTTACATTGGGGAGCTGTACTGCTCACAGATAAATCATGCTATCTAACATCAGCTTTATTAATGATGAAGTGGTATTTTGGTCTCTCATGTCTTACTCTTTTGCCTTATTTCTTAATTTGTTCAGAACTTGGGCAAAGAAGAGGGATAACTCTACTTAATTGGACCTCCTCAACAACCAGAAGTGTAATAAAGAGCCGTAAAGTGAAAAACTGGCACTCACTGGGAGACATTTAGGATACTTTAGCTAGTTTTAACACATTTGCAGTTACTTTTCTTTAAATAAATCTTTCTTCTGCTACACTATTATTGGCATGCTATCCAACATAGAGATTTTTTTTTTCCAGTTTTCTGGTTGAGACTTGAATCAAGAGAAATGTTATATTCTTATAAATTACACCGGAATATTTTGTTCCACAGATGTCAGAGGGCCAAGTTGGTAAAAATTATTCTCATGTAATCTAACATTTTATTTGATTAATATTTAAAATATATAAATAAAAATGGTGTGAAGACAGGAAGTCAGATCACAATTGTTACTTTATTTGCATTTACTTTTTCTTGCTAAAAATGACCCAACATGTGATCATTTTCACATTATTTTAAAAAGTTTAATTATAGTCAAAAAAATGTTATTTATAATAGAATGATGCTACTTTTTAAAAGTAGCAGAGTATGCCTGACACATTCAGAAAAGAATAAAGAATAAAAGAGGCAAAACAAACCTTAGAGACTTACCAGGTGTGTTACTGAGCTGCATGTTTTTAATTCTTTCATTTAATAACTGCTTCTCTGGCACCAAATAGATAAGTTTATTTTGATACTCCTTAAAAATGAAAAAGTAATACCTGATTAAAACTCTGTAATATTGTCTATGAATTTTTTGAAAATGTAAAAACATGATTTCATCACTTGTAAAACTTAATATAGGATTAATATGTAGAATAATATATAAATTGCTTACAACTTATAGATAAACTAGAATGGGATCACACATGATTTAAAATACGAATATTTACACATAAACCCATTTACGAAGGACTGGCTGAAAATAAAAGGTGGTGAAGAAAGCCTTGCTAGTAGGGTATGTCAAGAAGCCTGACAATTTCCCATGTCCTAAAGGATGAGAACAGGGACAGCCTAAGAGGTGCCTTTGGTATCTGCTCTGAATGGTGAGTGGAAGCAGGCTATGATACCCCAGGATGAAGATCAGTGAGGGGCCAAAAACTCAGGGATAACTGGGAAAGCAGGTGTAAATCAGACAGGAAATGTTATTTGGCTTCTGTCTATATCTGCTGTAAGAAAGTAAAAATATTATGTTAATTACTATTAGTCCTTACAGAAAAACACATTTGATTAAGAGGACTCGAGATGCAAAATGCTTCCAGGGTCTCTTTTTTGCACAAATAAAGAGCAGAATTACCAGGTCCCTGAGGACATATTTAGTAATAATATTCTCACCACAATTCTGAAAGAACAACATTAGGTCAAAATTTCCTAAAAGTAGTCACAATAACCTTAGTTTAATTTATATTTATGTATGTATTTATTAAAGACTTAAAAGTGGAAAATGCCCAGGTAATGTATAAATATTAAGCAGAATTTAGCCAGGTGTCAGGCAGAGTTTTAGGGAGTCCATGAGACTCCTGATATTCCACAAGGTTGTGTATGCCTACTATCCTTTTACAAAGGAGGTCAGTCACTAGAGGCTCCAAGGGGTTCAGGACCCCAAAAGCAAGAAACCGCTAGATTAGGAAGAGTTATTTATTAGTAACTGCTCACAGTGAAGGACAATTCACCTGAAGCTCCTGTTGAAGCTGCTTGATTTCCATGATTTCCAGGTCACACTGCTTATCCAGAACTTCCAGCTCGGTCTTCTGAGTTTGCTTTCTGAGTCGGACGTCTTGAAGTCTGCCTGAGATCTGCTGATGTTTACCATTCTACAGGAAGACCGTATCAATACACAGTTACATAAAATGCTACTAAGAAATGCTCCCATCAAGAGAATAATATTTTTATTTAAATTGTAAATGTCATTTGTCATTTATATTCACTCTAGGATAAATGTCTAAANTTCTTTAAGTCTTTGGCATAATTCTTCCTTTTCTAATGATTTTTTATGAAGTAAACTGATCCCTAAATCTGAAATACAAACATTACACAGTTTACTTTTTGCAGAAGTTCTTGCACTTACCAGTAATTAATGGTTATTGTCTGGTCAAACTGGTATAACGAGAGAGACAAAAGCTGTACACACATACTATGTTTCTAGATTCTCTATTTAGTTCCAGCATTTTGTCTAGTTTTGATCAAACATACATTATTTTAGGTATTATACCTTTCATAACTTATGTTTTGGTATTTGATAGGGCTAGTCTCGTCCTCCCACTTTTTCATGTCTTGCCCCATCTTGCGTATTTTCTCTTCTAGGTGAATTTGTGAATTATTGTGCCAAGTTGCATTTAAAGAAATCTGAATTAAACTGAACATATAGACGAATTAGTAGAGAACTAAACAACATCTTTAAAATGTTCAACTAGTTCATTCAGGAGTAGAATATAATATGTAGCTACTTATCCAGGAATCTTTTATGTTAATCAGTAAAACTGTATGGCTGTGCTTTTCTTTATTCATTTAACAATGAGAATGCTAATGTGAGTGAGACCTTCCTCCATATTTTCTGAATAAATACTTTTGATATATAGTAAAGTTACTAATTTTTATATGCTGATTTTATATCCAGGCACCTTGATAAATTCTTTTATAATTCTGAGAGCTTTCCAGTATTTCAATAAATATTTAATCATTAAATTACACATCTGTTATATGCAAGGCCCTGTTCTTTGTTCAACAGTAGGTACAAGTGAAAGATGAGCACGGGTCCTATTCTAGTGGGAAAAATAAAAGCCAAAGAACATTCATTCTTAGTATTCAAACTGAGCAACAGTAATAATGGATGCTTTTATACCGAATGGGATCATATCCCATCTACGAGCTCTGTGTTGGATAACTGAAGGAGGCAACACCGTAGTGCAGTGAGCTTTAGAGTCAGACACACAAGAATTTGAACCTACTATTAAATGATCTTGTGTGTGTGCTAAGTTGCTTAGTCACGTTAGACTCTTTGAAACCCTATGGACTGTAGCCAGCCAGCCTTCTCTGTCCATGGAATTCTCCAGGCAAGAACAGTGGAGTGGGTTGTCATGCCCTCCTCTAGGGGATCTTCCTGACCTAGGAATTGAACCCACGTCTCTTTCATCTCCTGCACTGGCAGGCAGGTTCTTTACCACTAGCACCACCTGGGAAGCTGAGACAATCTTGGGTAACTTCTTATTCTCTCTGAATCTCAGTTTTTCCAAATTGAACAATGGGATTAACAACAACTACTTCACAAGGTTGTTGTAAAGATTAAAGGAAATAATGCATGAAAACTGTCTAGCATGGTGCGTGGCTGATAATTTTAAATGGTTACTCTTATGGAGAGAGGATTCTAAAGGATACTGGGTACTTTGCAAACTCCAAATAAGAGCTTCCTGTATTCTGGACTGGACTAGAACAAAGATTAATAAATTTATAAAAGCTAACCTGAACAAATTAAGAAATAAGGCAAAGGAGGAAGACATGAGAGACCAAAATACCACTTCATTATTAATAAAGCTGATGTTAGATAATATGGTTATCTATGCTCTACCAGAAGCATAGCTCTACTGGGTCCCTAACAAGACACAGTCTACAGCCTATTCACAATTCAGATATTGACAGTGAGGATACTTTGTACTCTGTACCAATCAGGAGGGCTACCTTATGTTGCCTCTGGAATGCCTGTGAGGGGTGAGGTGGGAGCTGATAACCAAGAAAAGAAAGCACCTTGTTCCAGGAAGATGGTCTGAGAAGAGACATCAATGGAAGGTGGGGGACATTGTAAGAGTAGTTCACAAGATTGATTTTTCTACGCCTGGTGCTTCTTCCATGTAAGGGAACTTTGACGAGAACAGCAGTCCCAGCTTCTTTCTAACTCTTACACAATTGGTGAGACCAAGATAAGGACCTGAGCATATGTGGCCCTATATCTTTGCTATCCCTTGCTTTCTTGAGGTTGAACTGCCCACAGGAATCTGCATTCTATTTTGTTCATGCACCCAATGTCTTACATTGGGGAGCTGTACTGCTCACAGATAAATCATGCTATCTAACATCAGCTTTATTAATGATGAAGTGGTATTTTGGTCTCTCATGTCTTACTCTTTTGCCTTATTTCTTAATTTGTTCAGAACTTGGGCAAAGAAGAGGGATAACTCTACTTAATTGGACCTCCTCAACAACCAGAAGTGTAATAAAGAGCCATAAAGTGAAAAACTGGCACTCACTGGGAGACATTTAGGATACTTTAGCTAGTTTTAACACATTTGCAGTTACTTTTCTTTAAATAAATCTTTCTTCTGCTACACTATTATTGGCATGCTATCCAACATAGAGATTTTTTTTTCCAGTTTTCTGGTTGAGACTTGAATCAAGAGAAATGTTATATTCTTATAAATTACACCGGAATATTTTGTTCCACAGATGTCAGAGGGCCAAGTTGGTAAAAATTATTCTCATGTAATCTAACATTTTATTTGATTAATATTTAAAATATATAAATAAAAATGGTGTGAAGACAGGAAGTCAGATCACAATTGTTACTTTATTTGCATTTACTTTTTCTTGCTAAAAATGACCCAACATGTGATCATTTTCACATTATTTTAAAAAGTTTAATTATAGTCAAAAAAATGTTATTTATAATAGAATGATGCTACTTTTTAAAAGTAGCAGAGTATGCCTGACACATTCAGAAAAGAATAAAGAATAAAAGAGGCAAAACAAACCTTAGAGACTTACCAGGTGTGTTACTGAGCTGCATGTTTTTAATTCTTTCATTTAATAACTGCTTCTCTGGCACCAAATAGATAAGTTTATTTTGATACTCCTTAAAAATGAAAAAGTAATACCTGATTAAAACTCTGTAATATTGTCTATGAATTTTTTGAAAATGTAAAAACATGATTTCATCACTTGTAAAACTTAATATAGGATTAATATGTAGAATAATATATAAATTGCTTACAACTTATAGATAAACTAGAATGGGATCACACATGATTTAAAATACGAATATTTACACATAAACCCATTTACGAAGGACTGGCTGAAAATAAAAGGTGGTGAAGAAAGCCTTGCTAGTAGGGTATGTCAAGAAGCCTGACAATTTCCCATGTCCTAAAGGATGAGAACAGGGACAGCCTAAGAGGTGCCTTTGGTATCTGCTCTGAATGGTGAGTGGAAGCAGGCTATGATACCCCAGGATGAAGATCAGTGAGGGGCCAAAAACTCAGGGATAACTGGGAAAGCAGGTGTAAATCAGACAGGAAATGTTATTTGGCTTCTGTCTATATCTGCTGTAAGAAAGTAAAAATATTATGTTAATTACTATTAGTCCTTACAGAAAAACACATTTGATTAAGAGGACTCGAGATGCAAAATGCTTCCAGGGTCTCTTTTTTGCACAAATAAAGAGCAGAATTACCAGGTCCCTGAGGACATATTTAGTAATAATATTCTCACCACAATTCTGAAAGAACAACATTAGGTCAAAATTTCCTAAAAGTAGTCACAATAACCTTAGTTTAATTTATATTTATGTATGTATTTATTAAAGACTTAAAAGTGGAAAATGCCCAGGTAATGTATAAATATTAAGCAGAATTTAGCCAGGTGTCAGGCAGAGTTTTAGGGAGTCCATGAGACTCCTGATATTCCACAAGGTTGTGTATGCCTACTATCCTTTTACAAAGGAGGTCAGTCACTAGAGGCTCCAAGGGGTTCAGGACCCCAAAAGCAAGAAACCGCTAGATTAGGAAGAGTTATTTATTAGTAACTGCTCACAGTGAAGGACAATTCACCTGAAGCTCCTGTTGAAGCTGCTTGATTTCCATGATTTCCAGGTCACACTGCTTATCCAGAACTTCCAGCTCGGTCTTCTGAGTTTGCTTTCTGAGTCGGACGTCTTGAAGTCTGCCTGAGATCTGCTGATGTTTACCATTCTACAGGAAGACCGTATCAATACACAGTTACATAAAATGCTACTAAGAAATGCTCCCATCAAGAGAATAATATTTTTATTTAAATTGTAAATGTCATTTGTCATTTATATTCACTCTAGGATAAATGTCTAAAACCAAGTTAACTCAAGAGAGTGATTAGCAGGAAACTCTTCTGTCCATGGAGTTCTCCAGGCAAGAAGACTGGAGTGTTGCCATTCCCTTCTCTGGGGGATCTTCTTGACCCAGAGATTGAACTCAGGTCTCCTGCATTACAGGCAGATTCTTAACCGTCTGAGTCACCAGGGAAGCCCCTAAGATAAATGTCTAATACCAAGTTAATTCAAGAGGGTTATTAGCAGGAAATGTACCATTCTAAGAGCCTTAGATGTTAAATGAGAAAGCACAGACACAACACACTGAATTTTGTTTTCTGAACACAGCAGACACTAATTTTTAATATTAAAATATAAAAAATCTCAAAAAATAATGAGGAGGAGAGGGTGTTAGTATGTGACATTTAGGGTTACCTTCTCTGAACTTCTATTTCTACCTTCAACACTGCCAGCTAATTCCTCTAACTAGTGTCCAGGACTTCCCTTGTGGCTCAGAGGGTAGAGAATCAAACCTGGGTTTGATCCCTGGGTTGTGAAGATCCCCTGG
This sequence comes from Neotragus pygmaeus, assembly GCA_006410875.1. Classification (NCBI taxonomy): domain Eukaryota; kingdom Metazoa; phylum Chordata; class Mammalia; order Artiodactyla; family Bovidae; genus Neotragus; species Neotragus pygmaeus. The sequence continues at coordinate 3,378,835 of SJYV01045960.1, read as the reverse complement.
AGAAGTGAATGGCAAGCCACTCCAGTATTCTTGCCTGGAGAATCCCATGGACAGAGGAGCTTGGCAGGCTACAGCCCACGGGGTGGCAAAGAGTCGGACATGACTGAGCAACTTTCACTTCATTAAACAGTGTCCAACAGGGCCTCTTTGGCCATGATACTCTTCTATAACAATATTCTTTTTTCCTTCTGAGAAGGAAAAAAAAGGAACAAAAAATGGCAGAGATTCTCAGTGGAAGCTAAGAAGAAGGGAAAGGTGTTATCGGCTGAATCGTGTCCCTCCAAATTCATATGTTGACTGTATTCTCAGTGACCTCAGAATATGACCATATTTGGAGACAGTACCTTTAAAGACTTTACCTTTAAAGAGGCGATTAAGATTATATGAGGTCAGAAAAGGGCCCTACTCCAATCTAATTGGTGTCCTTGTAAGATGAGAACTTCTGAACAGAAAAGAGACAGCAGAGACACACAGGCAGAGAAAAGCCTTTGTGTAGACACGGTGAGAAGGCAGTAATCTGCAAGCCAAGAAGAGAAGCCTCAGGAGAAACCAGGCATGCTGACTCCTTGATCTTGGGCCTGCAGACTGTGATAAAATTAACTTCTGCTGTTTTAGCCACCTGGTCTTTGGTATTTTGTTATGGCAGGCTTAGCAAACACAGTGGGGTGAGGAAAAAAGAGGCCACTGGTTAAAAATCACCAATAGTGAGGTTTTTACTGTAAAGTCTGTTTCATATTTGAGAAATATATGTTGAAGGGAATATGCTGTGCCCATCCTGGAGTTCATGTTATTTTCTTCAGCAAATATAAGAATAGGCTCTGGGCTTTTCCAGACTCTGCACATTAATTTGTGCTACTTGCTACTGTTTGATGTGTTTACTCCAATTCTTGAGGGGATACACAGTCTTAAGGATTCCTCTCATTGTATTTTGAAGAAAAAAATATATAGTCAACATAATGGTTCAGACAGATATCCAAATAGCTACACAAAGAAGTTAAAGTTTTCAGGACTGTTCTGTGGTACTATGGCATGCTTAATAACTGTGGTATGCTTTTCTACCTATGTGAAGGCAAAAAACAGTATATTTTTGATGAAAGATACTATGACTTTTTAAAAGTGTAATTCATCAGCCAAATAAAACATCAGATTACAATTAAACAAGATGCAAATATGGTTCTACTATACATAGCTACATATGTATTTTTTGCAAAACCCTATACAAAGAGTCGGACACGACTGAGCAACTGAACTGAACTGTACAATCAGGTCAGGTTTATGGAACTTCAGAGTTGTAGCTGAGTAGCAGGCCTTACTCAGACCCTTTATATCTTCTCACCCTGCATTTCAAGCAAAGTCTTTCAACACTTTGATGTCCCAACATCTGATGTGGGAAAACTGATAAGCACAATGGCCAATACCAGTTAACAACCATAGTCTTAGAGAACTGAAAGAAACTGTAAGAGATCATTTAGGTCAGCAGTTTCTGATTTTTTTTTTTTCTTTTTAGCAGTAGATTCCTTTTTTCCCAATCAAAGCTTTTCCTCCAATAAAAGTGCCACGGATTAATGTGGCGATTCTCTGTTGTGACGTGTGGGTAGAAGTGGGAGAGGAGACACCGTCCTGCCACCTTGGCTCCTCTCTCCCACCTCTTGCTTATCCTTCTGTAGACCGTTTTCCAGTGTGAAAAAATGAAAATCACCGAACCAGCACCAAGTTTTACCTTACAGATGCACAAAGTGAGGTACAGAAAAGGGAAATGTCTTGCCCAAGAGTACACTGCCTACCCACATCTAAACTAAAACCATAACACAATTCTCAACGTTTTGAGTCACTATCCTTTTTTAGTAAACTATACTGTCCAGACCGTTAAAAAGCACATACGAAAATATGACTAATTATATTAAGATGTAATATATTCATGAGGGAGATTTAAAAAACAGTAACAATTCTCAACAAGTAACTCTTGCATCATTCAGATAAATTTCACTTAAATCTATAAGCATACCAGTGCTTCCAACTCGAGATGGAGGCTCTTCTTTTTAGAGTTTAACCTGACAATTTCTTCCTGTTCTCTATTCCTTCGACTGAGAAGCTCCTGCCTACGAATTCTCTCCCATTCTAAACGACGTTGTCTTTCAAGTTCCTGTTTTGCGGCCTGAAAATAATGAACCAAAGTTAATTTTAAAATTAACACTTTTTGCATCGTTCAAAAACGATGAGAGGACAAAGTAAAGCTGAGGCAGCATTTAGCACTAAGTGGACTTGAGGTCGAAGGGTAACTGGGCAAACCTATTGTTATCAATGGACCTAAAGACTTCCACAAAAGCAAATTCATCTACCAGACTGACTGCTTCAAGCACCATCTTCTTGCTGCAGTTATTTTTCCCTTAATAAACAAAAGGACAACTCCATACATATAGATGTTAGTAGGAATAACTGCACCTTTCTTCTGGTATCAGGGAATAAAAAACTTTTATTTACAATTATTTCAGTGGCACTGTAATTTACATGCACAGTCCTTGAAAATACAGCCAGGCCTCCCAGGGACTCCACACAGCAACATTTATCCCAAGGATCTGTGAAAGCTCACCCTCTTAATTCCTCTCAAGGCTTTCTTTCCGCCTCTCCAATCACTTGACCTTTTACTCTGGATCGTAAGCTTAGTTTCATTTAATGACCTAATCAACTGACTTCTTCCTCTGGCTCCTCACTCAACGCAGTTTTGCAACCAATCCTGCTCTGATTGAGATACCACCTGCAGATATGCTTTCTCTACCAGCTGTCAGCCCTGGAAACTCTTCATAAGTAAGGACCCTCTTGTCTTCACAGGGGAAGGAAGATTCAGATTCATACAGGGTAAGAATGAATGAATGAGGCTGAGAAAAAAAATCACAACAAAAAGTACCCTTTTTAATCAAATGAAATGTAGCCACTTATTAAAGGAAATGATTTCCCTGGAAATAAAATAACTTAAAAAAATAAATAACCTCTCGTCTTTCTATCTCTCTTCTCCTTTCTTCTTCCCGTTGTCGCTCCAGTTCCCTCTGCTTCTCCAAGCGCTTTTCTAATTCGAGTTGCTTCTTCCATTCTTGCTCTTGCAGCTCTCTCTGTTTTCGTTCCCATTCTTCCTTTTCTTTCTGGGCTTTGCGCTCTGCCTCCCTCTGTTGCTGCTCCAGCATGGCCTGGCGTCGCTTCTCCAGTTCCATGTTGCCCCGCTCATAGTTGGCTTTCCGCTTGTCCTCGAATGTAACTGAATAAGGTACAGCGTAAGCACTCCTCAGCATGAAGCACCTACCGAACCTGTAATCTGGTTTCAACATCCTCAAGCCTTGTGGTCATGTGAATGCAATTTCTCTTTGGATACTTCTAAGGATAATCTTAACTCAAACGTAAATAATACAATATTTATTTTCTTATAAGAATATTCATTTTGGGAAAAAACTCACTCTGGGAAAAACAAATCACTAAGTTTGAGTCCGTCCAAGAGAAAAATAATTTTACTATTCCTGCCAATAAAAATACTTTTCAATTTTTTTCTCAGCATTTTCTTCAAGGATAACCAAAATTGTATGGCTCTCTATTTGTTATATGCCCATAACTTTTTAGTATTTTTAAATATATACACATGTACATTTTCAACCAATATTTAAACTTTTTTTTTTAAGCTCAAGATTTCATCATAAAGCTTGCTGTAATGCTTTTTCCAAAAGTGGGAGACATTTTAAATTGGACATCTAATACATACACTCTTGCCAAATACATACACCAGTCTATTCTTCTCAATTTTGACCGTCTTAATTTTACTGATGTCAAAATCCATCCTATTCATCAAATAGTTTCTCATATAGCATTTAATATATTAAGAAAGTTAAAATTCTAAATATTCATTTCTACTTCACAGTTAAATTTAAGAGCATTCACTATAAAATATACAACTTGAAAAAAAATAAAATAAAATAAAATATACAACTTGGACATTCAATGTTACCTGGTAATTTTTTCTGAGGTTCCTCTTCTTGTGTTTTCTGATATGAAGGCAGAGTTCCGTTAATGGAATCAATTTGCTTTCCTCCCCTAAGAAAGGCAAACAACAAATAAATTTAGCATTATGAGATCTGAGAATTTTAGACCAGACTATATAGACTACCAGTGACTACAGCAATTTAATATTGAGCATATGATATTAAAGATATTTAAAACAGTATGGTCTATAGTTACACTGATAATTTGTATAGTATAGACTATATACTATATAGTCTATATACTATATAGACTACCAGTGACTACAGCAATTTAATATTTAGCATATAATATTAAAGATATTTAAAACAGTATGGTCTATAGTTACACTGATAATTCATATAGTATACGAATTATCAAGCCAGACAGATCTGGATTCACATCATGGTTCGACCAGTTGCTATTTTTGGGTAAATTTATTCTTAATCTCTTTAGGCATTAGTTTCCTTATCCATAATGTGGTGAAAACACATACGTACTTCTAAAATCTACTCTCTTATCAGTGTAACTCACTAAATACCAAAATCAAATGGCAATGTAATGCTTGACTTTTCCACAAAAGTAGAGTAGAGACCTCAGGAAATCCCAGAGTAAAAATTTTGTCTGCCAAAAATGATTGAAAAAACACCCCATAATCTTCAGAGACACTCACCTAAAAGATGGAGGGACAAGCTCAGGAGGTAAAGTCAGTGGCAATGGCTGTCCAGCTTTGGCCATATCAGTGAGGTGCATTGCAAGGATGAACTCCTCAGCCTTCAGCTGTCCATCACCATCAATGTCAGCCAGAGTCCTAAAGAAAGTACAAAATTTCACAACTTAGAAAGCCTATTTAGAGTAAAATATTTTCAGAAGAGTTCAATCTTTTCATTTTTAAAGCAAGAGTAATGACAGAAAAACAGCTGGGTTAATATATTTTAGTGAAAAGGAGGAGCCTGGTGGGCAACAGTCCACAGGGTTGCAAAGAGTCGGACACGACTGAGCGACTTCACTCACTCAAAGACAGGAAAGACATTTTGAAATGAAAAGGGAAATATTCCCTTCAAAAAGGTAGCTTGTCTTGGTTCATGGTTAATTCACTTATCAAATCACCTCGTGCACAACATTGAAAATGAGATATTCTCTAATTCTCCACAGAAGGTATTACATAAAAGCAAACAAGTTTTACTTGTAAGATAATTAAATGCCAAATTCTCAAGGGTAACATTTTACAAAGCAATTTTATTTGCTTGCAGGTTTGCATTAACTGTCACACAGTTGCTTTTGTGGAATATTTTTGAGTCACAAACATTTACAGAAATGGTTTCTTTCTTATGTCCAATTAAAAATCATACAGAATGTCTAGTTAAAAATCATAATTAACAGGCAAACTCACCATATAGTAGCTAGCTGAGTTTGAGAAAGATTTGACTGAAGAAGAGCATTTCTAGCTTGAAAACCTGATTTAGTGGGGGAAATAAAATACATAAAAGAAGATTCTTTAGCCTCTTAAAGTCATGCAAACTTAAATAGCTGTACTCGTGAAATAACACTGCTGCTATCCTGGGATTTTACCATGCACGAGGCACTGAGCATTCAGTAGTCATCAAAATAAACACATCCCCTAGACCAAGGAGTTTAAAATCTACAGTCAGTAGAAGAATGTGCTCCCATGTCCTTCCAGAAGATAATAGTCCCCACAAGTGACTGACACAAAGGACTATGCCAGTATTAGAGGCCAAGCTCCCAAGTACAGCTTTGCTCAGCGTTTTCAGATTTGCTCTTATCTCTCTCATCATTTCCTTGTCTCTACTCCTCCTCTTATAAATAACGTGTAAATAATATTTCAGGGATCTGTCCTGGGCCCTCTGTTCTCTCTGCACAGTCATATCCATTTCTATGACTGAACAGCAACTGGAAGCAGAGGATTCCCAAACGTACATCCACAGCCCAAGCCTCTCCTTTAAGTTTGCACGTCTATATCCAATTAAAAAATTTATGTATTTCACAAGCATATCAAACTATGTACATACCAAACTACTCTTTCAATCCCCAACTAGGCCACTCTTCCTAATCTTCACCCCTATCTTCTCTGTAAATGGTATCAAAGGCCATCCAGTAGCTCAAGCCAGAAATCAGAGTCCCCTCTTAACCCTCCCTGTCCTGTACAACCAGGTGCAACATCGAGTCCTACAGTTCTACACCACTGTATGTCTAGGTCCTTCTCACCGTGAACTCAAAATTTAACGTCACCTTCTCAGAAAGGCCTCTGTCCATTCTACCATTCAATATATTTCCTGCTTCTATCCTTTATATCTCATAACATGATCTGTAATGTAACATTTATTCGCTTGTTTACCTGTTTGTCTGTTTCCCCTATTATGCCAAGTTCTATGAAGACAAAAGCCTTGACTGCTGTGTCCATTAATGCATAACTCATGCCTAGTACCTAGATGCTTAATAAATGTTTGTGAAAGTAATGAATAAAACTGTAACCCAAAGTTTTCCTCTATCTTAGCTGCAATGGGGGCTTACTTATATGAGAGCATCTGATAATAAAGACAGTAACATGAATGCTTACTATGTATGGTAAACTGTTCAACTTCTTTTCTCTTCTCCAGTGAGACACAACAAAAACATGTTTCCGTAACAGGCTCCTGATCTTCAATGAACATATTTCAGAAGAGAAAATCCCTCTTGGCTTCAGAGGAACACTCACTCCTGTCTAGTGAGCCTGTCGGTGGCTTTTTGATCATGATGAATCCGGAGGCTTCTCTGGTGAAGGCCTCCTAGGTGGCAGAGCAGGTGCCACACCGCCCACTCTCAGGTGCATAAGCCACAAGCGCCAGAAGGGTCAGCCCTACCCTGCGTCCAGCCTGAGTCAAGGGGCATCTGAACAACCCCACACAGAAGGCATACAACTGCCAGCTCTTCCTCAGCAACCACTTGCACTGCAAAGCCAGCACAGATGCTGCTAAATCCATGGCTTCACTCAACTTTAAAAACAAAGATCCGGATAATCAAAGCAACATATTCTATATGGAACAGACTCAAACATACCACATACTGTGACAAGCAATCAAACGTTTATATTATATAACTTTAAAATCTTGTCCATTCTTTTTTTAATAGAAACCATATACAGGAAATACACTGGAAACAGCTTACAGCCTCACTCAATTAATTAACAATAATCAACAGACTTCATACAAGATGTGAGATTTGTGGAGGTTTTTTATGTTAAAAGGAAGGTTTTTTTATGTTAAAACACTTTTACAGTGTTTTTTACAATGTCAACCTCTGCTGTACAGCAAAGTGACTCAGATATATACATACATACATTCTTTCTCAGTATCCTTTTCCATTATGGTTTACCGCAGGATACTGAACATGGATGTGAATACATTAGGACCTTGTTGTTTATCCATGTAGTAATTTGCATCTACCAACCCTAAACCCCCAACCGACCCCTCTCCTTAACCACTCCTCCTCAGCAGCCACGAGTCTGTTCTCTATGTCTCAGTCTGTTTCCATTTGGTAGNAGGACCTTGTTGTTTATCCATGTAGTAATTTGCATCTACCAACCCTAAACCCCCAACCGACCCCTCTCCTTAACCACTCCTCCTCAGCAGCCACGAGTCTGTTCTCTATGTCTCAGTCTGTTTCCATTTGGTAGATAGGTTCATTTGTGCCATATTTTAGATTCCACATATAAGTGATTTCATATCTGATAAAGCTCTACTATAAATACTTTATTCTGTCTAAACTCTAAGTCGTTGCTGAGTGAGGAGAAAAGGGCCAGTGAGAAGACCAGAATTCTACTTGCCTAGTACCCTCTGTTTATGTCCACTTCACCATCCTCAATTAGTGAATTTGGATGTTTGTCACAGCATGGACTCAGATGTCCCAGGGGGATATCAGGTTATCTCAGTTTTATAGCTACACTTGGGTTGGAGCATTAAAGGGTGAACAGTGTTCACATGAGGTGTTTGGAAGGACAAGCAGAGAAAGACTCAATGAGGAAGGAGACTCACAGAAACTGAGCTGAGGCACTCTTGTGACACTCTGGTCACAAGAAGACAAGGAAAATGAGGTTTGACTTTCTCAAGGGAGAGGTCTTCTCAAAACATTGGGTGTGCATCGGTGTGTTTAACTTGATTATAAGAACTTTGAACTCTTACATAACTTAACCATTATTTGTATTTATCAAATGACTATTTTTTTGGATGTTAAAATTTTAAATGAGCTACAAAATATAGCTTCAAATAAAAGTTCTTCAATAGAAGTCCATAGAAAATCATAACTTTCTCACATTCTTAAGCACCGTATGCCACTTACCTGAGAGGTATCCACTCATGCTTTTGTCAAGACTATTAAATTTTTGCCGATATTTTAATCTTGAAGGCTGAGGAACTGCCCACTCTGAGGTCCCAGTCTTGGGTGAATTCCCTGAGAGGGAAGCAGTTGAGGAAGTTGAGCTGTAATAAAATGTATTTAAAATTTTTGTTACTAAATAAAATACATTTAAACTTTATAAGTCAGAGACAATTAGAATCCTACCTTCTATAATATAACAGTAATTGCTTTTGTATATGATATTGAAAAAACAATCTATCTTTATGGTATTTTAGGAAACTAAATACCATACAAAGTTTTGAACTACCATATACCAAATACCTACCATGTGGCAGGCCCCACACAGTGCTAGGGCCTTTATAAATATTATGTCTAATCCCCAAGACAAACTTAAAAGATATTACTGTCTCCATCTTTCATATGGGCAAACTACAGCTCAGTGATGTTGAGAAAAACAAAGTTACACAATCAGTGAGTGTTTAAGCAAGGATACAGACATTGTTTTTCTGGGTCATTGTTTTAAAGAGTATTATTGTGATTTATACGAGGAGTGATGAATGAACATTGATGCTTTTGTGCCTTCTGAAATTTAAAGGATACTCAATTAGTAGTTTTTGCTCAAGAAATAATGTGTAATGACCATGAGATGTTTTGAGAAATTTTTTTAAAGGAAAAATATGTAGCTTTGGGCAAAAAATTGATTAAAATATAGCAGGATATTTTTAGTTTACATAAAACAAATTTTTCAGAAGTAAAATACCACAGACAGTTAATAATTCTAAAAATAAAATTACTTTATGTGAATTACAAATAGTAAATTTACCTATAGTATTTATATTTGGCCATTAGAAAGTAAAAACTGGATAAGCTTCAAGTTTAAAAAACAAACAGTCATTTGTTAAACACGCCTTTGTTTGTTGTTTAGTCACTAACTTGCAACCCCATGGACTGTAGCCCACCAGGCTCCTCTGTCCATGAGATTTCCCAGGCAAGAACACTGGAGTGGGTTGCCATTTTCTTCAGGAGATCTTCTCGACTCAGGTATCAAAAACCTGTCTCCCCTGCACTGGAGGTGAATTAGGCAAATTCTCTACCACTGAGCCACCTGGGAAGCTCTTATTGAAAGCCTAAAAAGTTGGAAATTTTAAGTATTCATACCTACTAGATCCTAAATCAATCAGAGACTGGGCTTTCTGTATATTAGCACCACCAAATCCTCCCATCATCAGACTGTAAGATGACGTATGAGGCAATGCTAAAAAAAAGAAAAAAGTTCACATTAAACAATTTCACAAAGTATGAAAAATCTGTATCTACTGGGATGCAAATATATAACAGTTTCTTCACATAAAAATACTGACTCATTAGACACAAAGCACTTACTTGAAGAAGAATAAGGAATGGATAAAGGCTGAATGAGACTGGCGGTTCCATTTGGTAATGATGAAGTGCTAACGGAAGGCACTAGGGGAGCAGGCATCATTAGGGGAGGGAGGGTGGTCCCTGAAGTCGCCGAGGACAAGGGTGTTGCTATGGGTGCAACTGGAGGCAACGACTGAGGAATGGACAGATTGGGCATGCTTCCCATTCCTAAGGACAAAACAGAACACGTTTTCTGGTGCTGGTAAACCAATTTTAAAACACAGGACAGAAAACAAGTTTACAATACAGTGAGCAGCTGCTATGGTATAGAAACACTGTGGGCAAACTATCAATGGATTTAAAAACTTCATTAAAGCAAGCTGGATCCAGCAGTGCAGGAGGTAAACTACTGCTTTTAATATCAATATTCTGAGCCGTGTGAACTGAGGCAATGTCTATTAAGAAGCTAAAATTCTTTTCTAGTATCATGAATAAAACTAAGTAGGCCTTTTCCAACTACCCTTTAGTATCCTCAATGAGAGAATGTATCACCTGATTGAATGTGGGTTTTTGTGTAGCGATAATAAATACAGTGCTGTTGAGTTCACACACACACACACACACACACACACTCCACAAACTCTTCCCTCCCCCGCAAAGGATGTTCTAAATTCTACATACTTAAGGAGACCTATTTATTCATACACATTGTGTGCAGGAAAAAAAGCATGCCATCTGTTTCATTTTTCTTATATGNCACACACACACACACACACACACACACTCCACAAACTCTTCCCTCCCCCGCAAAGGATGTTCTAAATTCTACATACTTAAGGAGACCTATTTATTCATACACATTGTGTGCAGGAAAAAAAGCATGCCATCTGTTTCATTTTTCTTATATGCAACACACATATGGATTCAAGGACAATTCTTTAAAAGGGACAAAGTGATGACTAATTTGTTTACTAACTGCAGAATACAAAGTATACTATATTAATATGATTACACAATGATTTGGTATTTATCTTTAGAATTCAGTGCAAAAGTGAAGGAATTTAGCATTTTAAGATCTAACATCTGGAGTGGAAGACCATGGTTCAGATATAAAGAGATTCTACTTGAACGCTCCAATGAGTGCTCCTCACAAATAATTAGTAAGAAAATGGTTAATCAAAATTAATGGAAGACTGGTGATCTCACATGAATATGTAAATTAATTAGCACAAAGTTTCCAACTTTTAGCCCTAAATTTGTCTGGCAAATTAACCTTTAAAGAAATTTCTACTAATGTATCATTTTAAATTACTCCCCAAATTAAACCATTTTGAACTTAAATTGTTTATATTTTTTGTTATGCATACAAAGTATGGAGGAAACTAAGTAAGAATAGTATTTAGGATCAGCTGTGACTAGCAGGATCATATAATCTATCATCCAACTGGGAATTATAAAAGGGAGCACAAACCAGACTAAATGCCAGAACAACAGGCATAAATCACACTGTTCCTGGGAAACCGGGACACGTGGACTCCCGAGCTATGACAGTGACCTTAACATTTCTAATCTCAGGCAAGAAAGTTAACTTGGGAGTCCGGGGACTGTCATTTTACACCAACAAATCCTTTTCTGATTCTCAAACATTATGCCTAGGAATCAAGTTTAACTATCAAATATATTCAACTAAATTAAGAAACACATACCAAAACGAGCAGAAATTAACGGAGAGAACATAGGAGGTTGTTTCATAATAGGAGGAAGAACCACCGGCAACTGTTGGCCTTGAAGCTTTAGTTTGATGAGTTTCATCGCTATGGAAAACTCTTGTTGATCCATCTTCCCATCCTTGTTCAGGTCTGACAAAGCCCTAAAAGGACGAGGCAGCCGATGGATTGGTACACAGGATCAGCACTACTTTTGTAAATGACATCGCATTTACACATAGATAATCACTTAATTAAATGTGAGTGTCTAACAAAAAGCTAAAACCTGTACAATAATATTGACCAAAGACAGTATCTAATAAAATACTATGAGTCTATATAGACACTAGATACCTTTGGGATGAATTCCACTGGTGCAAATGTAAAGAAACTATACAAGAGTATAATCATTCTAAACAATTTGTTCAATATTTACCAAATGCCTGCTAAAGTGCCTGGCCCTCTGCACTGGAGAGAAGGAATAGGGGTTGATGTTTACTGTGAATACATTAGAAAACCAAAGCCTTAGATATTATAAAGAGCAATTTCTTCAAGGTAGGAACAAGGGAAGGGTGAGCTAATCTGAGGCTTAAAGATGATGAAATAAATAACTACAAAATAACATAATGAAGGTGGAGACTCTTGCTAAATCACAAAGAAGTGTTTTTCAACAGAAATGTATACATCTCCTTTCTTTATAAATTCTGAGGAAATGAACTTTGTCCTACAGAACAAAACCCCAATTGATTTTCAGTCATTTACTCACTAAAAGTTATTTCCTAAAAAGCTGAATACTCTTACTTATAAACAACAGTCTACAGGTAAAAACAACTTTATGTTAACACTAAGTATTAAAAAGTNTTCTGAGGAAATGAACTTTGTCCTACAGAACAAAACCCCAATTGATTTTCAGTCATTTACTCACTAAAAGTTATTTCCTAAAAAGCTGAATACTCTTACTTATAAACAACAGTCTACAGGTAAAAACAACTTTATGTTAACATTAAGTATTAAAAAGTTAAGTTCATCTACAAAAGAACACATTTTACCATATTTCAGCTAAAACGGGAGCCGGCAGGCCTGACTGTAAGAAAAAGGTACGGGCTTGATCACCTGAAGGCAATAAAAACAAAATAATCAAACAATGTATTAGTAAATGGAATTACCTTGATGTCTCTGAAAAAAAAAATGGCCACTAGTAACAATTCTATTGATTTATTTTAATTTCAATTATTAAAGAAAAATTATTTATATTACTTTAATAAGACAGGAGGTATTAAAACAAAAATATCACAACTGAAATATATGCATTTATGAAATGTAAGTGATGAAAGATCACATTATTCATCTTAGTTTTCCCTCATAATTGGGGTCTTACTTGATAATAATCCTATCTTGTACAATTTATAGCTAAAAGCACTATTCCCCAGAAGAGTTCTAAATAAAAAAACACCAGGTTTGGGGAAGGTACTCCTCATGGGTATCTGACAATCCTGTATCTCCTGCAGTGTAAGCCAAGAATGTGAGGCCCTAACAGCTCTCTGCCTGGATCAATTCTCAGAATTGGGTTTGCTGTGAGCAGTTTTAAGGGAGGAGGCAATGTTTTCCACTGGGACAGAGAACAAGTTTGCTTTCTGCTTGCTAAAACACGGCGGGTTCCGCGGGGCTGAGTGTTCCTCTTCTTTAACACAACCATGGCACGTACAGCACCTGGGCTCTCCGCATGGGCCCTGTGTGAACCAGGGGACAAGGGACACGGAGAGAAATGTGCCAATGCTCGGGCTGCCAGCTGTGCTATTACAAAGAGTGTCCTGTGTCTCTGACTTAGGAATTCCGGGTATTCTGCCAGCATTCAAGAGACAGTAACAGACCAAGTTATTACCTTGTAAGCAGGGTAATCAAATCCCTACCGGGAAACAAGTTAAGGTAGTTATTACTACAGAAGTACAAATAACATTAAACTATAATGGTTGACCCAGATAATCACAACGGTGTGATCAGTCACCTACAGCCAGACATCCTGGAGTATGAAGTCAAGTGAGCCTTAGGAAACATCACTACAAACAAAGCGAGTGGAGGTGATAGAATTCCAGTTGAGCTATTTCAAATCCTGAAAGATGATGCTGTGAAAGTGCTGCACTCAATATGTCAGCAAATTTGGAAAATTAAGCAGTGGCCACAGGACTGCAAAAGGTCAGTTCTCATTCCAATCCCAAAGAAAGGCAATGCCAAAGAATGTTCAAACCACCGCACAATTGCACTCATCTCACACACTAGTAAAGTAATGCTCAAAACTCCCCAAACCAGGCTTCAGTAATACGTGAACTGTGAACTTCCAGATATTCAAGCTGGTTTTAGAAAAGGCAGAGAAACCAGAGATCAAATTGCCAACATCTGCTAGATCATGGAAAAAGCNNCTTAGCAAAGCAGAGTGGCGCAGCGGAAGCGTGCTGGGCCCATAACCCAGAGGTCGATGGATCGAAACCATCCTCTGCTACTAGTTTTGTGACGTGTCCAATACACGGCTTCAGTGTATTTGATTTCCTAAAGTTCATTTAGGGTTTAGCGTTTTCTTTTTTTCTCCGCAAATGACTGCACAATTTCCTTCTTGTTCAAAAGATAAGAGACAAATCTTATCTTTAGAGTAGAGGAAGAGTTGACAAATTTCATGATTATTTCCAACAAATTAACCTCTTGTGTTCCAGAGACTATACACTGAGGTAGGATATAATTTTTTATTTTCTTGCACATTTCCTTACAAAGAAAAAACAGTGTTATATTGCCTGAGATCATTGGTTGTTAAAAACCCATATTGCCTTTTTACTTGAGTTGGGGGGGGTTCAGGTTCTTTCACTCTTGTTTATTCTTAGGGGTGATTTATAACGTTCAAGTTAATAGAAACATACTGTGAACGCTTCTCTGAAGCAAATTTATGTTACAATAATTGAGAAGACATCTTTCATACACTATCCCTGTTCATACTTAGATAAAATGGATTCATGCTAATGTTACGAGAAACATAAACAAAAACCTTGCATATGAAATGATAGAAAACAGTAGACTATATTTAAAATTTTTTTTGTGCATCAGAATTCCATGGAGAAACTGGAAGAAAAATAGTTTTACTGATATATTTGCAAAAGAAATTGAGAGAAAATGTCTAATTTAAATAATTTTAAATGAGTGACTATATATGACAAGAAAATATAAATTCTTCTAAGCAGTGAGAATTCACATAGAAAAATATCAAAAGAAAAAATATTAATAAAAATTTGTATGTATTGGATCTGTTTCATTCCTTTACTTCTCTGATGAATATGTTTTCTGGCAAAGCCAACCATTTTCAATTTATTTTGCTTGCATATTCCCCTAAAAGAATTTTTAACTGAAAATGTCCAGGCACAGGAGATTTGAATAAAATGAGACAAATAGACTCAGAGGAGAAGTACCATGCAGCTGCAAAAAAGATATGGAGTGATTTACAGGAGATATTGTTACTTATGTGAGGGGATGTACAGATGAAGATTATAATATGCTATCTTTTTTCAGGAAGGAAAGGGAGTCAGGAAAACATATGTATTTTCCCTTTTGAACAGAAAACAGCAAAGATAGACCAGTGAAACTGGCAATCTAAAAGTGTAGTAATAGTGCTGGGGTACATGAAGTATTGGGTTGTCCAAAAACTTCATTGAGACGTTATGGAAAAACCAGAACGAAAATTTTGGCTAACCCAAAACAGGGCTGGTGGGAGAAATAGAGGAAGGACAGCAAATAGTGGAAGAGAGGAAAAATAGAGTTACAGACTGTCCTTGAAGTGTGGATCATAGAAATCAAAAGATGTTCCTCAGAGATTGAACCCTTGGCTTTATTTGTGTAAACTATGCTTTCAATTCAGTCACTCAGTCATGTCCAACTATTTGCGACCCCATGAACTGGAGCATTCCAGGTCTCCCTGTCCATTACCAGCTCCTGGAGTTCACTCAAACTCATGTCCATTGAGTCGGTGATGTCATCCAATCATCTCATCATCTGTCGTTCCCTTATCCTCCTGCCTTCAGTCTTTCCAGCATCAGGGTCTTTTCCAATGAGTCAGTTTTTCAGGTGGTCAAAGTATTGGAGTTTCAGCTTCAGCATCCATCCTTCCAATGAATATTCAAGACTGATTTCCTTTAGGATGGACTGGTTGGATCTCTTTGCTGTTCAAGGGACTCTCAAGAGTCTTCTCCAACACCATACTTCAAAAGCATCAATTCTTTGGTGCTCAGATTTCTTTATAGTCCAGCTCTCACATCCACGCATAACTACTGGAAAAACCAAAGCTTTGCCTAGACAGACCTTTGTTGGCAAAGTAATGTCTCTGCTTTTTAATATGCTGTCTAGGTTGGTCATAGCTTTTCTTCCAAAGAGTAAGCATCTTTTAATTTCATGGCTGCAGTCATCATCTGCAGTGATTTTGGTGCCCAAAAAATAAAGTTTGTCAGTGTTTCCTGTGTTTCCCTATCTATTCGCCATGAAGTGATGGAACAGGATGCCATGATCTTAGTTTTTTGAATGTTGTTTAAAGTCAACTTTTTCACTCTTCTGTTTTACTTTCATCAAGAGACTCTTTAGTTCTTTTTTGCTTTCTTCCATAAGGGTGGTGTCATCTGCATATATGAGGTTATTGATATTTCTCCCTGCAATCTTGATTCCAGCTTGTGCTTCATCCAGTCCAGCATTTCACAAGATGTACTCTGCATATAAGTTAAATAAGTAGGGTGACAATACACAGCATTGACATACTCCTTTCCCTATTTGGAACCAGTCTGTTGTTCCATGTCCGGTTCTAACTGTTGCTTCTTGACCTACATATAGACTTCTCAGAGTGCAGGTCAGGTGGTCTGGGATTCCCATCTCTTGAATTTTCCACAGTTTGTTGTGATCCACACAGTCGAAGGCTTTGGCATAGTCAGTAAAGCAGAAGTAGATGGTTTGCTGGAACTCTCTTGCTCTTTCNTACATATAGACTTCTCAGAGTGCAGGTCAGGTGGTCTGGGATTCCCATCTCTTGAATTTTCCACAGTTTGTTGTGATCCACACAGTCGAAGGCTTTGGCATAGTCAGTAAAGCAGAAGTAGATGGTTTGCTGGAACTCTCTTGCTCTTTCGATGATCCATCAGATGTTGGCAATTTGATCTCTGGTTCCCCTGCCTTTTCTAAACCAGCTTGAACATCTGGAAATTCACCATTCATGTACTGTTGAAGCCTGGCTTGGAGAATTTTGAGCATTACTTTACTAGCGTGTGAGATGAGTGCANGGTGCCATCAATTCATGGCAAATAAACGGGGAAACAGTGGCTGACTTTATTTTTCTGGGCTCCAAAATCACTGCAGATGGTGATTGTAGCCATGAAATTAAAACACACTTACCCCTTGGAAGGAAAGTTATGACCAACCTAGAGAGCATATTAAAAAGTAGCGACATTACTTTGACAACAAAGGTCCGTCTAGTCAAGGCCATGGCTTTTCCAGTGGTCATGTATGGATGTGAGAGTTGGACTACAAAGAAAGCAGAGCGCCGAAGAATTGATGCCTTTGAACTGTGGTATTGGAGGGGACTCTTGAGAGTCCCTCGGACTGCAAGGAGATCCAACCAGTGCATCCTAAAGGAAATCTATCCTGGATATTCACTGGAAGGACTGATGTTGAAGCTGAAACTCCAATATTTTGGCCACCTGATGTGAAGAGCCAACTCATTTGAAAAGACCCTGATGTTGGGAAAGATTAAAGGCAGGAGGAGAAGGGGACAACAGAGGATGAGATGGTTAGATGGCATCACCTACTCAATGGACATGAGTTTGGGTAAACTCCAAGCGTTGGTGATGGACAGGGAGGCCTGGTGTGCTGCGGTTCATGGGGTTGCAAAGAGTCGGACACAACTGAGCAACTGAACTGAACTGATAATTGTTGAGAGGATGTATTCCAAAGTCAGACCTAAAGGTTTCCAAGCCCTGGTATTGTTCAGTTGCTAAGTTGTGTCCAACTCTTTGTGATTTGATGGACTATAGTACACCACACTCCTCTGTCCTCCACTATTTTGGGGAGTTTGCTCAAACTCATGTCCACTGAGTTGGTGATGCTGTCTAACCATCTCATCCTCTGCCACCCTCTTCTTTTGCGTTCAGTCTTTCCCAGCATCAGGGTCTTTTCCAATAAGTCTGTTCTTTGCATTAGTTGGCCAAAGTACTGGAGCTTCAGCTTCAGCATCCGTCCTTCCAACGAATATTCAGGGTTAATCTCCTTTATGATTGACTGGTTTGATCTCTTTGTTGTCCAAGGAACTATCAAGAATCTTCTTCAGCAGCACAATTCAAGAGTATCAATCTTTGGAGCTCAGCCTTCTTTATGGTCTCTCAGATCCATACATGGCCACACTCAGTCATGTCCAACTCTTTGCTGACCCTGTGGACTGTAGCCCTCCAGGCTCCTCTGTCCATGAATTCTCAAGGCAAGAACACTGGAGTGGGTAGCCATTCCATTCTCCAGGGGATCCTCCTGACCCAGAGGTCGAACCCAGGTCTCCTCCATCGCAGGCAGATTCTTTACATTCTGAGCCACCATGGAACTTATCATTAAATAGTACAAATTGATGGCAGTCAAATTAAAACTAATTATAAGATATTTCATGAAAAGAAGTATAAAATCACAAATAAAATAAGAACACAAACCTGTTATGTAACCTCCCGAAGGTTTGAGGTTATCAAACTGCTTGTCATGCTTAGTCCGTTCTTCGGAGGTAATAGCCCACATGTTTGGCCCTCCTAAAACATAAATGAAAGACAAAGATATTATACTGCATATATGAGAATGCTTAAATGCAATTCCAGAATGTAAATATGAATCACAAATGCTCCTTTATTGACAGTCCTAATACTGGAGTGACACAAAGAAAAAAGCTCTGTTCATAACCATACCTAGTATGGTCCTGAAGCTTTCCATTCATCACCCAATTAACATCTACTTGAACAACTGCTGTGTACCACTCACTGGAAATGGGCAACAAGCTAAATACTGGAACTAAAAAGATGAATAAAGTATTGTTCCATCCTCAAGGAACTCTTACTCTAGAAAATGACTATCAGCACTTACAGTGTTAACCTCTGAAGCATCCTAAGCAGAAACATATACAAAAAGCTGTGCTAATCCTGAGTCAGAAGCATCAGTGATGAGCTAACAGGAAAGGTAAGACTGAGGCAGAGCCTTGAAGCTTGGCTTGAATTTTGCCATGTGAAGAGGTGGGATAAGGGTATTTCACAAAACAAGGTCAGAGCATGAGGAGTCAAGGCATGTTCCAGACACTTCTCTGAGTAGACTGATAGCTAAAGCACCATGTGTGTATGGGAAAGAGGTTAAGAAAGAGGTAGGAAGGACGAGCTTTAAAGGTCTTAAATAGCATCCTTAGCTGACCTTTACCCTGGAAGTTATGGAGTGTCCTCTGATACACTTTAAAGTAACCTCCTTATTTGAAATCCTTTTAGACTTACAGGAAAGTTGCAAAGATAGTACGGAGCCTGCACCCAATTTCCACTAAGTGAACAATTTACATAACCATAATATATTTGTCAAAACACATAAATTAGGACAGGTATACTATTACTAAATACCTCCACCAGCAGGGTTAGCTGGTAAACCCCAACAAATTAGACTCTGGGCACTGGAAACAGCACTAATCTTTGTTACTTAAGATTCTGCCAAGTGGAAGCTTTGGCAAAGGGAAGTAGCCTACTCTGGGTCTGAATGCTTGACCTATGCAGGCCCAGTGACTCTCTGGCCTGATAGTCCCATTTAGGGGTGGGTCAAACAAACGCCACAGCTAACAAGGTGAGAAGGACCCTCAGAAGCCTTGCTTGTCAAACAGAAATGGTATATTCAAGAACAGAAGACAGCCTGGCCCCAAAGTCCTTTGGGCTTCACATGAAAAAGTGGCAGCAAATTCGCTAAGGGGAAACTTTATTCCTACTCCATTGTCTGAAGCAAAGCTACTGATCAATGAAACTCCCTGAAATGCCTCAGCCCAGTTCCCTTATGGGTCACAGTGGCTGGAGTTCTGACAGCATCCACTGGGCTGCCATGACTCTTCAGCCTCAGAGCTAAGCAGAACCAAAACGAGACACATTTTCTTCTGTGGACAGAATGCAGATTCTTGGAATGTTGCCAATGGCCCAGCTGTTTGATTTGCCACCTGGAAAATTACAACTGACAGATTAAAGATACCCTCTTTGGGGCTGCAAGATGGAAACAAATTTTAATTGCTAATTGAATAGTCTGTGTCACTACTGATGGCAAGGATCTATTCTCTAACTTAGACTGAAATCAAGATTCTGATGGAAGTCTGACTCTGTTTCTGAGGCAGAGGATACCAATGTATGCCAGACTTAAGGATTCCTGTCTGGGGAAGGGGTCTCATTACACAGGGCATTGCTCTCTTTTTGGCTCTTGGCAGATGGACTACATAAAACTTTTGATTGCCCTCTAGGGTTACTGGTGATTCTTCAAACTGTTGACACTTTTTAGGTTACCAATCAGCCTGCTATGTCCATACTAGCACAGTCCTTAAAACCAACCTGTGTCATGATTTTAGCTTTCTGGTCTATCAGTACTCTGATGTTAATGAATAATTTATGAGAAAAAACTGTTCACAATGCACTGATCAAGGCTGAGTCCACTTTCATAATCTCCTCCTGGTTCACACTCCTTAAAGTAAGATAGTTTGGCCACTAAAAGTGCTGTCCTGAGAAAGGGATCATCATGTCCCTTGGCTGTTTCCTGGCTAATGATCAGGACTAAAGGGGATGGGTGAGGGATCACAGGCGAATACAAGTCTTAATGTGAAAGTTGAGGATTCTACTCTGATGGTTCTTGGACATGATGCATCTCTCTTTCTCCTAGAAACAACTGTGGACAGGCTGTTGGTATATCCTTCAGGGGGCAGCTTGGCTGAAGAGGAACCTAAAGCATTCAAAGCTAATTCCGGATAGGGTTAACAAAAATGTCCCTGTCCCTCTTGCACCTAACCCTTCTGGATCATTAGAAAACAGTGAAGCTAAAGCAAAACTGGACACTTAAATCTTGTGGCAGTGGAGAGCCCCAAGCAGCATCTGGAGAGAATACCTTAGATGCAAGAGGCACTGGAGGAGAGAAGCATGACTTTTTCTCTTTCAGAGCTGGCCAGGGAGTCTTCTTCCCCAAGGAGGATGCCCTGCTGAGGCTCCCCTAAACCGCTGGAAGCACCTTACAATGTATGTAACTGAGTCTGCCAACCTCCACCAGATGGCTTTGACTGATCCACTCTCAGTCTTAGGCAGACCCTGCGCACCTGAGTCCCAGGAGTATGGACTTCTCTGTACACAAAACAAAAATTGAGGACCACGAGAAGGCTGGTACTATAGCTGTATCTCACAAAAGGAAATTCTTACAAACCCCATGTATCAATATATAACATTTGTCTTTCTCATACTGTGACCTGTTCCCTTTACTTGGACTGTCACTCATATAACCCTCTTCCATTTCAAACTTTACCTTTCAAGGTCCAGGGCATGGGTCATTTCTTCCAGGAGGTCTCTGACACCTGCAGGTCAAATTAATTGCTTCCTCCTCTAGGTTCTCAAGGGACTTCACCATGCTTCTATAGGGCACTTACAAAGGTTCTGTAATTGTTTTCTATCCATCTGTTCTACCACACAATGAGTCCTTGGAGGACAAGAGCTTTGTGTGTTTATCTTTCTATCCTCAGAACCAGTAGAGNAGGGACTTCACCATGCTTCTATAGGGCACTTACAAAGGTTCTGTAATTGTTTTCTATCCATCTGTTCTACCACACAATGAGTCCTTGGAGGACAAGAGCTTTGTGTGTTTATCTTTCTATCCTCAGAACCAGTAGAGTATTACAGAGCACACACTTAAAATTGACTGAGGAATAAATATCTGAAAAAATTAGAAGGAGTAAAAAAAAGTCAGCGAGGCAAGATCATGATTTGGAAAAAGAAAGATTCATTTACAAATCTTTCTGGTATCTATCCTTCACATATTGGCCCTCTGAAGAGGTCTTTAAAGCTATATATTCAAGAAGCACCAACTCACTGGAAAAGACAATGATGCTGGGAAAGACTGAAGGCGAAGGAGAAGGGGACGGCAGAGGATGAGATGAGACAGCATCAATGACTCAAAGGACATGAATTTGAGCAAACTCTCAGAGACAGTGGAGGACAGAGGAGCCTGGGGTGCTGCAGTCCATGTGGTTACATGAGTTGGACATAACTTAGCAATAGAACAACAAAAAATTCAACATGGCTAACAGTCATTTATACTTCACTTCTGATTACCCTTCCAGTTTACTCAGTTTCCACCAATAAGTGAAAGAGGAGAGTGAAAAAGTTAGCTTAAAGCTCAACATTCAGAAAACTAAGATCATGGCATCTGGTCCCTTGGACTGCAAGGAGATCCAACCAGTCAATTCTAAAGGAGATCAGTCCTGGGTGTTCTTTGGAAGGACTGATGCTAAAGCTGAAACTCCAATACTTTGGCCACCTCATGCGAAGCGTTGACTCATTGGAAAAGACTCTGATGCTGGGAGGGATTGGGGGCAGGAGGAGAAGGGGATGACAGAGAATGAGATGGCTGGATGGCATCACCGACTTGATGGACAAGAGTTTGGGTGAACTCTGGGAGTTGGTGATGGACAGGCAGGCCTGGCGTGCTGCAACTCATGGGGTCGCAAAGAGTCAGACACGACTGAGTGACTGAACTGAACCAATAAGAAACCAAGTATCTTTAGGTACGTAAACGCACAC
>SJYV01045960.1:3321955-3344060 GCA_006410875.1 Neotragus pygmaeus | reverse complement strand
TTTTTTTTTTAAGAATTAAATACATACTGAATTCTATTCCCTTTATTTAGAAACAATTACAAAGAGGTCAAAGACATGAAGTAACTTGCCAAGATCTCAATTAAGGAACAAAGTATGTCATGTTATTGATTTTGAACTTCACTACACAAGTCACAGAGAGTTGATATTTAAAACATAGCACATAGGACTTTCCTAGTGTTCCAGGGGTTAAGACTCTGTGATCCCAACGCACGGGGCACAGGTTTGATCCCTGGTCAGGGAACTGAGATCCTGCATGCTGCAGCCTCTCAAATAAACAAACGAAACACAGTATGTATCTGACATAGAGACCCAGATTTGGTAGTCCCCAGGGATTAGTAAATTGTTGCCATGTCAATGAAGGACATTATCCAGGGTAAGCATATATGAGAAACAAGAGAAAAACCTGGTTTTTTAAGGGCAGAGAGAAAGAATTCTGACAAATAAAACAGAAACTGAACTGCATTTGAATATCTTGAGGCAGGGACATTGTCCCTAGTATAGCCCAGACAGTGAAAATCTGAACTTGTGTAGAGGTAGAAGAGACAGGATTTTCTGATCAGCTAATGTGGATGATGAAAGAAAAGCATCACAGATGAGTTTCTACCTTGAGCAACTGCAGAGTGATAATATTAACCAACAGAAGCTCTGAGAAAACAGGGATCTGGATAACAGATTTGTGAGGTAACCAACAGAATGTTCCATTTTGAGCATATCTAATCTGACACACCTATGAAGACATTTAGGTGGAAACATATAAGAAACAGTTAAGAATTCTGTTTAAGGCAGAAACCCAGTTTTGGTAGTCATTAAGGCTTGGGAGTAGTTGTCAACATGTCAGCAAATGACAATACCCATAGAAAGTATGTACAGGAAACAGGAGAAGAACAATCAAAACAGGCTGAGAAAAAGGAGAGAAATTGGGATACAGAGATAAAAGTTTCAAGGGGATGATGGTCATACTGCCAAATATCACAGAAGTAAAAACTAAGCCATTCGTTTTGGCAATCTCTTGTGAAGACAGTTCCAGGATGGTGAGCTGACTATTACAGGCAAGCTGAAGCAGTAATTTGGAGGTCAAGTATAGGTGACTCAACAAGTATGTGTTGTTACAAGAAGGGAGAAAAAGGGTAGGAGGAGAGATAAGCTTTAGGAAAGAGGAGAGGTTCCAAGTCTTTACTGTTTAGATGGGAGAACAAAACCACTTTAAGAGGAAGAAGGAGAGATTTAATTTTGAAAAGGGAAAAGGAAAGGTTACGTAACAGGTATAGGTCCAGAGAAAGTGGAAGCTGACAGCTCTAGAGTACAAAGTTAGAATCTAGGACAGGATAAAAAACAGGATAAGCGGTAAGGATGAATGTACCTAAGTTGGAAGCAGAGGAAAAAGAAGNGTTACCTAACAGGTATAGGTCCAGAGAAAGTGGAAGCTGACAGCTCTAGAGTACAAAGTTAGAATCTAGGACAGGATAAAAAACAGGATAAGCGGTAAGGATGAATGTACCTAAGTTGGAAGCAGAGGAAAAAGAAGTTGAGAAAAGAAGAAAGTACAGCTTTTCTTTGTAACTTTTTATCTTTCCTTCAGGCCCAGACAATAGTCCAAAGAGTCAGACTGAAAACAGGCTCTTATATCCCAGCCTCCCAGGAGTCCAAACACAAATTTCTCTCCTCTACAGGCCAAAAGAAGAGAGGGTCTGATGCAAATCAGTTCCCAAGAATCAACCAGGCACATGCACTTCAGATTGTGTATAAATTAGTTTATGCCTTATACATAAAAACATGTGTCAAATGAATGAATATGGGGGAAAATTTTTTCTGGACAGAGGTAACAGTACATGCAATAGCAGAGAGAAGAGCATGGTATGGGAAAATAAGCAGCAGCTTATTCACATGACATAGTGAAGAGCTAACAGCAATGCAAGGAACTGTAACAATAGCTCTAAGTACTAATTCTTAGCTAATTTGCACTACAAAAATGATCCCTGAAAACACAGTCTTAATACCTAACTAATACAACTGTAAATCGGCACCCCCTTTCTGGAAAGGAATTTGGAAATGCATTTATATCCTGCCTTATCACAAAAGCCCCCACAAAAATACAAGACACATTTAAGTAAAAAATAGATTACTAGGGACTTCCCTGGCAATCTAGTGGTTACAACTTTGCCTTCCAATGCAGGGGGTGTGGGTTCGATACCTGGCTGGGGAGCTAAGATCCCACATGCGTTGTGGCCAAAAACAAAACATCAAACAGAAATTATACTGTAACAAATTCAATAAAGACTTTAAAAATTATTTTAAAAAAATCAACTACTAAATGAAGGCATACAGAAAATAAGTGATCACAGTACTTCAAACTTCTGTATATGTTTGACATTTTTCATAATAAAAGTGGAAAAGAAAACTAGCTTTTGACTTTCAAGCATCTGACTTGACCACTGGCTCTCCTCATTCACTGCTGTCCCCTACAATCACCAGGGTAATTCCTTGACTGCTCACTATCTACTCTCCAGCATTATTCCCATAAGAATTCCTGGTGATGTCAATGTTCTTACAGATCATCCTACCCATAGACTGGCTTCTAAGTAAGTCTTTGACGTGCTGGTATGCTGCAGCCATGGGGTCGCAAATAGCTGGACACGACGTAGAGACTGAACACAGCAACTGAACAACAAGAAGTCTTTGACCTCCTGTGTTCCAAAAATTTTATCCTCCATCTCATCTAAGGCAGCAACTTCCAGGTCGCACCCAAGGCCTTGTTATTACCAGTAACTGCCCTCTTCTGTAATCCATTTCAAGTCTCCCATGCCCCTTTCACCAGCACCATCTCAACAACTCAATCTCTCCAGTTCTCTAATGCCAACAATTCTTTAACCCTACTTGGACCCACAAACTATTGATCTTATCACCTTTTAACTGTCCCTCAATCTTCCTTATATCCTTACACCCTTCCTCGTGTCCTAATATCCCTCCTTACCCAAATTAAATATCACAGCTCACCATTATAAGCAGTTTGCTGTAAACATCCTCAGCTTCCCTCTCTCCCTACATACTACGCATCTGGCAAAATGCCAGTCTTTTGTAAATCCAACTCTCTTGTTATTCAATGACTATATAAATGCTGCCTGGTCTCATTTAAAATTTCTGACCACTAACTCAAGTGTACCCTACGTCCTGCCTGACAAGTCCACATTTCCCTAGTTCATTCGCTCCCCCTACTCTCTTAGAAGACTACTTCACACTCTGTCCTTTCAGTCTCCCAGACTTACATGTTACAAACACTTTTTATCCAATTTGTTGTTATACCAACTTTGTTCTTTTAATCAATCTTTTCCTTTATGACCACTGAGTATGCTCTCATGCTAAGAAAAGTCTGTCTCATATCAGAAACTGCCCAAATTTTCTTCTAGTACCTGTACATTTAAAAAATTTTATATATTTCATTTATTCAGAATTTTTTATTTTGGAATGGAATGATAGATATGAGTCTAAATTATTTTCTCCACTTTCCCACCACTAATGATGTCTACCACTTTTTCTGAGACAATTTATGAAATAATTTACTAATTATTATTTACTAATTGGTATAAAATGCATCTCTCCTCTTATACATTAAGTCTACTCATTGCCTGCATTTATTTCTGTTCAGTGGGTCTTCCTGTCTACTCCTGTCTTAGGGCTCTAACTACCACAGTGTTAGAATATGCAAATCCCTCTCTACTCACTATCCTGTTTTTTTCATAATTTTTGAGACTATTCTCAGATGTGTATTTTTTGCATCCTTCAGTAGAGTCCTACTCTTGTCTCATTTACTTCTAAGTACTTAATGGTTACAGTAAAAGTGATATACTAACTTTGTATATTTTGGTATACAAGAAACATATTCATTTTGGCAAATTTACGTTGCAATGTACACATCTGGTTCATCTGCCTGCTTGGTCCACGGTTGTCTGTCTTATGACAAAAACACCAAATTCCAACAGAAGAACATTATAATATACCTAACCAGTACCCTTCAAGACGGAGTCATCAGAAACAAGTAAAGTTTGAGTAATAGTCACAACTAAGAGTAACAACAGTCAAGAGGAGCCTCGGGAGCCATGACACTTGAATGTGCTATAGTATGGGATCCTGGTACAGGAAAAGGTCATTAGGTAAAGACTAAGGAAAAGTAAGTAAAGCATGGACTTTAATTAATAATAATGTGCCAACACTGGTTAATTACAATAAATGTACTGTACTAATATGTTATTAATAATAGGTAGAAGGGTGTATGAGAAACTCTGTGCTATCTGCTCAATCTTCCTGTAAATTTTAAATTATCAAAAAAAGTATCAATTTTTTAAAGAAGGCAAATATCACAGAAGTAGAAGGTTTAAGGTAAAGTTTGTGCCTTTAAATTTGACAACATTCATCCAAAATGCCCACTTGGCCCATTTGTAAGAATTTATCTTAAGAAAATAATCCAAAGGAGGAAAACAGAATGCAAAGATGTGTATCATAGCGTCATCAATAGCAGAAAAAATACAAATAAGGTAATTTATCTAACGAAGGAAGGAACAAGAAAATAAGGTTATATTCACTTAGAATATAATGCATCTATTCACAAATGATAATTTCAAGGTTATAGTAGATAGGCAATGTTTATGACACAACGGTAATTTTTTAAAAATATAAAATTCTGGAATAGTATGCAAATATTCAAAATTGTGAATTTATGTATATAAACAGAAGTTCACCTGTTTTTCTTGGGAGTTAGTGGATGGGGCTGAAAATTCCAACCCTCTAATTCTCTAGCTCTTTCTGGTTATCTAGCCTTACACTGTGGAGAAGGCAATGGCATCCCACTCCAGTACTCTTGCCTGGAAAATCCCACGGATGGAGGAGCCTGGTAGGCTGCAGTCCATGGGGTCGCTCAGAGTCGTAGCAGAGTCGGATACGACTGAGCGACTTCACTTTCACTTTTCACTTTCATGCATTGGAGAAGGAAATGGCAACCCACTCCGGTGTTCTTGCCTGGAGAATCCCAGGGATGGGGGAGCCTGGTGGGCTGCTGTCTATGGGGTCGCACAGAGTCGGATACGACTGAAGCGACTTAGCAGCAGCAGCAGCCTTACACTGAGGCCATCCAGGGGTGCCACTCTTAGTCACCTCATTAACATAAGCTCAGGTATGATGGAAAGCAACTTTCTTATCACTCAGGGAATTTCAAAGGTTTTAGGAGCTCTGTGCCAGGAACCAGGGACATAGACCAAATATATTTGTATTATACTATAACCATCCTTTAACCCTATAGCCAATATCATCCAGAACCTCACCTTGTCAATTTTTTTCCCTTGACAATTTCTTCGTCTATTATAAACAATATTAAGTAACAAACCTGTTTTATCAAAAACATTTAACTGAAATTGCCAGTCTCATATCTTAAATCCAACCACGCTGCATATGATGGTAAAACAGCTACAGAGAAGTAGTATACTTCTCCAGCCACACTGTCCTGCAGAGGCCTTGAGAACCCAATATCCAAGCTGATGCCACAACACCCGCGCAAGGCCTGCATGGGAAGAGCTTTCACTGGCTACTGGTACTTTCCAATCTCAACAAAAACACAAACAGAGCAAGAGAGCAAAGGAAAAAGAAACTAGAAGTCAATGGGTAGAAAAGCATTCATTTTCTTATTCTATCAAACCATTTAAAAAAAATACCATTTCAAGTAAAGCATGCAATCAGGGCAGCAAAAATAACACCTTGAAT
The DNA here is from genome assembly GCA_006410875.1 of Neotragus pygmaeus. NCBI lineage: Eukaryota > Metazoa > Chordata > Mammalia > Artiodactyla > Bovidae > Neotragus > Neotragus pygmaeus. The sequence continues at coordinate 3,338,291 of SJYV01045960.1, read as the reverse complement.
AAGAAGCAATCCAATCATACAAGAAAGTAAATATAAAATAATAAATACTACTTTAATAATATAAATTAGTAATAATAAATGTGCAGTGAGGACTTTCAAGGCAAACTCCAAGTTCTGACAGAGACAAAAAATTATCAGGAAGAATAAAAGAGAGCTATTCTAACATGGAACGAGTCACCCTTTTAAAAGACATGTATCCAGAAAATATCTATCATTGAGCACCTAACCAAAGCAAGGTCTCACTTCCCCCAAATATCCCAATCCTCAAATTTACAAATTCTCTTCATCCATCTCGATTCTTTAATTTTGAGGGCCATGGATTTCTTTTTTTACAAAGAAATTTGGCAAACCCAGTTTCTCTCTCTGGAAAAAAACACAAATGCACAAAATGTGGTGAACAATTTCAAAGCTTTCAGACTTCCAAAGCCAATCTGGGGAGAGCATGTACTCCATAGTTAAAAATCCTTAATTATAACATACATTAATTTCCACTTTAAAAATGTATTAGAGTGGAATATTAGAGTGAGAAAGAAAACTTCCAATTATGTAATCCATTCATTCCCAAACTATTCTAACTATTGCCTACCTATGTGGAACAAGAAAGAGATTCAACCTACCTACGTGCTCCCATTTTTCAGTAGGAAAATAACTCTATGATGAAGTTATAGCAATGATATAGTTATACAAATGGCCAACAAAATTAAAACAACATAATTCTGTGACTGCAATCAATTAAATAGCAGAAATGGAACCAAGTCAAACTCAAGACAACCCAATGATACACTGAAACAGTATCCACTGTTGTAGGAGTGCATAGTAGGAAGTTTTCAATTCAAGCTGATGCTGCCAAAGTTTTGTAGAGTTAACAGATTTCTTAGAAAAAAACTGAATTAGGACACTTAGTAAGCTCTAGAAACTGGGTAGTTTTAATACATAAACACTAAATTTCTAATCTTAATAACTCAGATTTTAAGTAGCCCACAGAATTGAGGAAATGATTTGCATTTTAGTTCCATTCATTAGAAAAAGGCTTCTGACCTATGTTGTGAAAGACATTGGGAAGCAGGAACAGAATCCAATAGTTTTCAACCACTGTGACTGTGCTCACCAATAGTATAAAATCTGTTGTTTACACGCTAAGTTGTTTCAGACTCTTTTGTGACCCATGGACTATAGCCTATCAGGCTCCAGTGCCCATGGAATTTCCCAGACAAGAAATACTGGAGTGAGTTGTCATTTCCTTCTCCAGGGGATCTGATTTACTAAACTGGATCCCTCATACCTTGCTGGTGAGAAAGTAAAACGATTTAGCTGCTTCGGAAAACAATTTGGCAGTTCCTCAAAATGTTAAGCATAGGTTACCATAAAACCCAGCAATCCCACCTTCAGATATGAACCCAAGAGAAATGAAAATATAAACCTATGTCCGTATAAAAACTTGTATACAAATGCTCACAACAGCACTGTTCATAATAGCTCAAAAGTGGAAACAACTTAAATGACCATCAACTGATGAATGGATAAACAAAATGTGGTATACCCATACAATGGAATATTTGACCATAAAAGGAAATTAATTACTGATACATGGTACAATATGGATGCACTTTAAAAACAAGCATTACAGTAAGTAAAAAAAGTCAGTAACAAAAAGACCACGTATTCTATGTCTCATTTATATGAAATATCCAGAAGAGGCAAATTCATGGGTTGGTGGTTACCTGATGCTGGGAGGGATTGGGGTCAGGAGGAGAAGGGGACAATAGAGGATGAGATGGCTGGATGGCATTACTGACTCGATGCACATGAGTTTGGGTGACCTCCGTGAGTTGGTGATGGACAGGGAGGCCTGGTGTGCTGCGATTCACGGGGTCGAAAAGAGTTGGACACGACTGAGTGATTGAACTGAACTGAGAGCTGGGAAACGGAGAAGGCAATGGCACCCTACTCCAGTGCTCTTGCCTGGAAAATCCCATGGATGGCAGAGCCTGGTAGGCTGCAGTCCACGGGGTCACTAAGAGTTGGACACAACTGAGCAACATCACTTTCACATTTCACTTTCCTGCATTGGAGAAGGAAATGGCANGCAATGGCACCCTACTCCAGTGCTCTTGCCTGGAAAATCCCATGGATGGCAGAGCCTGGTAGGCTGCAGTCCACGGGGTCACTAAGAGTTGGACACAACTGAGCAACATCACTTTCACATTTCACTTTCCTGCATTGGAGAAGGAAATGGCACTCACTCCAGCGTTATTGCCTGGAGAATCCCAGGGACAGGGGAGCCTGGTGGGCTGCCATCTATGGAGTCGCACAGAGTCAGACATGACTGAAGTGACTTAGCAGCAGCAACAGCAGCAGAGCTGGGAAATTGAGAGAGGATGCTAATGGGTATAGGGGGTTCTTTGGGACGAAGAAAATAACCTAAAATTAGTGATGATGCTTGTGCAATTCTGTGATTGTAATAAAAATAACAGAACTGTAAACTTTAAAAGGGTGAATTTTATAGTATATGAATTATATCTTGATAAAACTGATATTTTCAAAAAATATCTAATTTTCTCCACATGGCATATAAGGTATTTTAGGGTTTATCCTCTGCCTACATTTCCACATTTCTACCTTCCCCCTCCACCTCTATGCCATCTTATTCCTATTACCCCTCTTTCTGAATCTGTGATACTTCTCAGCAATACTTCCACTTAAAAACCTTCTTTTGCCACATCCTCATTTTATCTTGTATGTATCTCCAATAAACTACATACCACCAAATACCGTAACCTTTGTTTGCATGCCTGCCCATCTCTATCAGACTGGGAGCTCCTGTGAATGTCTCATCTTCATATACATAGTGCTCAACCACAGGGTGAGTGAGTGAGTGAAGTCGCTCAGTCGTGTCTGACTCTTTGCAACCCCGTGGACTGTAGCCCACCAGGCTCCTCCGTCCATGGGGTTCTCCTGGCAAGAATACTGGAGTGGGTTGCCATTTCCTTCTCCAGGGGATCTTCCCAACCCAGGAATCGAACCCACGTCTCCCGCATTGCAGGCAGACGCTTGTTAACCTCTGAGCCACCAAGGAAGCCCATAAATAATCCTTTAATACAAAAGCTTTGACACGGAGAGATTAGCATCCTTTCAACTGCACTGAGGACAAGCAAGCTGACAATCTGGAAGTTGAACTTTGAAATCTGATCACCCAATTCGAGTTCTAATCCCAGTGTAGTTACTTTTAGTTTAGGAGACTTGCACATGACATGGCTTCAGTTCTCTAACTTAAAAATATGATTGATGGCACCTACATGCCAGGCTCTTTTAAGGCTCAGGTATCATGTCTGTAAAACATCTGGCACACAGATGGTGCTCATAAATGATGGCTATTACTACTATTACATCATTTTCAACTATTAAGAATTGGTTTAATGTCACTGAATTGGTAAGACAAATCACAGTCGTGCCAATTACTAATAAAAAGGATATGTTTTTCTTACAAATATTGATTACATTTGAGTAAAAGGTGATTATTATTTCTACCAAGAGGCTTAGGGCCCCAAATATACAAAGCATGTTGAGGCTCAAAAGCTTCAAAAAGAGAACTCCTCTACACAAAATTTAGTTCTCAGTCTAGTTCTGCAACTTAACATCTTCAGTTTAAGATGTCTGAATATAAGCTGTAAACTTGGACTTCTATAAATGTTAAGTTTAGCCCACAGAGAGTCAACCAATAGGGCAAAAAAAGAACAGAAATGGTAAACTAATAACTGAAGTAGCTAGTGCTCTGATTATACTGAAGATCTAAATTAAACCAATTTTAGAAGAATTAGTCAACAAGTCTGAATAAGACAATTCACCCACATGAAAGGGGAAAAAACACACAAGAATAGNCCGGTGGGCTGCTGTCTATGGGGTCGCACAGAGTCGGACACGACTGAAGTGACTTAGCAGCAGCAGCAACAGTCGTCCATTCAGCGTCCCTCACTATAACAAACAAAAAAGGACAAAAAAGGAACTTTCCAGCCCCTATCCATACGCAGAGCAGCTACCTCGAATACTCTGGCCAAGCAGTAAGAAGATAGTCATCTCTCCGTGAATTCCACGACCTGCGGCCCTCCGGATGCTGAACTTTCTTCCCCACCTGAGAGCCGTCTGACAGGTGAAGCTCAAATTCAGCATCTGTTTTTTTCTCCCCTTTCAGCTCCTAGTCTCTTCACAAAACACTAAATAACTCAAGTCACCACCATTTAAGGGGGGCTTGCCCTTGACACAGCACTCCTTCAAGAGAAAGGCTTTTTGTTATTTGAGGTTAGAGGTGGTGTCGCTGGCCCATTATTTGAGGTTAGAGGTGGTGTCGGTGGTTCCCATGGGCATAACAAAGTCCCTGTGCAAGACCCAAGATTTTGGTTGGCTTTACACGTGGAGTGTAGGATGGACCCATGTACAAAATTCATACACCGTGACTTGTTGGAAAAGGAGAAATCTGTGCAGAGCAAAAGATTCCCATGGCTTCCTTTCATTCTTACACGTTGGGGCATGTGAATGTAGCCAGCGGACTTAAGAGGCATGACTTCGGAGACCAGGCCTATCTGAACTAGACAGGCAACTCCTGTGAGGAACTTAGCAAACATCAGTAATGATAAACAGGCTTTTCCCGCTCTCACATTCGATGTTTTTCCTAACTCTTTGATTTGGACCTGACTTAGACTTGATAGACAGGTCCTGAGTCAGTGAAAGAGAAAAAACCTGACTTCCTTGCGTTAGCCTAGGAAGTCATTTATCTACTAGAGACCAGTCAGTCTATCCTATATCTGCTGGGGACCAATCAGTCTGCAAACAAACCACCCAAGCTACAGACAGCACTCTTGAGCACATGGTCTTATTCCCATGACAGACATCACCAATTATTTATGATCCCTTTTCGGAGTCTGTGCTTCAGTCCAAGCCTCTGAATCCTTCTCAAGGTAATTCTCCAAAGTGTTGGTCTGTAAGGTGAAACCTATTTTTATTCCCAATAGGCCAATTGATAGCCAGTCTCCATTTCCCTCCCATTGTCTGATCAATGTCATTTGTGTTTCTGGGTTCTGGACCTGATACCATTCAGCTTGAGTCCTCTTTCTTTCTAAAGGAGGAGGCCAAATCCTTGGTAGGACAAAAATGAACTTTATAGAAAGGAATAGTTATAAAGAAATTTAAGAAAAAAATTTAAGTCTTCCTGCTGCTGCTAAGTCACTTCAGTCGTGTCCGACTCTGTGTGACCCCATAGACAGCAGCCCACCAGGCTCCCCCATCCCTGGGATTCTCCAGGCAAGAACGCTGGAGTGGGTTGCCATTTCCTTCTCCAATGCATGAAAGTGAAAAGTGAAAGTGAAGTTGCTCAGTCGTGTCCGACTCTTAGCGACCCCATGGACTGCAGCCTACCAGGCTCCTCCATCCATGGGATTTTCCAGGCAACAGTACTGGAGTGGGGTGCCATTGCCTTCTCCATTAAGTCTTCCTAAAATAAACCAAAAAGCTAAAAGTACTCCAGTACTGATGGAAATTGAGGTCCTGAATACAACTGGAAGGCTATAGTACTCCAAACACTAAAACAATTATATCCCAAGGTTCCATTCAGAACTCTGAGGCCAGTGTGTCCATCCTTTCCTACTTTTTCAGCATCGATGATTCATATGGGTGATACCACCACAATCCCAGTTCTTTGACTTCCTCTTCTCATCACAGGGTGTGCCTTGGACTGATTCTGTAATTTCTCCCTTTAATATTTCCCAAATCCTACCACCTCTGAATTTTCACCTCCTGTGCCAGCTGGAAATCAGATACCTGGAGGAACTAAGTACTAGAAGATTAGGAATTATTGTAGGGTGAGAAGGTTGGGAAATTAGGTAGTGGACTAAGTATGTTACATTTCTCTTCCCCAAGTCCTGCCACAGATTAGGACAGATTGAAGGCCTGTTCCTGGTAACTTTGCTTTTACCATGAGAGCATTTAATCTCAGTGTTTTCCTTCCCTGCACTGATTCTCCTTCCCAACCATAGATATTCTATGTTCTAGCAATCTCCGTTTCTGTTGGCTTTCAAAGATTTTTGTCCCTCACCACATTACTACCCAGTCAACCCACATAACAAATTCTTAGTAATGGGAAGAGGCTCAAATAGAGAGCAGAAGCAATTCCAGACTCTTAAGCATCCCATAAGATAAATACAGAGTAGGAAAGCTATGAGCTCATATGTAATACCTCTGCAAGTAATAAATCTCCCAAGACAGTACTATAAGCAATTTATAAAGAAATTAAGAGAAAAGGAGCAAAAAATAGTTTTTTTTAATTTATTCAGATGCTTAGCATTTTTGGTGTGCTTCGTTCTTCCCCGTTATGAAGGTTTCCATCTTATAGTTCCCTTCAACTTGAAGAGCTTCTTTCAGTGTTTCTTCTAGTGTAGATCTGTTGGCTACAAATCTTTTTTAGTTGTACTTTATCTGAAAATGTTATTTTTCTTTCATAATTGAGTACTATATCCCCTGAATATAGAGTTCTGGATTGACAGGATGGTTTTTTTAGTTTCAGCCCTTTAATGGTGTTTTTCCGTTCTCTCTGGCCTTCATGGTTTCAGATGAAAGTTGGTTGTTGATCGGATCATTTTTCCCTCTGTGTAATATGTTATTTTCTCTTGCTGCTTTTGAGAGTTGCTGTTAGGCTTTGGCTTTCAGTAATTTGACTCTGGTATACATCAGTGTGAACCTTTTTTGTGTTTATTCTGCTTAGTGTTCATTTATAATCTTGTATCTACAAATTTCTGTCTTTCATCAAATTAAGCAAAGTCTTAGCCATTGTTTTTTAAAACACTTTTTTTCTGCCCCATTCTCTCTCATCTCCATTCCAACTACAAGTATATCTGAGTATTTGATACCACCTGGGTTTCATAGTTGATGTGCTGTAGCAGTGGAACACTATTCCACCACTGAACACCAGAAAACCCTGGCTCTCCCCTCCTGATCTAGGGCATCTGGAGATAGGAGTGAGCAGCATGATTTTAAAGCTTTGCCACCTTTACCTTCTGTCTTTGGTAGGAGTTAATCTGCCTCTACTGTTAGCAACTGTGCTTTCCAGCTAGGGTGTCTCTTCCATTCTCCTATAGAAAATAACACAACCTCACAATCTTTTCATGACACTCCTAACACACACACACACATTTATATATTGCCACATTGATTCTGTCCCTTCTGAGAAATAGATAGAAAGTAAGGTTTGTCCCTTTTTAGTTCCTTTTTCTTCTTAAAACTCACATGAAAGTATGGATGTGCTGAAAGTGATCCTTTGTGCATAAAGAACTAAAATCAAAGTTAATCTGGGAAACCAAGCTGAAGCTGCCCTAGTTTCTGAATATAAAAACAGATAAAAGGTAAGCAGGAATAGGGAAGGTCAGGGGCCAGGAAAAGGCCTTGGACTTCGTTTGACCCAGGTGTACTTCGTTTTATCATGTTTCACTTTACTGTGCTTTGGCTTCCCAGGTGGTTCAGTGGTAAAGAATCTGCCTGCCACTTAGGAAAATAGGAGATGCAGGTTCAATCCCTGGGATGGGAAGATCCCCTGGAGGAAGAAATGGCAACCCACTCCAATATTCCTACTAGAATAATCTCATGGACAGAGGAGCCTGGTGAGCTACAGTCCATGGGGCACAAAGAATCGGACAGGACTGAAGCAACTGAGATGCAGGCATACATTATAGTGCTTCACAAATACTTCATTTTTACAAAGTGAAGATTTGTGACAGCCCTGCATATCAAACAAGTCTGTTGGTGCTGTTTTTCAACAGTATTTGCTCACTTCATGTCTGTGTCACAATTTAGTCCTTCTCACAATATTTCAAATATTTCAATATTATTCCTTCTCACAATATTTCAGACTATTTGATCATTATTTATCATCGTGATCTCTGTTCAATGATCTGTGATGTTACTTTGACTTGCTAAAGATGCCAATGATGGTTAGGGTTTTCAACAATAAAGTATTTCTAGTTAAGGTAGGTATATTTTTAAGGCATAATGCTGTTGACTTTATAGATGTCAGTGTGGTGTAAACACAAGTTTCATATGAATTAGGAAGCCAAAAAATTCACTCTATTGAGATATTTGCTTTATTGTGGTGGTCTAGAACTGAACCCACAAAATCTCCAAGGTATACCTATGTTTGCTGATTCGTTAATCTGATATTTGTGTTCCTTTGGCTAATAGTTATTAAGAACCTATTACATTCCAGCTCCTGAAAGCAAGAAGTTAGCAAGGAAGTAGCACTAGTGGAGAGCAGCTGAGACTCAATTTAGAGGAACGGTCAATGAGACAAACTTGTTCCTTCCCTCTTATCTTAGCTTCTTGACCTCCGACACCCTAATGTGGAGCCCTGGAGCAGATGAGAACCAGAGAAGAAGCAGAAATAAAGTGCTTTTAGAGGAAAGAGGAGGGAAGTTCCCTAGTATGAAGGAAGGAATGTTCTCATTCTTGGGCCATTTGTGCTCTGCAAAACCTGACTCTGGCTTAATGCCTGATGGTACCGGAAAGGCAGTACCAGGCAAACTAGAAGGGGAAGTTAACCCAGACTTGGCCCTGGGCCAGCACTGCAGGGTGGAGCCAAAGGCCAGCCTGCAGTGAGGCCTTAGAAGCCCTGGACAGGACGTGTCCATTCATGACTGGAGCACCAGGGGCTTCCAGTCTGGCAGGTATAGCTCAGCAGAAGGGAATCTAGCCTGTGTTCAAGAGTCAGACATGCTTCCTGTCTGGCAGATTTGCCCAGCTGTCTGTTTAGTTCATTGTTGCCGTCTCCAGCACAAACCTGGAATGATACCAGTTTCCTTCATGTAATAGGCTGACTAATATTTATGTGGCATTTTGCACTTGACAGAATAATTTTATTTCATTTAATCCTTACAACAATCCTAGGAAGGAGGGTAAAGTTCTGTTTGTGATTATCTAACCTTGGTTGGTATGAAGAAAAAGGGGTAAAGTCAGGCATAAGCCTTTTGTTGGGAATTTTCCCATGCAGAGTTGTGATTTTCTTTTCCCCTTTTAAATAGAGAAACACAGGCCATGCTATTCTGGGTTCAGAAAGCAACAGTGTTTTAGTTTAAAATGTATAGTGGATCAGATCATTTTTTACTACTTGGCCCAGACTGGCAGGACAAGCATTTTTATTTCTAGTATTGCCATTTTCTTCTCCCTAAATAAGGCATCTTGAGCCTGTGAAATAAAAGGCCCTATCTTGGCCTTATGCCCAGTCTCAGCAGAGAGAGATGAGAAGGGATAACCATCCTTGCTCTGGAGTCAAGAACTCTGGAGTAGGAAGATAGACCCTATGCCAACAGGAAGCCACTGTTTGCTTGTTTGGGTGATATACTTGATTCCTTCTAGTTTATTTTTTATTTCAGTTATTGTTTATCTGTTTGTTCTTTAGTTCTTCTGGGTCTTTGTTAAACATTTCTTGTTATTTTCTCCATCTATGCTTCTCTTCATTTTGGACATCTTGGATCATTTTACTATCATTACTGTGAATTCTTTTAAAGGTAGGTTGCCTATCTTCACTTCACTTAGTTGTTCTTCTGAGGTTTTTGTTTTGTTCTTTCATCTGGGACATATTTCTCTGCCATCTCATTTTGTCTTTCTGTGATTGTGGTTATAGCGTGGTGGATGAGGCTACCTAAGAGGCTTGCATGCAGACTTCTTGCTTTCACTCCTATGGGAGAACTGCAGTATATTTTCCAATTTGTGGGTCGCCCACCTGGCCTGTATGGGATTTTATTTTATTGCACTTGCATCCCTCCAATCATCTCACTGTGGCTTCTTCTTTGTCTTTGGATGTAGGGTATTTTATTAGAAGGTTCCAGTACTTTTTTGTCAATGGTTGTTCAGCAGTTGTGATTCTAGTGTTTCAGTAAGAAGAGATGAGCTCATGTCCTACTCTGCCATCTTGTCTGTGACTCTGAGTGATATACTTGAAACTTTCCCTATCTTGATTTCATTCAAGAACAAAATGAACATTTAAAAATTAGAGCAGTGAAATCACTGCTAAAAATGAGGTCAGTAACCTGAAGTCAGTTGCCATTCTCATCCACCCTTTCAGGAGAATTTTCTGCCTTGGGCCTTAAATGGATACTATTTCCATTTACCATTTCTGATATTTTTTTTTTCCTTTTGTGTTGTACATATCCAATAAATAGACCTTTCCCCCCTTTTCTAGTATCTAGTGTTAAAGTGCTTATTTCAATAGACACATGTAGGAGCACAAGAAAGAACAAAAATAGACTGCTTGCAAATTAAGCTCAGAAGCCATTCTTCAACAGGTAGATGTTTTTGGCTTTTTTTATAAATGAAAAACATGAGAGTCTTGAACGAAGCCATTCAGCCATAAGTGCTGAGAATGGCTGGTATCCAGTTCTCTTAATATTTAACAGTTACCGACACCATTGTTTGCTCAGCATGCCAGGCACTCATGTAGTTTCCAGTTCTTAAGATAACCATATACGGCAGGTATTATAAACCTCATTTCATAGGCAAAGAAATGGAAGTTCAGAAGAATTGGATCATTTCTCCGCAGTCACATATTTAAGAAGTGGAAGAGCTAGAATTTGACTCCTGATTTTTTTGACTCTCAAGTCTGTGCTCTTTCTTCTCTACAAGGCTTCCTCTCACTGTCTTACAGCATTTAATAATTTCTCTGTTTTCATATTAAATATGCATAAAGAACTTCCAAAATAATTTATCTTGGAAGAACAATTACCCAAAACATGAAGATGCCAACAGTAGGTCAAGTTCCCCTTTATAGTCAGATACGCTGTGTGATGTTCCTGGCGCTTGGGATTCCTTCCTCTGCAGCCAAGATCTCATGTTGCAGTGCAGTTCCTCTTCTCTGTGTTGGCCACAGATCTCCAGGCTGGAACTTACATGGTCATATTTCTTGGATTCCTTTAAGAGTCTATCATGTACATAACATAACTCTTTATGAAAGAGAATCCACCCAGTCATTTGAAGAGGAGAGGCAGCAGTGGCCTTAAGATGTACACTCCGTCTGGCCAATGTGAGCCATAATAAGTAATTAAATAAACATCTCACCATTCATGACCACCCACGCTGACCCAGGTGGTTTAGTAAGGGTGGATTACTCAAAACACATAGAAAAGCTTTATTACATTCCATATAGGCAATTTAAAGAAAATGAAATCTTCTCAATGTCCATGTCTGGTTTTCAGTTCTGTGAAATGATCTTATCTGATTACAGACCATTTCTGTTCTTCTTTATTGAGGTATAATTTCCAGATGTTAAATGCGTGCACATCATAAATTTGCCAGCTCCCAGATTTTATATAAGTAAAATCACACAGTATGTACCCATTGGTGCCTGGTTTCTTTTGTTCAATGTTGTAGACACTCCATTTTGAAGCAACAGAATTTTTATCATACTTTGAAATAGTCTGCCTAGAATTTACTCATTTGTGGGAAGTGGAATTTAAAAAGATTTCAGACGAAGTCATTTTAAAAAATTATTTATTTGCCTGTATTGGGTCTTAGTTGCCATTAAGTCTTAACCCTCTATGTATGTCTCTTTAACTCTCTCTGTTCTTTTTCCTAAAATTCTATTTTTTCTTCAGAAAACGGGAGTTCTTATTTTATTACCCAAATAACATTGTATCAGTAGATTTAGAATTATATCTAGAATCTAAATAATACATTTGCACCATTCCAACAAATTAAACTTTCATTTTACTTTTAGGACTTGTGTATGTAGATATATATTTACTATTTGACTGTCACAGTGTATTTTAGTAAGGTCATCAGTTCAGTTCAGTTGCTCAGTCATGTCCAACTCTTTGCGACCCCATGAATCGCAGCACTCCAGGCCTCCCAGTTCATCACCATCCCTCAGAGTTCACTCAGACTGATGTCCATTGAGTCCATGATGACATCCAGCCATCTCATCCTCGGTCGTCCCCTTCTCCTCCTGCCCCCAATCCCTCCCAGCATCAGAGTCTTCTCCAGTGAGTCACCTCTTCACATGAGGTGGCCAAAGTACTGGAGTTTCAGCTTTAGCATAGTTCCTTCCAAAGAAATCCCAGGGTTGATCTCCTTCAGAATGGACTGGTTGGATCTCCTTGCAGTCCAAGGGATTCTCAAGAGTCTTCTCCAACACCACAGTTCAAAAGCATCAATTCTTCAGCACTCAGCCTTCTTCATAGTCCAACTCTCACATCCATACATGACCACAGGAAAAACCATAGCCTTGACTAGACGGACCTTAGTCGGCAAAGTAATGTCTCTGTAAGGTCATAGTGTAATAAAATTTTATTTTCAACTTTTTTTCATAGCTATTTTTCCATGTATATTTTCCAAGTGTATTTTACTATATTTCTTGTATTTCCACATATTTTCCGTATTTGTCTTCTTAAAAAACTGCATACTGTCTACTGAATGAACTACTGTAATTTGCATAATGATTCTCCTGTTATTGGCTGATTTTAGTTTTTTATTATTATAAATAACATTTAATTTCTAAATGCTGAAACATATATAAAAATATTTCACAGTAAACATTTTCATAGATATCATTTTTCCTTCTTTTGATAGGTATCCTCAGAATCAATTTTCAGAACTTTGCTTCAGTAAAATAATTACTGATAGTTTCTATAAAATATATTTTAGTCTGCCAAAGCAGTGTAGGAATACACCAGTTTCACTATACCCTCCTCAAAGCTATATTTCATCAACTTTTAAATTACTAGACAGAGTAATTTTTCAACTTGTTTCTCTTAGATCAGTCCTAATGATCAACATTGTTATTACTTTTTATTAACAAGGTTAATTTTTTCTCCTATGAACTATTCATATTCTCTATCCATTTATAATTATGGTATTTCTATTTTACCAATTTATGAATTTTTAATATAATATATATAAAAGAGGATTGTTTTAAAATCATCTTTTGGTCATTATCTCATTGGACATATTATTTGATTCTCTACTTACAAGATAACATGGATTGATTCTTATTTTTCAACATTCATTTGCTTATTTAGAAATATTTACTGTGCCTTTTATATGCCAAGACTGTGCTAAGCAAAGAGAATAAAGCAGTAAACAAGATAACATGGTTCTTGCCCATATTAGGTGTTCAATAAATGTCACTGGATGCTGAAAAAAGTGTATAACAGAAGATAATGTCATCTACATTTTTAATTATTATTGAATAATTCTCAGGAGTCCTTGAAGAGGTTCCTAAGATTCTCCTACCTGATCAGAATAGTCAGATGGCCCTTTTCCAAGTTCTGTTTAAATTTTTTTTCCCTAAGGTATATGTATTTTATTTTTTACTACGGTATATTTTTTGCTTGAACACAAGCTACTGGTGGTATCCTAGGAGACAGTGATACTATCTCCTAGGATAAAGTGAAAGTCAGTCAGTCGTGTCCGACTCTTTGTGACCCCTTGGACTATACAGTCCATGGAATTCTCTAGGCCAGAATACTGGAGTGGGTAGCCTTTCCCTTCCCCAGGAGATCTTCCCAACCCAGGGATTGAACAACCCAGGTTTCCCACATTGCAAGCGGATTCTTTACCAGCTGAGCCACCAGGGAAGCCCAGGAGAGGCCTAGTTTGTTTTCATTGTATAATACTCAATGCAGTAGCTCTCTTAAACATAATAAAAATCTTTATTTTTACAAATTTAAATTCAGTATTTTCAAGGCTTTTGATATATTGAAAATAATGTTATGCTGGGCAAGGCTATTTATCAAATTCTTAGAGAAAACTCCTTTGATGAAGTCTGCTGAATGAAGCTCTTTTTACCGATATGTTCACCATAGTGAGAGTTTTTTCGTGTGTTTCAAAACGATTTAGCCCCTAGGCAAATGTTTTTCTTATGTCTTTGTAAAGGAAACATAACACTCTCAGTTCTATGTCAAGAGTGACCAGGTTGAGTTAAGATGTTAGATTGGAAATAACAGCAGTCAACTGAAGGGGCTTGAATCAAAAAGTAGTATTCTATATAAGGTTATACAGAATACTACCTTTTTCAGAAGACAGGGTGGTCGGATGGCATCATTGACCCAATAGACATGAGTTTAAGCAAGCTTTGGGGGATGGTGAAGGACAGGGTAGCCCGGTGTGCTGCAGTCCATGGGGTCACAAAGTCGGTCACAACTGAGTGACTGAACAACACAATATAAGGTTATTGGAGGGTTTGGTGTTAAATACTCAATCCCTTGTGCTTCATTTTCTGTCTGTAGACTGGCTTCCCATCCTTCTCCAGTTCTCCTCACAGGTAAAGATGCCCTCACCTCATCCCCACTGGACCCAACCTCCATGTTTTAGGTCTAGTCATCTAAAGAAAGGTTGAATCCCTTAGTTCTAATTCCAGATTTCTTGGAATGAGATTCTGATTGGTCTAATTTGGGTCATGTGTTTGCTCTCGGCCCAATCAACTGTGGTCAAGGGTGGAGTCAAACATTTTGCTACAGTTGATTAAGCCTTGTACAAACAAGCCTGACTCAGCTCCAGTCTTATGATTTGAGGTTGTAGTTTCTGGAGGCCAAGGGAAAAGCAGGAGCAGTAGGAATAGACAGATGCCCCAAAAATTGTCCCCTGTAATATCTTTGTCAGGCAGACATATTGGTACTGATAGATGATTTTTTTAATGAAAGAAAAGTCAATATTAAAATCTCTTTGCAGTATGCTACTGCTGTTGAGGCTCTTGTTACAATAGCTTGATATATTTCAGTTCACTCATGATTAAGAAGAATCTAGGTGATATCTAAGAGTTTTTTGTTGCTGTTTGATTTTTTTCATTTGGGACAACGAGAGTAACTGAAATTAGATTACAACTCTAGCATTCTCTTCTTAAGTTAAATATTATTTCCTGGAACATTGGCAGTGCCATTATTAGTAGATTAAAAAAAAATACAGAATTCTACCTTCAAACCAACAAACAATTCCAGTTAGAATTATGGTAACTTATTAGGGATTAATAGAAAAGTTTCCTGAAGTTTGTGTCATTCAAGTTTAGCCTTGCTTTTTAATCTGATGCAGTGAGTAGTCTGAATGAGTTTGTTTTTGTAATTTATCTGATAAGGCTTGGGGCAGGGACCAGGTTTTGACATGTAGGTTGATAGTTTATACTGTACTCTCAATACTTAAAAAATAATGATTGTTAAGTGTTGGGGTTTTGGCACAAAACCCTAAGTATAATTAACTTTGAGAGCTATTTTGATGTATGATCAAAGGAGTTGTGAAAAACTTCTCATGGCTTCTTAGACGGAGTCAAGTATGTATCCAGTGGCTGAAACATGCTGAAATTTAGAATTCATAGATGATAGATGTAATTGCCTGATGAACATGCTTTTGATGTTAAAAATTCTAACAACATTAACAGAATTAATATCCCCAGTACTGGATTAAGAGCTTAGAGGCTCTAAATCCATGTGTGAAATTAAAAAACAAAACATCAAAATACATAAACCTTGAAATAAACATCAAGAAATCTAATAAGTTCTATGATTTGTTTGTTTTGAATTTTGCATGATGACTATTTGAATGCCTTTAAAAAAAAACCTCTCAATTATTGAATACTTCCAAATTGTGTGTGTATGTGTGTGTGTTGTACAAGCGCTGCCAGCACCCTAGGAATGTACTTAATTTGACTTTTGGATGACCCACAGTGGGTACACCATGTTCTTGAATGTGAAGTAGAATGTGTGGACTTTGGTTCCAATTACAGAAAATTTCGGTAGCTTAGTTGGCAACCAAGGAAGCTACACCAGTGGCAACTCCTTATGACCACTTCAGGAGAGACAGATGTGCCTCGTGTCTTCTATCTCATGTGGTAGGGGCTTAGTTTCACTTTTGAGCATAAGAATTTTACCCCAGGATGATCATGGTTGAAGGGCAAATGAGCAGTTATAGAAGGCCTTGTGTGATGGTTCCTAACTTCTTCACCAAAACGCTTTCCATTATTTCCCCTCCAAATTTGGAATATTTTTTCCTAACTAAAAAATACATTTACTAGTTAAAATTTGTTGTATATCAGTGTATAAATTAGATGGCTTTAAGAAAGGAAAGTTAGGAAAATAAGATAATCTTTAGAGTTAAACTACATAAACAAAAAAATCGCAGAGAAGAAAAGAGACAAAAATTACTTTGAAGAAATGGAATGGCTCCATATCTGGGCAAATTATGAGAGTATATGTTGACTGTGAATTCAGAAGTAAAGGGAGGTATATTAGTTATTCTGGGAAGATTTTCATAAGAAAGCATCTGGGATGAATATTGGCAGGGTCCATCCAGCTACTACTGTCCTGGGAAGAGAAGGCCT
>SJYV01045960.1:3295016-3321855 GCA_006410875.1 Neotragus pygmaeus | reverse complement strand
CATCTATTTCCCATGAAGTGATGGGGCCAGATGCCATGATCTTCGTTTTCTGAATGTTGAGTTTAAGCTAACTTTTTCACTCTTCTCTTTCACTTTTATCAAGAGGCTCTTTAGCTCTTCTTTGCTTTCTGCCATAAGTATGGTATCATCTGCATTTCTGAGGTTATTGATATTTCTCCCAGCAATCTTGGTTCCAGCCTGTGCTTCTTCCAGCCCAGCGTTTCTCATGATGTACTCTGCATAGAAGTTAAATAAGCAGGGTGACAATATACAGACTTGATGTACTCCTTTCCCGATTTGGAACCAGTCTGTTGTTCCATGTCCAGTTCTAACTGTTGCTTCTTGACCAGCATACAGATTTCTCAGAAGGCAGGTCAGGTGGTGTGGTATTCCCATCTCTTGAAGAATTTTCCACAGTTTGTTGTGATCCTCATAGTCAAAGGCTTTGGCATCGTCAATAAAGCAGAAATAGATGTTTTTCTGGAACTGTCTTGCTTTTGGCAATTTGATCTCTGGTGCCTTTGCCTTTTCTAAGTCCAGCTTGAACATCTGGAAGTTCATGGTTCATGGTTCACGTTGAAGCCTGGCTTGGAGAATTTTGATCATTACTTTACTAGCGTGTGAGCTGAGTGCGATTGTGCGCTGGTTTCATCGGCAGGACCATGTTTATTGAGGAGAAAGGTACTAACACCAGGTCTCATTGAACTTTTAAGTTACTCCCTGCCCCTGGCAGGATTCCAGTCTCAGTAAACAAGATGCTAATCATATTTTGGTTCCCTGGGTAGTTCACCCTGTAAGGGTGAAAAATGTTCTGGTCATGCTTAGAGGATTATCCTAGCCCATGTAACTGTGATAATTCTCAGCACAAATTAATACATTATCTTAGTTTGTTCATCAACTTCTGTGAATTTGGTTAAAGTGAGGGATGATCTTGAATGGACTGGCAAACGGGTTTTTGGAGCCAGCAAGGCCAAGAACCAAGGAACCTCCCCAAAGAATGAGGACTTTAGACTCTTGGCAGGCGGGGGGAAGGGTGGGCGAGGCAGCGGGTGTGTCCAACTCTTGGCTGTCCCCAGCTTGTATCACAGGGCCTGGCATCCAGTTGAAACTCAGTGTTGATTATCTGGACTAGATGCTCCTTAATGTTAAAGCCTATTTTATAATTGCAATTTCATTTTATAATTACTCAAAAGTATAAACTCACCAATCAGGAAGTTTTTAAAACTTAAAAAAATTAACCCTGGTAATAAACATTCTGAAGAAAATATATAAAATAGACATAAGTGAAAAGAAAAAACTAAGTACCCATATTCAGTTAATTAGAGAAAACCACTGTTAACATTTAGTATGTACCCTTTCAGTCATTTTTTATGTGTAAAGTACATGTATGTTTGAATATCTGTATTCTTACAAAAATATTATCATAATGCAGTTTTATAGCTTGGCTTTAAAAAAAATTAAACTATATTGTGAAAAAAAGTCTTCCTGTCAATAAATAATCTATGGAATAATTTTTAGTGACTGCATAGTATATTTCTTAATGTATGGATGTACCATAATTTGAACATTCCCCTATTGTTTCTTATTTAAGTTGTGCCCATTTCTTTGTTATTATAAACAATACTCTAAAGACCACAGTTTCTTTAGAATGAATTCCTGGAAGTGGTATTGATAAGTTAAATTGTATACATGTTTTAAAGCTTTTGACAGTTTGACAGATAGCCAAATTGTCTTCTATAAAAACTGCTTTAAAATTATTCATCCACTAGCAGTGTATGAGAGGGCCCATTTCCCTACCTTAGGCTTTGTACAACTTAATATCATTGACAGCTTTGGAGCGTAAGGCCACTACAGCCTACTACAGCCCACAGGATCCTTAGGAACTAATTGGAACCCCAGATGCAGCCTTTCCAGTCAACCTCACCATGCCTGTCAATCCCAGTGCTTGTCCCTCCAAATCTAGATTCTTAACACCCCTCTCTGTCTCACACTCCCTCCCTTCTTTCTTTCTTCTCTCCTTCCTTCCTTCCTGGTCTTGAAGTTCCTTCAAGGGAAGCTGTGAATGGACTCTGAGTATGATCACCAGACAGAATACAGGATGCCCAGTTAAATTCAGATGTTAGATAAACAACAAATATTGCCTGAGCCAGTAGTATAGTTTCTATACTAAAATTTATTTATTGTATATTGGTATCTATAGTTCACATTGAACTGGGCACCCTGTATTTTTATTTGCTAAATCTGGCAAACCTACCTGCACGTTCTTTAATATCATCTGCCTTGCTGCTGCTGCTGCTAAGTCACTTCAGTCGTGTCTGACTCTGTGCGACCCCATAGATGGCAGCCCACCAGGCTCCCCTGTCCCTGGGATTCTCCAGGCAAGAACACTGGAGTGGGTTGCCATTTCCTTTTCTAGTGAAAAGTGAAAGTGAAGTCGCTCAGTCGTGTCCGACTCTTGGCGACCCCGTGGACTGCAGCCTACCAGGTTCCTCCATCCATGGGATTTTCTAGGCAAGAGTACTGGAGTGGGGTGCCATTGCCTTCTCCATCATCTGCCTTAAATATAGTAAAATTCCTCAAAATATCTGATATTTGGACACTTGTCTGTATCTCAATACTGACACAGATTGTTCTTTATTTTACATTTCTTTAGTCATTTTGGTGGGGGTGGGGAAACCAGGAGAGGAATCAGCCATGTCTTCTCAAACCGCCATCTTTTCCCCAGAAGTATAAAAGTTTTATGAAAAGCAAACCAGTGTATTTGAAGGCTATAAAGCAGAACATTCATGATTTATAGTTTGGATAAAATAGGTTGCAAAACACATGTTATGATCTTATTTCAGTTTAAAATATACTACTTTTATTTTAAATTTTATTGAAGTATAGTTGATTTGCAGTGTTGTGTTATCTCTAGTATGCTGCAAAATGAGTCAGTTATGCATATATACATATTCTTTTCCACTATGGTTTATCACAGGATATTGAATATAGTTCCATGTGCTATATAGTAGGACTTTGTTGTTTATTCTTCCTATATATAATAGTTTGCAGCTGCTAATTGTAAATTCCTAATCCTTCCCTCCCCACCCCTCTTCCCTCTTGGCAACCACAAGTCTGTTTTCTGCCTGTGAGTCTATTTCTGTTTTATAGATATGTTCATTTGTGTTGTATTTTAGATACCACTTATAGGTGCTATATGGTATTGAGTTAGTCAATAAGTTTGTTCAGGTTTTTCTGCAAGGTGTAATGTAGTATTTGTCTTTCTCTTCTGACTTATTAGCACTTAGCTTAGTGTGATAATCTCTAGGTCCATTCATGTGGCTATAAATGGTATTATTTCATTTTTTTAATGGTGAATATTCCACTGTATGTATGTATGTATGTGTTTGTGTGTGTGTATATATATATATACACATTTATCATATATTTATATGTATATACATATATATACACATATATCACATATGTATATACACATATATATGTATATATGGTATACATATATCACATATGTATATACACACATATATATGTATATATGCATACCATATATACATATATATATATATATATATATGTATAGGTGGTGCAGTGGTAAAGAATCCACCTGCCAATGCAAGAGACGCAAGAGATACAGATTCAATCCCTGGGTCAGGAAGATCCTTTGGAATAGCAAATGGCAACCTGCTCCAGTATTCTCGCCTGAAAAATTCCAAGGACAGAGAAGGCTGGCAGGCTATAGTCTATGGGGTTGTAAAAAGTTGAACACGACTGAGAAATCGAGCACACATGCACATGCATACACATTCAAAAAACTAAGATCATGGGCATCTGGTCCCACCACTTCATGGCAAGTAGATGAAGAAAAAATGGAAACAGTGACAGACTTTATTTTCTTAGGCTCCAAAATAACTGCAGATGGTGATTGCAGCCATGAAATTAAAAGATGTTTGCTCCTTGGAAGAAAATCTATGACAAACCTAAACAGCATATTAAAAAGCAGAGACATCACTATACCAACAAAGGTCCACATATTCAAAGCTATGGTTTTTCCATTGGTCATGTATGGATGTGAGAGTTGAATCCGAAAGAAGGCTGAGCACCAAAGAATTGATGCTTTTGAACTGTGGTGCTGGAGAAGACTCTTGAGAGTCTCTTATACTGCAAGGAAATCAAACCAGTCAACTCTAAAGGAAATCAACCCTAAATACTCTTTGGAAGGACTGATGCTGAAGCTCCAAAATTTTGGCCACCTGATATGAAGAGCCTATTCACTGGAAAAGACCCTGATGCTGGGAAAGATTGAAGACAAGAGAAGAAGGGGACAACAGAGGATGAGATGGTTGGATGGCATCATCGACTCAATGGACATGAGTTTGACCAAAATCTGGGAGATAGTGAAGGACAGGGACACCTGGCATGCTGCAGTTCATGGGGTCTCAAGAAGTTGTGCACACCTGAACGACTGAACAACAGCAGCAGCAAATTGGCCCAGGCCTGCATAGCCTAGTTTTCACAAGAATCCTGCCGGATTAGAGACTCTCAAGTCTCTTTAATACCTGATAACTCTCAATATCTGATCAAGTTCTTCACCCCTTACCTTTAATGTCTTAAGTCCTTGGCCAGCCTTCAGACAAAATCCTGCCAAGTCAGTTTACCAAGACCCCTATTTTTGATGTCTCCTTTTAATAATTTTCCATCCACTGAGTATTCTATCCACTGATTTCCCCTTTCTGCTCCTTGGCTGTGAATCCCCATTTGTTACTATATTCAGAGTTGAGCCTGATCTCTCTCCCCATTGGGATAATCTTTACATCTGTTGCAATAGTCTTGAATAAAGTCTTCCTTACCATTTTAAAAAAGTGTCAGAATAACTTGTTCTTTTTCCAGCTTTATTGAAATACAAGTGACATTTTCCACTATGCGGGTTTAAGGTGTACAACATAGTGATTTGATTAACGAATATATTGTGAAATGATTACCACAATAAGGTTAATCTCACACAGTACCTTTTTGGGAAGTGGGGGAACGAGTACTGAGAACTTCTGAGATGTATTCCCTTAGCAACTTTGAAGTATACAGTACAGTGTTGTTAGAATAATTTCTTCTTTAACAATCCTGGCAAATCTGACCTAGGCTGCCTCAGAGCACCACTTTTTAAGATGCAAAGATTTGAATGGCAGCCAGAAAGAGGACATTCTGCATGTAAGCAAGGGCTTTTAGCCTTTTAGATCGTTTCATTCTTTGCTCCATCCTTAGCAATGAAATCCCCAAATGTCCTTGGCCTGGATCAGATTTCTTCCCCCAGGGGATGAAGCTTGTGTGTGGAAATCCTTGGGCTCCCCCTAGTGAGTAAAGTGTGCATCCACCACTGACTGGCAAATTTGTGTCTGTGTGTCTGTATGTGGTGGGGGGATTGGGGATGGGTTTATTGTTACTGCTATTTTACTGTTAAAGTCTGGAAGACTAGAATGTTGCTTTCCCTCTCCAAGGAGCTTAACCAAGTATCAAAAGCGTTCAGGCTCTACCTACGTGTTGCTGATTCTTCAGTCCTTGCTAGCTCGCTGCTTAGGACTCATGAAATGGGTAGTTCAGTCCTTTTACAAGTGTTCCATTGATGTTCTACCCAGCAATCCAGAGAGCTATTTCAGGACGTATCAAGTGCAACTCAAGTGTTTTTCCAAGTATGGACCATCTGCATAAGAATATCCTAGAGTTATTTATTTATTTTTAAATGAAGACTTCTGGGTCCTGCTTTAAGCCTTCTGAATCAGAATTTCTGGGGTAGGGGTGGGGGCATGAGGAAGGTGAGGCAATTCTAACGCACACTGAGGTTTGAAAATCAGTGCTATACACTACATAAGAAGGCATTCCCCTATTCTGTGTCTCATTTAGAATCATGCTGTATGATGGCATAATCAGACTCAGAGTTGCATGCACAATGTAATAATATTGTATGCTAGTTTTTTTCACCCTGAAAACAAAACACAGCCAACGCCTTTCCATTATTCAAGATCTTGAATATAAATTCTCAAATATGTAGAAAATGGTTACCTTTTCGCTTTTAAAACTTTATTCTCTTCAGTCTAGATAATGAAGTCTTATTCACTCCTTCAGCAACTCCAAAGTTGGGTTAATTTAGCCCAAGTCTTTCAAGTGCTCTATCTTTGCAAAGTTCCAGGGAGCTATCAGGCACAGGCCTTCTCCAAATTTAGGAAGCCTCATTGTGCATAAATACAATTGTCTAAAATCCAACCATAGTTTCTCTTTGGAAGGATAGTTAAAATGCAGGTTCATAAGCTTTACTCTAAAAATTCTGTTGGGTAGATCTTGGTTGGAGCCAAGAATCTGCATTTTTATCAAGCATCCTAAGGTAACTCTGATACTGGTGATCCTCAGACTGTACTTTAAGAAACTACCTTGTATGCCAGAGTTTCCCAAACAAGTATGGTATTGCCGGAGTATTTACAACCAACTCCCATGTAAATCTTGTAAGCTAGAGTTCTAAGCAAATATTTCACTATTAATCTGGAGAAAGGCAGTAGACTTGGGATAATAAATAATGGCATGTCCTCTGCTTAGTCACTCAGTCGTGTCCAACTCTTTGAGACCCAATGCAATGTAGCCTGCCAGGCTCTTCTGTCCATGGGGATTCTCCAGGCAAGAATACTGGAGTGGGTTGCCATGCCCTCCTCCAGAGGATCTTCCCAACCCAGCGATTGAACCCAGGTCTCCCGCATTGCAGGCAGATTCTTTACAGTCTGAGCCACCAGGGAAGTTCTAAGAAAATATTTAATTATTAATCTGGAGAAAGGCAGTAGACTTGGGTTAATAAATAATGCATAGAGACCTTAATTTCACCCTTTTTTCTGTTTCCCATAGATTAAGGTAAGGAGGCTTGGAGTTCTAGTTCCTTGTTCTCCTAACTTGTTTTCTGCCGTACTTTACTAACTCTACAGTGTGCTTGTGTGAATAAGTGACATGCCCTGCGCGAAGCAAGTAAGAAGCCTTCCTTTGTGTTTTGAGGTGACCTCATATGGTTTATGGCAGAAACTCTGTCAGGGGTTTATACCAACCTGGCAATGGACTTCCCCTGTGGCTCAGATGGTAAAGCATCTGCCTACAATGTGGGAGATTCAGGTTCAATCCCTGGGTCAGGAAGATCTCCTAGAGAAGGAAATGGCATCCCACTCTGGTATTCTTGCCTGGATAATCTTATGGATGGAGGAACCTGATAGGCTACAGTCCACTGGGTCACAAAGAGTCAGACATGACTGAGTGACTTCACTTGCTTACTTTCTTTCATAGGTTTTTCCTTTCATCATGGTAAAATATATATAACATAATGCTTACCATTTTAACCATTTTCTAAGTACAGTTCAGTGGCTTTAATTACATTCTCAGGGTTGTGCAGTCACCCCCACAATCTATTTTCAAAACTTTCTCATTATCTCAGTCAGAAACTCTGTACCCATTAAGCAGCAACTCCTTATCCTCCCCATTCCCCCTAAGTTCAGTTCAGTTGCTCAGTCATGTCCAACTCTTTGCGACCCCATGGACTGCAGCACGCCAGGCTTCCCTGTCCATCACCAACTCCTAGATCTTACTCAAACTCATGTCCATAGAGTCAGTGATATGATCCAACCATCTCATCCTCTGTCGTCCCCTTCTCCTCCTGCCTTCAGTCTTTCCCGGCATCAGTGTCTTTTCCAATGAGTCAGTTCTTCAAATCAGGTGGCCAAAGTATTGGACTTTTTCAGCTTTAGGATCAGTCCTTCCAATGAATATTCAGGACTGATTTCCTTTAGGATGGACTGGTTGGATCTCCTTGCAGTCCAAGGGACTCTCAAGTCTTCTCCAATACCACAGTTCAAAAGCATCAATTCTTCTGCACTCGGCTTTCTCTATAATCCAACTCTCACATCCATATGTGACCACTGGCAAAACCATAGCCTTGACTGGATGGACCTTTGTTGACAAAGTAATGTCTCTGCTTTTTAATATGCTTTCTAGGTTGGTCATAAGTTTTCTTCCAAGGAGCAAGTGTCTTTTAATTTCATGGCTGCAGTCACCATCTGCAATGATTTTGGAGCCCCCCAAAATAAAATCTGTCCCTGTTTCCATTGTTTCCCCATCTATTTGCCATGTTATGTGGATCACAATAAACTGTGGAAAATTCTTAAAGAGATGGGAATACCAGACCATCTGACCTGGCTTCTGAGAAATCTGTAGGTAAATCAAGAAGCAACAGTTAGAACTAGACATGTAATAACAGACTGGTTCCAAATCAGGAAAGGAGTACATCAAGGCTGTATATTGTTACCCTGCTTATTTAACTTATATGCAGAGTACATCATGAGAAACACTGGGCTGGATGACACACAAGCTGGAATCAAGATTACTGGAAGAAATATCAATAACCTCAGATATGCAGATGATGCCACCCTTATGGCAGAAAGTGAAGAACTAAAGAGCCTCTTAACGAAAGTGAAAGAGGAGGGTGAAAAAGTTGGCTTAAAACTCAGCATTCAGGAAACTAACATCATGGCATCTGGTCCCATACCTCCTATACCCTAATAATTTCTAGTCTACTTTCTGTCTCTATGAATTTGCTTATTCTAGATATTTCATACAAGTGTAATCATTCAGCATTTTTCCTTTTGTGTCTGACTTATTTTACGTAGCATAGTGTTTTCAAGGTTCTTTCATACTGTAGCATGTATCAGAACTTCATTCTTTTTCATGGCTAAGGAATACCCACTGTGTTTATATCACAGTTCATTTATCCTTTCATTTATTGCAGAATATTTAGGTTATTTCCATCTTGTAGCTATTGTGAATAGTACTGCTTGAGTCCCTGTTTTCAGTACTTTTTTGAGTATATGACTAAAAATAGAACTACACAGTCTTGCAGTAGTTCTAGTTTAACTTTTTGTTAGACTGTTTTTACAAGGACCGCACGATTTTACACTCCCTCATCCTGGCCAATGCTGGTCGTTTTCTCTTTTTTGTTAGTTACCATCCTAATGGATGTGAGGTGGTATCTCAGTAGATTTCACTTGCATTTTCCTAGTGATTAGTGACATTGAGCATCTTTTCATATCATTGACCATTTGTATATCTTCTTGGAGAAATGTCTATTCAAGGCCTTTTCCCATTTTTGAATTGGGGTTTTGTTGTTGAGTTATGGGAGTTCTCTGGATATTCTGGATATTAATCCTTTATCAGATGTAGTTTCGTAAAATTTCCCTCATTCTGTTGAGTTGCCTTTTTTTTTTTTAACACAGTTGCACTGAATGGCATTTGGGATCTTAGTTCCCTTATCAGGGATTGAACCCACGCCCCTTGCAGTGGAAATGCAGAGTCTTAACCACTGGACTGACAGGGAAGTCCTTTTAACTATGTTGATGCTGTCTTTTGATACACAACATTTAAATTTTTTCATAAAGTCTAGCTTGCCTATTTTTAAATTTTGTTGCCTTTGGTGGTGTCATAGCCAATAAATCATTGCCAAATTCACTATTGTAAAGATTCTGGCTGTTTCCTTTTAAGGGTTATTAGTTTAGAGTCTTACACTTTATGTCTTTCATTCATTTTGAGTTAATTTTTGTATATGGGATTAGGCAATGTTTCAACTTTATTCTTTTGCATGTGGGTATCCAGTTTTCTCAGCACAATTTATTGAAAAGACTGTATTTTCCCATTTGAATTGTCTTGGCACCCTTGTCAAAAATTACTTGATCATATAAGTGAGGATTTTTTTCCTACGTTTTATTCAATTCCATTGGTCTCTATGTTTGTCTTTATGCAATATCACATGAGTTTGATTACTGTAGCTTTACAATATGTTTTGAAATCAGAAGTTTTGGCTCTTTCAGCTTTTTTTTTTTTTTCAAGATTTTCTTTGGCTTTGCAATGTCCTTTGAGGTTTCATATGAATTTTAGGATGAATTTTTCTATTTTTTGAAAAGTGTTATTGGGATTTTGATAGGGATTGCACTGAATCTGTAGATTACTTTAGGTATTATTGACATTTTAGCAATATTAAGTCTATCAATCCATGGACATAGGTTATTTCCATTTATTTATATCTTTAATTTCCTTTGGTAATGTTTTGTGGTTTTCACTGTATTGTTACAAGCCTTTCACCACCTTGGTTAAGTTAGTTTCTAAGTATTTTATTTTTTCTGGTGCTGTTGTAAATGTGACCGCTTGTGTATTTTTTTTTCAGATTGTTCATTGTAGTATATAGAAATGCAAGTAATTTTTTTGTGTTGACACTATATCCTGCCACCTTGTTGGATTTGTTTGTTATAACAGTTTCTTTGTGGAGTCTTTAGGGTTTATACATATGAGATCATATCATCTGCAAAGAGATAATTTTACTTCTTTCTTTCCAATATGAGTGCCTTTTGTTTCTTCTTCTTGCCTAATTCAGACATGACTGAGCAACTTTACTTTTCACTTTCTTTCACTTGCCTAATTTATCTGGCTAGATCTTCCAGTACTGTGTTGAACAGAGGTGGGAAAAGCAGGTGTTTTTGTCTTTTTCCTGATCTTTGAGGGAAAGCTTTCAGACTTTCACCATTAAGTATGATTTTCACTATGTGTTTTCGTATGTGGTTTTTATTATATGAAATTTGTTGTCTTCTGTTCCTAGTTTGTTGAGTGTTTTTATCATGAAATGGTGTTCAATTTTGTCAAATGCTTTTTCTGCATCAGTTGAAGTGTTTATGTGGCTTTTCTTCATTCTGTTAATGTAGTATGTTACATTGATTTTCACATGTTGAACCATCTTTGGATTCCAGGAATAAATTCCACTTAGTCATGGTATATAATCCCTTTGATATTCTGCTGAATTTGGTTTACTAGTGTTTTGTTGAGAATATTCACATCCATTCGTAAGGGATGTTGGTCTGCTGTTTTTTTCTTGCAGTATCTTTGTCTGACTTTGGTATCTGGGTTATGCTGACCGCATAGAATGAGTTAGGAAGTTTCCCTTCATTCAGTTTTTGGGAAAAGTTTGAGAAGTATTGGTATTAATTCTTCTTTAAATGTTTTATAGAGTTAACCAGTGAAGTCATCAGGTCTAGAGATTTTGTCAGATATTTGATTACTAATTCAACATCCTTATTAGTTATGGGTTTATTCAGATTTTTCTATTTCTTTGTGATTTACTCTTGGTTCATTTTGTGTTTGTAGGAATTTGTCCATTTAATTTAGATTATCCAAATTATATTATATCTGACTCGATGGATATGAGCTTGAGCAAGCTCCGGGAGTTGGTGATGGACAGCGAAGCCTGGCGTGCTGCAGACCATGGAGTCACAGAGTCAGACACGACTGAGCAACTGAACTGATTGACTGACTGATCCAAATTATTGGCATACAGTGGCTCACAGTGTTCTCTTACAACCCTTTTTATTTCTGTAGAATTGGTAATATTTCCATTTTCATTTCTTTTTAAGATTTATTTATTTATTTTTGGCTGTGCTGGATCTTTGTTACTGCACGGGCTTTTCTCTAGTTGCAGTGAGCAAGGGCTACTCTCTAATGGCAGTGTGAGGGCTTCTCATTGCAGTGGCTTCTCTTGTTGCTGAGCACAGGCTCTAGGCCATGTGGGCTTCCGGAATCGTGACTCCTGGCCTCCAGGGCACAGGCTCAATAGTTGTGCATGGACTTAGCCACTCCATGGCACATGGGATCTTCTCGTATCAGGGATCTAACTTACATCTCCTGTACTAGCAGACAGATTCTTTACCATCTGAACCATCAGGGAAGCCCTTATCTTTGTCGTTTCCTTTTTCTGCTAACTTTGGGTTTAGTTTGTTCTTCTTTTTCTAGTTCCTTAAATTGTAAAGTTAGGTTATTGTTTTGAGATTTTTCTTGTTTTTTTTCCCCCCCATCTTTAGCAATGCTTTCACTACACCTAAGTTTTGGTATGTTGTGTTTTTATTTTCATTCTTTTCTGAGTACTGTCTAATTTCCCTTCTTATTTCTTCTTTGATCTCTTGATTGTTAAGAGTATATTATTTGATTTCCTCAAATTTGTGAATTTTTCCAGTTTTACTTGTGATAAAACTATAATAGAGAAGATACTTTATATGATATCAATCTTTTAAAATCTATTGAGACTTAATCTGTGAGCCAACATAAAAAGTCCACTTTCCACATGCCCATCCAGGCATAAAGATCATGATAGCTCCACCCACCCCCAACAACGTACTTCACCATCCCTTACTGGTTCTTTTAATCCTGGCCATACCTTTGTAAATAGTTTCCTTATTAAATTCTGTTCGGTTCTCCTTTGGGTGTGCCAACTAGTTTTCTGCCAGAACTCTGACTGCTTCATCACTGTTCATGTTCTCCCTTTACTGTATTTATTCATTTCAAGAATTTTATTCTCATTTTAGCAGAGTTTCTAGAGGCAATAGAAATAAGTGCCATATGTTCAATCTGCTGTATTTAGCTGTTAAATATTCTTTTTTTCCGATATCTTTTCCTATGCAGAAGTATCTGACTCTTATTTTCTTTGATTATAACATACTGATTATCCCCAGTGCCCAAAGCAAAGACTGGAGGCTTGATCTATAAATTGAAGATACAGGTTCCAATCCAGGGACAAGCACAGTGGTAGGCAAAGCAGAAGCATCATATTATAAAGAATGACAAAGTCCATATGGTGCAGGATGACCTTCCACTCATTCTCTTGAGTTTCTCTGTGCCCAAAGAGCTGAAAACCAGAAGGCTGACAGCTTTATTCCCTAGCACCCACCAATCAGAAGATTCAAGATGTTTTTCCCTGGAAAAAGTAGCTAAATAGAAAATTAGAAAGTTTTAACATATATGCTTCATCATTCCACAGTGAAACTCACCAGGTGAAAGTCTGGACACAATCTTTTAGTGTTTTAGAGCCTTATTTTAAAACATGAATGAACAGCAAAAGGTCACTAGATAGCTGAGAAAGACTTAAGCAAGAGAGACCAAGACAACCAACAGTAAAGGCACAAACAAACCATAACAAAAATTCAAAGACAGGAGAAGCAATTCAGGACTCAGAAAACAAGCAAACAGAACAAGAACATTGGATTAGCCTGGAGGAAAAATGAAGCAGTGCCTTAAAATTGTGAAGAACAATTATTTCCAATCTACAGTTTTATACCTAGGCAAACTATCACCCTGGTAAGGAAGATTAAATAATGACACTTCTGTTCAGAAGCACTAAGTGACATGAAAAAGGAAGAAGCTAGGAAAAAGAAAGGCATAATATCCAGGAAACAGAAGATCTGACATAAGCAAGGGGGAAAGAATTCCCAGGATTTTAGTGCTGGCAAGGTTCAGGATGATAGCGGGGGAATAAGCCTAGCGAGCAACCAGCATAGATAAGAGGGTTCCAAGATGGATATTTCCAGGGAGAAAACTACATGTAGACTGAGGTATTCTAATGTGTTCTGAAATGACTTTTTAGTTCTATTGGATAGTTTGGAGTTGAATTACTGATTTTGATATGGAAAAAAAGCAAACAAGTAACCAAAAGACCCCCAAGGCAGTTATCAATACTGGGAAAAACATAAAAGTTGTTCAGCAATGAAATGTTATCATAGTGCTATCATAACTGTGAATAATATAAACTAATCTTAATAATGTAAACAATAAACATTTATTTAAATAAAAATCCCAGCGTAACTGATTTGTTAAATGGATATGAAGAAATATATGTGAGCAGATATATTTGAGGGAGATTATTTAAGACAGCTGAATCTTCAGTTACCATAATAGCTAAAAGAATTGCTTAAGAGGAATGAAAGGAAATTCCCTGGTATTCCAGCGGCTAAGACTCCATGCTCCCAATGCAGAGGGCTGGGGTTCAATCAGAAGTAGATCTCACATGCTGCAACTAAGACCCAGCACAGTCAAATAAATAAAAATAAATATTTAAAAAGAAGTGGGAATTTGAGAATAAGGCTCAAAGGGTCATAATTCTACTCTTCTATTTAATTTTTTTAAAGAGATATATGGGTTGGTCTTATAAAAAATGAAAAGAAAAACCTATCACATTGGTGGTTTGAGAACCTGAATAATAGTCACATAGCAATATTTCTCTCTCTCTTCTCCCCATATTCTAAGAACTCTGCTTCCATGTAAAGAGTTCTTGGAATCTATGTGGTATATCACAAGTGTTCTGTGAGTTTGTTCTCTTGGCTGCCTTGACATTTCTGTTCTTGCTCTTCTCTTTTCAGAGGCAAACTGAAGGCCACACCCCTGCTGGCTGCTGACTCTCACTGATCTCTGCTCCCAAGCTGCCAATACCTGGTGTCAAATTGTTGATGTTTGTGCTACTTCTTGTCACTGCTGAAGCTGCTGGCTCCAAGGCTGTCAATATTTTACACTCTACTGCCCCCACACACTTGTGTTTCCCTAAATGGAAGAATGTTCTCTCAGTTTGCAAAATCAAGGAACAATATTCTCTCCTGAGTATTTGCTTTTATTTTTTTATGAATACTATGAGCATGCCACGGACTTTTCTTTTGGTGGACTGGCTTCTAGAGAAGCTCTTAGCTAAATCTACTTGTAATTCCAGAGGTGGAGAGGATCTTATGGCTTTTATGTTTGTGTATTACTTTTAAGCGACTTTTAGACTTAATTTTATGTTTTCACTTGTCTTTTCTTCACTCAATACTGTATTTATTTTGGTAAGGTGACTAAACTTTTTTTTGGAAATGGGAAAATATAAATAACTGAATAAAAATGACGAAAAAATTTTAGATTAAAAAAATTTCCCCTTATTAAAATCCCTTTATCTTAGGAATCAGAACTGAATTCATGGTTGCTGTCTTGATCACTATAGCTTTATACAAATCTTAAGACTAGATACTACGTTTCCTTCAAATTCTTCTGTTTCAAAATTGTCTTAGTCATTTTAGTTCCTTTGTCTTTCCAATAAATTTTAGAATAGGCTTGTTTATATTTATAAAAACTTCTGCTTTTTAAAAAATTTTTAAGAATTTTTAAAACATTTTTCAGTTCAATTCAGTTGCTCAGTCGTATCCGACTCCTTGCGACCCCATGAACGGCAGCATGCCAGGCCTCCCTGTCCATCACCAACTCCTGGCTGCTGCTAAGTCGCTTCAGTCGTGTCTGACTCTGTGTGACCCCATAGATGGCAGCCCATCAGGCTCCACCATCCCTGGGATTCTCCAGGCAAGAACACTGGAGCAAGTTGCCATTTCCTTCTCAAAAATATGAAGGGAAAACTGAAAGTGAAGTCGCTCAGTAGTGTNTGCTGCAATTCACGGGGTTGCAAAGAGTCAGACACAACTGAGTGACTGAACTGAACTATCTTTCCATAAGATGTTATGAAAAACCTGAATGTACTTTTTGGTCAACCCAATGTATAAGATAGGGAAATCTGGCATGCTTCAGTCCATGGGGTCACAGAGTCGGATACAACTTAGTGGCTAAACAACAACAAATGTATAAGATGCTTAGATGTATAGCTTATGCTTATATATATATTAGCAACTTATATATATCGTAACCATCTGAGAAATATAGGCATAGGAAAATTCTCCAAGCACATGAACTTAAAAAAACATAATGGAGAACTGAAACTGGAGAAACAGTTTTATAAACATACACTGACTGGATTTACCAAAGGGATTAAGTGAAAAAAGGGTAAGACCATAAAGTCAGAACCTCAAGTTAGGTGGGAAGAGTATGTATGGGAGAAAGAATGGAACTACCCCCCCCAAAAAGTGGAAGAAAAGGGAACTAGCAGAGACAGCCTGAAAGAGCCTATACTCAAGAAGAAGTAGGTTACCTTGCAATCAATATAACGAACTGTTACAGTCAAGAAGTTTATGACTGGGGCCTCCCTGGATGGCTCAGTGGATGAGAATCCATCTGCCGCCGCAGCAGATACAGGGTTGATCCCTGGTCTGGGAAGACCCCATGTGGTGTGGAGCACTAAGCCCCTGCCGCAGCTGCTGAGCCTGTGCCCTGCAACAAGAGGAGGCGCTGCAATGAGGAGATCACACACTGCAACCAGGGAGGAGCCCTGCTCGCTGCACCTAGAGGAGAGCATACGAGCAGCAATGACTCTGTACTTATATTCCATAGCTGCAGAACAGTTTAAGTGTTATCACACTTTACGGATTTCAACATACTCCACACTTCAAGCCACAGTGNCTGCAACCAGGGAGGAGCCCTGCTCGCTGCACCTAGAGGAGAGCATACGAGCAGCAATGACTCTGTACTTATATTCCATAGCTGCAGAACAGTTTAAGTGTTATCACACTTTACGGATTTCAACATACTCCACACTTCAAGCCACAGTGTGGCATGTGGGAGACTACTTCGGTTGGGGAGGGGATCAAAATGGGTCAGTTCCCAGCTCTGCCATTTATCTGAAAACGCTGAAGCTCCTGGAAGTAACAACTTCAATGTCCTCATTTAAAAATGGTAGTAATATTTAAAAGGACTGTTATGAGGAGTAAAAGAGATAAAATAGGTGAGAGGACCTGGCTAAAGGAAGGAAGTTCGTTTATTTCCCTCTCATCTGAGTAAAGTTACCTTCAGAAACAACCACCACCACCACAAAACCTCCTAGAGCTGAGGTCCCAGCATCTCATTTCCATTTTAATCAAGTTTTCCCTCCTTCTGCTGAATCAAGGCAAAACTGATGAACAAAGAGGAACATATTACTAGGAATTAAATATTCAGGAATTATAACTTGAGTAAGAATGTCACGTATAAAACTGGAGCCTTAAATCTTCACTGGGAAGACAAGAAACTATGATGATATAAAGTATGTTGTTAACAAGACATCTATTGATTTTCTCTCCCATGAAGGGCTTCTCTTCTAAGTGGAATCCAATCTTAACCCACTACCCCAGCTGACACAAGATTCTAGAAAATTCTATCACCAAATACACAGGGTTTCAGTGGACGACAGGAAATGCATTGAGGCTTGGCAACTGACAGAAATCTTCTTCTGAATGATCAATAAACAACAGTCTATAAAAATACTATGTGAGTTTCTAGC
Organism: Neotragus pygmaeus; assembly: GCA_006410875.1. Lineage (NCBI taxonomy): Eukaryota > Metazoa > Chordata > Mammalia > Artiodactyla > Bovidae > Neotragus > Neotragus pygmaeus. The sequence goes on along the minus strand of SJYV01045960.1, from coordinate 3,304,811 downwards.
AAAGCTTATTCATCTACATATTAGAAAATATGAGTTAATGTTTGCAAATATAATTCATTATGAAACACATAAAATCATGCCTCAAAAAACAGATAGAAAAATATAAACTCCCTCATCTCCAGAACTTTGTTTTCAAAAGTTTATATATAATAATTTTATGAATTCTGTAGGAGTTTTAATTTTTTTCTCTGCTGAAACTGACACAAATATTCATTTAGAAAATATTCATTCCCATCAGCTCCTAATGAATTACATATAATCTGTGAATATTAAACTTGACTAATTTTGAAATAATTAGAGCTCTTCTGAAAAGAGAATTTCAATATCACTTCTATACTATTAACAGATTGACTCAATTCCAGAAAAATGCCACTGAAATAACATGAAAAACATTTTTAATAACAAAAATCAACCTCCTGAGGAAATAAACTGGATGCAAAGAATTTAACAGCAGACTTATCTGGAAGATTATAGATCTAACATTCTTATACTCTTCCTTAAGCCAAACTCAGACATCTGGCATACTAGTCTATTTTTCATTGGGCCATTTTACCTCTTTCAAAAAGGATGTTTATGACTTACTAATAAATGTCCTAGCTTTATACAGAAGTTGACTGAAGTGAGAATATTTTCAGATATTTGCAATCCATAATGTAAAATAGATTAATAAAATTTAGATATAATATCTTTATGCTTTCCTAAGATATATCTAATCAAAAATAATATAGAATAAAATTTCCTACAGTATCTAGCACAGAATAATCGCTGAAAGCTTTGTCTACATGAATATTAACTTAAGGTTCCAGTTTTATACATGCCATTCTTGCTTAAGTTATCATTTCTTACAAATTTCACTAAGAGCTTATTCAACATCAGGCATTTTGCTCTATTCTGTGCTTTGGGTTTAATTGAGCTAAAATTGACTGCTCAGTTCAGTTTAGTTGCTCAGTCATGTCTGACTCTTTGCGATGCCATGAACCACAGCACGCCACGCCTCCCTGTCCATCAACTCCCGGAGTTCACCCAGACTCATGTCCATTGAGTCAGTGATGCCATCCAGCCATTTCATCCTCTGTCGTCCCTTTCTCCTCCTGCCCCCAATCCCTTGCAGCATCAGAGTCTTTTCCAATGAGTNTGCACAGGCCATTCCTTGGTCCTGACTGTTGCCTATTCCCAAGCTGAAGGCCAGAAACACACTTAACTATCAATGGGGCACGCTAACATGCCATAGAGTTGGTTGGATAGCATCACTGACTCGATGGACATGAGTTTGAGAAACCTCTGGGAGATAGTGAAGAGCAGAAGATTGGTGTGCTGCAGTCCACAGGTTCACAAAGAGTGGGACATGACTCAGTGACTGAACAACAGCGGAGAGGAAGAGTGCTCTGAAAGCTGTCATACTGAGTCATGTTTTTCTGTAAGCAAGGAATACAAATTAGAACCAGCCAAAGGAAGAGACACATAGAGCTCAGTATGGGAGAGTTCCAAATGCAAATCTTCCACCGTCCTCAGGATGTGTTACCCTCCAGACACTGAAGTGTGATAGTTCTCAAAAAGTATTGCCAAACACAGAAGCTCACCTGAGCTTTGGTGCCCAGAATTTTTATTGGAGCTTCATTGCAGAGATTTGATTGATTGAATTATTGCACATGTGATTGAATTCAATCTCCAGTTTCCCCTCCCTTCCTTGGAAGTCAGGTTGATACCAGATGTCCCTAAGTCCCAGGCTTCTAACTACATAATTGGCCTATTGCCCTGGTCAGCCCCCACCTGGAATCATCTTGTTAGCTTAAGCTACCCAGGAGCCCACCAGGGGTCACCTTGTTAGCATAAATGTTCAGTGTGGTTCAAGGGGCCCACCATGAATAACAAAGACACTTTGCCACTTGGAAAATTCCAGGAATGTAAAGGTTATCTCCCGGAGTTAGGATTAAAGACAAACCGTTCTTTGGAGGTCAAATATTTTACTACCCAGTAGGAGAAGGCAAGGGCAACCCACTCCAGTACTCTTGCCTGGAAAATCCTATGGGCAGAGGAGCTTGGTGGGCCGCCGTCTATGGGGTCACACAGAATCGGACACGACTGAAGCGACTTAGCNGGTCAAATATTTTACTACCCAGTAGGAGAAGGCAAGGGCAACCCACTCCAGTACTCTTGCCTGGAAAATCCTATGGGCAGAGGAGCTTGGTGGGCCGCCGTCTATGGGGTCACACAGAATCGGACACGACTGAAGCGACTTAGCAGCAGCAGTATGAGCTGAAACTCCAGTACTTTAGCCACCTGATACGAAGAACTGACTCATTTGAAAACACAGTGATGCTGCGAACGATTGAAGGCAGGAGGAGAAGGGGACGACAGAGGATGAGATGGTTGGATGGCATCACCAATGCGATGGGCACGAGTTTGAGTAAGCTCTGGGAGTTGGTGACGGGCAGGGAGGCCTGGTGTACTGTAGTCTATGGGGTCACAAACAGTTGGACACAACTGAGCAACTGAACTGAACTGAGTATAAGGATTAAATAATAATTACATGTAAAGCTCTTAAAATATGACCTGGAACATAGTAAGTTCTCAATAACTATTAGTTACTACTATTACTATTGTTATTAATCTTTGCCCCCTTTTGTTTTCAAGCCTTGTTTGAGCCTTGTTACTATTTTAATTTTGTCTATCTAACAGCCTTTGCTTTCTTAGTTTCCCTTCCTCTCCCACCTCACATAGAAAGAAATTGCTTGCCTGAGAGAGGAAAAGAAAGAGTAGAAATAAGCGAATGTCTTTCTCCCTCTTGCCAACAACCCTGCCTCTTCCATTCTCCCCCTTTTGTAACAGCTCTTTCCTTCACTCCTAAATTGGAAGATCTTGACACTGTGAGCCCAAATTCTAGCATAACAATATGCTGGTAGTGGGTCTCCACTTTAAACAAGCTCCATCCTGTCTCCATAACTCCCACATTATCTGCTTCATCTACCTGTTTGAACCCTCTCGGGTCTGATTTTGCAATCATAAGTTTAGAGATTATTACCAATGTTCTCTCAACATCTTACCAATAAACAGAACACAGGAAACATTAACAAGTTTAGCAAAATTATCTTGCTAAAACGCAGGCACGCAAAATTATGTATGAAGAGCAAAGTTTTAATGGTGTAAGGTCATGTTAACTTTTTGAATAAACTGATCTCTAGCGTGCATGCTCAGTCATGTTCAACTCTTTTTGACTCTGGACTGTAGCCCTCCAGGCTCCTCTGTTCATGGAATTTTCCAGACAAGAATACTGGAGTGGGTTGCTACTTCCTCCTCCAGGGTATCTTTCCTACCCAGGAATTGAACTCAAGTGTCTGCATCACAGAGCAGATCCTTGACCGCTGAGCCACCTGGAAGCCCAAACTGATCTTATCCCCTGCCATTGCACTTGAGAAATGGGGCTTCCATTTTTTAACTTCTGTTGCCAACAAAAGGCCTTCATTAAAAAAGTGAAGGTCCTGATACAGAAATCGTGTGTGACACAAACCAGATGCATAAGATTTACTTTATCGCTAGTTCACTTATCAAATGTTTTTTTTCTGAGGGACTGGAACTTCTAGTACATAATTCGTCTTGGTTTAAAAAAAATCAGAATTCTGAAATAAAAATGAATCCAAGTTGAAATAGAAAATAGTTGGTTTTGATTGTTTAAACAATCATTTCAAGGGTTCTTAAGTGACATTAGCGATCATTCAATCCAATCCCTTCCTTTTAATAGAAGGCAACTACCCAAGAATAAACAAAATTCCATGCTGTGTTTTATGTTTTGAAGCTGTCAGAACCTCTTTAAGAAATTAACCACTGCAGGGGGCAGACAGCAGAATATCTGCTTCTTCAAACACTGGAAATTACACCATGATTTTCCTATTGCTTTGGGAACAACTCTTACTTGAAAATATTTCAAGGAGTTCATTTTAAGTTCAATCACATCTAAAGTGATGTAATTTATTATAATGTATTAGTCAGAGTATCCATGTGCTCCCATGCATTTCCCAGCTCCCAGGTGTTAAGTGGGTCTATGTGACTAGTTGTGACAAATGAGATGTGAAGAGAAGTGATGTGTGTCACTTCTGGGACAAAGCATAGAGAAGAGACCGCTTGTTAGTTCCTGATGCCTCTCTCTTTTCCTACCACCCCAGCAGCAGAAGCCAGAGGTTGAAATGGTGTAACCAAAAACAGGGGAGATAGCCTGGGTGTCAGGCATGCTTGGAAGGGAGGTGTCCCGAAGAGCCATGGTACCTATGACTAACTTCATGTGAGGGAAAAATAAACTGTAATGGGCTAAACCAAGGGAAGTTTGAAAGTGAAATTCACTTGGTCATGTCTGGTTCTTTGCGATCCCATGAACTATATGGTTCATGGAATTCTCCAGGCCAGAATATTGGAGAGGGTAGCCTTTCCCTTCCCCAGGGGACCTTCCCAACCCAGGGTTTGAACCCATGTCTCCCTCATGGCAGGCGGATTCTTTACCAGCTGAGCCACAAAGGAAGCCTGAGAATACTGGAGTGGGTAGCCTATCCCTTCTCCAGCGGATCTTCCTGACCCAGGAATTGAACTGGGGTCTCTTGCAGTGCAGGCAGATTCTTTACCAACTGAGCTATCAGGGAAGTCCTGATATGAAAGTTTGGGATTGTTTAATTCTGCAGCATAACTAGTCTATCCTAGTTAATACATTAACAATACCATCTTACATTAGCTACATTTTAAAACTTGCCATTATTATCTAAAACATAATTTATAATCTGTGACATTCATACACATTTGAAAGCATAGTGTTTGTATATATCTCTTGTTTTTAAAAATGATGGCAAGGCGATTCTTATTTTTTCATGTTGAGTAAGAAGAAAGCCCAGTAGAAAAATGTATTATCTATGATCAGTATGAAACATGGTCAAATTTAATGTCATTTAACATCTTGATTAAATCTGAATAATTAGGTAACAAAAAATTTTAAGTTTAGTTTATAAGTTTGCAATTTGTTATCTGTATCAGCACAGATTAAGCCACTTTGGAGAACAGCACAGAAGTTCTTTCAGTACGACATAATATATTTTCCCTTTAACATTTTTCTTTAATTTCCTTAAAGAAATGGAAGGGTTAACTTTAATTTGTTTCCACAAAATTAAGAGCCAAAACTTAGGTAATTTGCTCTAAGCTCCTCTATGTCTATTTTTCCTTAAAAAGTTATAGGATGGTAAGTAGGAGGAGATGAAAAAGTGGATTGTAGGGAATTCCCTGGCAGTCCAGTGGTTAAGACTTGGTGCTTTCATTGCCAGGATCTGGGTTCAATCTCTGGTTGGAGAACTAAGATCCCACAAGCCACACAGCACAGCCAAAAAAGGGAAAAAAAAAAAAGTCAACAGAAGACTTCTTCCAGGAATGATGAGTTAAGTAATTTAGATAAATCCTCCCATTGAAGACAGCTGGAATGCAGAACAAGATATAACATGATCTTTCTAGAAATAGTAAACTAACAAATAGTGAGGAATTCCTAGGGTAAGGTCCTGGAGAAGATGAAAATCTAGAGAAGTGCCTGGAAGTGGTGCCACTTTGTTCTGAGGATGTTTAGTAATTCAGAGCAGGAGTTGAGTGGCTTAAGTGCCTTTGGGGCTAGAGTGACAAATGTTGTGGTCCATGGCCCACTGGAGATAAGTGCCTTCCACCTTAAGTTGAGACGAAAAGGACAGACACTAGGAATAAGGGTGAACTGTACTGTCATCTGCTTTTGACTCATCTATATAGCCCAGAAAATGTCAAGCTGTGAAACTGGATTAGGGTAATCTTAGATTGTTGGTACCTCCAACTGCCTGGCAGAAGCAATGAAAATTCTCTTTGGAGAAAGAGAATATCATCAGAGGCCTCAAATTATTTTTACAAATAATTAAAATTGTCAGGACATTGTAAAAAAAAGAATCAGGTATACAAGATGAAAAACACCATGAACAAGAAGGCTACACTAGACTACAAAAACAGATTCTCAGGGATTCCAGATNGAATATCATCAGAGGCCTCAAATTATTTTTACAAATAATTAAAATTGTCAGGACATTGTAAAAAAAAGAATCAGGTATACAAGATGAAAAACACCATGAACAAGAAGGCTACACTAGACTACAAAAACAGATTCTCAGGGATTCCAGATACAGATTGTAAAGCATCTATGTTTATAAAATTCAAGTACATAAAAGGGAAGCTTGAAATTAGCCACTTAGTCCAATGGCTAAGATTCTGTGCTCCTAATGCAGGGGGCCCAGGTTTGATCCTTGGTCAGGGAACTAGATCCTGCCACAACAAAGACTGAAGATCTGATGGGCCACAGCTAAGATCTGGCACAGCCAAATAAATAAACATATATTTTTAAAAGAGAAGCTTGAATATTTTAGGAGAGAATTGTAAAGTATTTTTATATTTTTTTAAAATGGCACAGAAGATTTTTAAAATAACCAAATAGAATTTCTAATAGTAAAAGGTAGAGTAACCTAAATGAAGCCAATGAATGAATTTAGGACAAATTAGACACATTTAAGAAAGAATCAGTGTATGAATACCAGTTGAAAGAAACCACTCAAAATGAAGCACAAAGAGAGAAAACAAAGCACAAAGAGAAATGGAGCAGAATCAAAAGGTCTAACTTGTTTAACTGGAGTTTTTAAAGAGGTAAAAGGCAATAGTACAGAAGTAACATCTAATGAGATACTAGCTGGGAATCATTCAGCTCTAGTCAACAAACTATAAATTCAAGAAGCTGGTGAATCACAAGAAGACCCGTAAAAAGAAAGCCACACATACACACATCATAGGGAAACCAGGAAAACCAAAGACAAAGAGAACCTGTTAAGAGCAGCCAGAGGCAAAAAGATAGTTTACCACGAAAGAGGGGATAGACCGATGGCTAAATTCTTAGCAGCAATCACTGAAGCCAAGAGATTAAGCAATGATACCTTTAATGTGCTGAACTAAATGGCTGCCAACCCAGAATTATATACCCTGTGAAAATATTCCTAAAATGCTGTGTGAAAATAGCCTCAAGTCAGTAATTAAAACTTTTCCCTGTTGGTCCCTGCTGCAGTACACACCTGTGTCTCCTGCTTTTTTTGTTCTTACCTTCTCTCCAGACTGTAAGCTCTGTGCTTTTTGTTTTTAATTCTGCAAAGAGCCAGGAGAGAGGTAACACTAGGAGTGAGATGAAGTGTAAGAAAGTTCTTACTTGGCTAACATTTTTATAATATGGCTCCACATCCTCTTGGGCTAGTAAATGTTTGAGAACCGGCTCTCCCATGGGCAGTTTCTAGTATTATCCATGAATAGCTAAGGCTTCCCAGGTGGCTCAGGGGTAAGGAATCAGCCTGCCAATGCAGGAGACACAGGAGATGTGGGTTCAATCCCTGGGTCGTGAAGATCTCCTGGAGGAGGAAATGGTCACCCACTCCAGTATTCTTATATGGAAAATCCCATGGGCAGAGGAGCCTTGTGGGTTGCAAAAAGTCAGACACAGCTGAGCACACACACATGCTGATGTGAATATCTATATATTGGGTTGTCTATATTTTTATTATTGTTTTGCAAGAGTTTTTTATACATTTTAGATACAAGCCTCTTTTCCATAATACTTGATGCAAATACAATTTCCCATCCTGTGGCTTACCTTTCCATTCCCTTAATGGCATCTTTTGATAAGTAGGAGTCATTACTTTTAACAAAGCATAATTTATCAATCTTTTCCTCCTGGTGAGTGAATGTTTCCCTTCTGAGAAGAAGTTGCCCCTTTGTCTCTTTTTCATAGCAGTGCCAACTCTTTTCCTCAGTAGTCTAAAATCCAAATTTAACCATGTGATGCTGAACAGAACTTGGTAGCCTAACCAACAGCCATTTCCCATTTTTTTTTCAGCTTATAAAACAGAATTGATAGAAGAACAGATTAGGGGAAAAGTATACCCTAAAACATAGGTTGTTTGGCAAAAAGCACCCCACATTTGACCTGCTGAATCATAATTCTTGGACTCGAACTTGGATGTGTGCGATTTTAAAAAGGTTTCCCCAGATTATTTAGTTATATTTTAATAAAGATTACAAAGAAAAAGAAAAAAAACCCTCAAGTTTCCAGAATCAGATTAAAGGGAGGACAGAATTTTAAGCAGGGGTTGGAAAAGAGACAGTCCAGGGAGGATAAAGATTTAAAAGGACACAAACTTCCAGCTCTAAGATGAGTGAGTTCCAAGGATTTGACATACATCATGGTGACTATAATTAACAGTACTGAATTATACACTTAAAAGTTGTTAAGAGAGTGAATCTTAAATGTCCTCACTATGCACACAAAAAGATGATTATATGAGGGGATAGTGGTGTTAATTAACCTTATTGTGATAATCATTTTGCAATATACACATGTATTAAATCATCACATCATACACCTCAAACTTGCGTGTTATATGTCAATAGTATCCCAATATAAAGCTGGAAAAAATAGTGCAAGGCTTATGCAAAACTAACAAGAAAGATACGGTGTACAAATATACCAAGAAATTCAGATTTTAATTTTGTAGGTGTTCATACAAGAATGAGAACTTCCCTGGTGGCTCAGTGGTGTAAAAACAAAAACAAAAACAAAAACAAACCCCGCCTACTAATGCAGGAGACACAGGTTCAATCCCTGAGTTCAATCCCTGGAGGAGGAAATGGCAACCCACTCCAGTATTCTTGTCTGGGAAATCCCATGAACACAGGAGCCTGGCGGGCTGAAGTCCATGGGGTTGCAAAAGAGTTGGACATGACTTAGTGACTAAACAACAACAAAAAATACTAGAAGGAGGATTCTAAAACTACGTGGAGATTCCTTGCACATTTGCAGAAAAAAAACTATCTAATAAATAAATTATCTAATTTTTTTTTAAAATTAAGAAAAATGTGTTGGATTAATTTTAATCTTCAGTTGTTAGTAAACTAAGAACACTTTTAGTACTCAAATGTGGTATAGAATTTCAGTTACACAATGTTATGGATAGGGAGTCAGAAAGCAAAAAAATGGGTATATATGGGCTTCCATGGTGACTCGGCTGGTAAAGAATCTGCCTGCAATGCAGGAGACCTGGGTTCGATTCCTGGGTTGGTAAGATCCCCTGGAGAGGGGAACGGCTATCTACTCCAGTATTCTGGCATGGGGATTCCATGGACTGTATAGTCCGTGGGGTCGCAAAGAATTGGACACGACTGAGCAACTTTCACTTTCAATTAAATATTTAAGGAGAGAAGATGGTACTAAAATGTTTTGCAGAATCAAACACAAAGATGTTTTTAGTTTTAAGATGTGAGATCCAAGACACATTAAAACCCTTTAATCTTAGAACTGAGAGAAACCTTCAGTTCAATTCAGTTCAGTTGCTCAGTCGTGTCGGAGTCTTTGTGACCTCACGGACTGCAGCACACCAGGCCTCCCTGTCCATCATCAACTCTCGGAATTTACCCAAACTCATGTCCATTGAGTCGGTGATGCCATCCAGCCATCTCATCTTCTGTCGTCCCCTTCTCCTTCTGCCCCTAATCCCTCCCAGCATCAGAGTCTTTTCAAATGAGTCAGCTCTTCGCATCAGGTGGCACAGCTTCAACATCAGTCCTTCCAATGAATATTCAGGACTGATATCCTTTAGGACGGACTGGTTGGATCTCCTTGCAGTCCAAGGGACTCTCAAGAGTCTTCTCCAACACCACAGTTCAAAAGCATCAATTCTTTGGCGCTCAGCCTTCTTCACAGTCCAACTCTCACATCCATACATG
>SJYV01045960.1:3283010-3293668 GCA_006410875.1 Neotragus pygmaeus | reverse complement strand
CATCTAATTGCATTCCATCTGATACTTACATTTCCTTGATGAAGTCCTTCCATTCTGTTTACACGGAAGCTTCTCTGTGGGTGAGGTCTGCTGTTTCCGCATGGCTTTGAGGGAAAGTTCCTCTTTGTCCACTTTCCTCCTCAATGTTGACTGATTGTCCTATTTGACACAGGAGGACAGGTGTCAGATGTGAGGGAATGTCACCTCAGTAATAAATGTATTTAATAGTTCTCCAAAAGAAATGATTAAAAAGGATCTGGCTTGAATTTTATTTTTTGAAGACAACCACTGGATCAAACTTAAATAAATAGGCCAATTTAAGAAATAATGGTTCTTTAAGAATGAAGTTTTGACTTTGCAAGGAAAATTTAGCTGCGTGGTCTTTAGTATGGCAATCCCAAGTCAGAAATTTGAGGAGGAGCCATATTATTTAGGAGTGGCTTTGGCTAGGGAAATAGAATATCCGACTAAAACTGCTCAAACCGCATGACCCATAATATGCCACTTAAGGAAACATGTGAAAGCAGGTGACGACTGGGGTGCTCAACAGCTGGATGACTGGGCGCACAAGGGCTGCTCCCGTGTCCTGCCCGTTCTGGCCACCAGATGGCGCAGCTGCTCTAGACATGGTTTCGTCAGAGTGCCGAGTCCCAAGCAGGAAGGAAGGAGACAAGAAAAGGGCTTTCTCTTTCCCTTAAGTCTCCCTAAGCAGGAAGAAACATTGAGGCTCCCAGCAAACATCTTGAGCCTAAACTTGACCTCATGCCCATCGCTAGACTCACAAAAGGGAAGTGAGAGTGATATGATTTGCTTAGGCCCTGAAACTGGGCACTACCCAATTGCAATAGGGCTTNAGATGGCGCAGCTGCTCTAGACATGGTTTCGTCAGAGTGCCGAGTCCCAAGCAGGAAGGAAGGAGACAAGAAAAGGGCTTTCTCTTTCCCTTAAGTCTCCCTAAGCAGGAAGAAACATTGAGGCTCCCAGCAAACATCTTGAGCCTAAACTTGACCTCATGCCCATCGCTAGACTCACAAAAGGGAAGTGAGAGTGATATGATTTGCTTAGGCCCTGAAACTGGGCACTACCCAATTGCAATAGGGCTTTTGTTTTATGTATGTAGTCTGTTTTTTTTTTAAACAGAAAGAAGTGTTGAGTAGGCTACTAATAGCCTTGCCAGAGGCACTCAGGAGAAATTATACACGCTAAATCCACCAGGTCCTGTGCCAAGGGCAGGACAATGCCTCTTCAGAACTAGTAAAATGTTTTTCTTCTTCTGATAATTATTAATTCTCTGCAGTGACTTAGAAAAATTCTTGGACTACATTTCTTGCCATTAAGTATTTGATGAATATAGAAACTGACTGTAAAACTATTTTTAAAAGTCACTCTGCTTCTAACCCAAACTTCTTACTCTAGCTCTTATCTTAGCATTACATGAGTTATACAAATCACCTCCAATTTACATATTATAGAAGAGCCTTACATGGAAAAGAATAAATCATTTTCAAATTAGACATTCTGTCTAGAGCTGTCAGCAGCTGATTCCCAGCACTGTCTTTTATTTCTGACATGCTTTTAGATGAGAGTAATCTTATACTTGCAGTAATTCTCAGGATAAAATTTTCTTCTCAAAGCTCATTTCATGAAAGTTGGTTTTTTTTTTTTAATTTTGAAGAATAAAGCAATTATTCTTGCTTTTTGAAATTGCACATCAAATCTAAGAACATAAATTATTCTTTCTTTTTGAAATTGCATACCAAGTCCAGAAATATAGACTCTTAAATTTTTAAATATTAATGTCAAGTGATGGATGTAAACATCTCCCATTTTTCACTCTCATTCTCTCAGTGTGCCCCTCTTCCTCAGTAGATCCTCATTTCTACTGGATTTCCATCGCACACCCATTATCTCAGGCCACAGCTGTTGACTCTCAGCTGTTCTCTTCACTGCCCACCACACAGCCAGCCTGCTGCTGGCAACTGGACCCTCGCTTCCATCTGTGGAAATCCCTGCCTCCAGTGTGGTTGCTCAGGCTGGGGCTTCACCCCTGGCTCAGGCACAGAGTTTGTGACCTAAATCAATCCAGATATTGCAATCCCCTGGTCAGCCTGAGGCAGAATCAATGAGAAGTAGTGATATTTCTGCTGAGGCTTCTGGGAGAGATTCATTTTCTGTCCTGCTATATTTTCATGTTTCATGTAAGGCTCAGAGTTGCTGTAGCCATCTTGACATCTTAAGTGGGAACCAGTCTGAGAAAAGAGCTGTGAAAGAGAGAGAGAGAGGCACCCTGGTGATGCTTTTCAGCTTTCAATCCAAGATAGCAGCAGAGCAGCAAGCCCTATTCCTGGACTGTTCAGTTACATAATCAAGTAAGTTCCTGTTTTGTTTCAGCCAGTGTTTGGATCAGATCTCTTCTCACTTGCTGTCAAAAGAGATCTAGCTTGCTATCAAAAGCTGTACAAATGTTCAGAGTCTCTTATGACCAAGAAATATACTCAGATACTGAATGTGTCATAAAAATTAATAGGGAAAATATTTTTAGGAAATAAATGCATTCATAGCTTATCATGTCTAGTATTTTTACTGTCTTTTCTCCAAGTAATAATGTCCACTCATCATATAATACAATATAAGAAAGAGTTTCAATTAGGATTCTCCTTTTCACATCCTTGCTATATTCTAATCATTATTAGGGTGATATGCTCTGGAGACAGGTTCTGAGCATATACATTTGTTTCTTCTTTAAATTCTTTCTCATTATTTTGGAAGATATTTAGAAATGTTGATAAACTGCTGGTAAAAGAAGTGGTGGTATAGTGCTGCGCTTGAATTTCCCTGGCTGTTTCTTTTGCTCAGACAGCACTGTCCTGGGAAACAGCTCAGCGGGCTGACCCGGCTGTGTGACCATTGTGCTTGGCTGAGAACTATTTGTGCCTGGAGATGGAGATTAGTGTGAAGAAGCTGTTCACTTTGGAAAAGCTTCATTCCTAAATCAGTGCCTCTAGGCTTCCCCATGGTGACCTTTGCGCTCTCCACTCTAGATGCCAGGCATCCCTGTCAAAGGGTGAGAAACCTTTTGTGATCGGCCACGATGATTGTACCCTGGAGAAGGAAATGACAGCCCACTCCAGCATCCTTGCCTGGAGAATCCCATGGACAGAGGAGCCTGGCCGGCTACAGTCCATGGAGTTGCAAAGAGTCGGACACGACGATTGTGAAGACAGTGGCCAGTCGGTTTGTCACCCTGGAGCGTTCCTGAGAAACAGACCCGGTTCATTTTCTTGCATGAATGGAATAGTAAGGCAGATTCTGTTTCATTACAGTAGGGAAGGACACAGTGATTGTGCTAGAAGAAGCTTATCTTCATCATGAGCTGCTCTGTCATATTATCCCGCAGCTATAATGGTAATACTACTCCAGGGAAACCGAGAGTTTATGTTAATAGGTAATTCTTTCACATGGCTCAACATTCAAAGAGCACAAACAAACATTTGTGAAAACTTTTCCTTTCTACCTCTGTTCCCCGGATGCCCAGCTCTCTTTCCTAGAGGCAACCATTTTATGGTTTTAGATCCATCTTCTCAGAGTAACTTATACATATTTAAATGAATGCGCATGAATATTGTCTTCCCCATTTTATCTCAACCATCGTGTACGTACTACTGCATCTTGCTTTTTTCACTTAATGTATCTCGGATCCAGGCTTCCCCCGGTGGCTCAGAGATAAACAATCCACCTGCAAATATAGGAGATCTGGGTCTGATCCCTGGGTCAGGAAGATGTCATGGAGAAAGAAATGGCAGCCCACTCCAGTATTCTTGCCTGGGAAATCCCACGCACAGAGGAGTCCGAAAGGCTACAGTCCATGGGATGGCAAAAGAGTTGGACATGACTTAGCAATTAAACAACATTTTGAATCTATTTCTATTTTAGTACGTAAGGGGTTTCCTCAATCTTTTTTTTATAGTCTCTAAATGTTCCACAATTTCATAATACCAAGATTTCACAAGGTCCTATTGGTGGTCATTTAGGTTATTTCCAATCTTTGGCTCTCACAAACAATGCTGTAGGAAACCACCTTGAATAAGCTTCAATCTGCATGTGAACAACTGTATCTTTGGAATAAATTTATAGAAGTGGAGTTGTAGGTTGAGGGTATGTATGTTTGTATTTTCCCCTACGTATTACAGTTTTATTATACTTGAAAAAGTAATACATGCATATGTTTAAAAAGAACAAAATTAAGTTGTATGAAAGTACATACAGGAGAAAATATTTCCCTTTGGTCTCTTGGCTTCTAGGTCCCTCCCCAGAGGTAGCCACTGTTTGTGTGTACACTTCTGGAGATTATATGCATAAGCAAACCTGCGTATGTGAACAAGTATATGTCATTTGTCTGCTTGAAAGGAACATCTGACTCACACCATTCTGCGTTCTGCTTTTTTTCACTTGCTGTTTAATTGCTAAGCTGTGTGTGTATGTGTGTATGGCGGGGGATGGGGGGTCATTGCGACCCCCTGGATTGCAGCACACTAGGCTTCCCTGTCCTTCACCATCATTTTTCACTTAATATATATATAAATGTATTGTCTAATCGTTGATATAGAACAATCTCATTCTCTTTAAAGGCAATATAGACTTTCTTCTTTTTTTTTTTTTTAATTTTATTTATTTATTTGGCTGCCCTGGGTCTTAGTTGTAGCATGTGGGATCTAGCTCCCTGACCAGGGACCGAACCTGGGCCGCCTGCACTGGGAGCTCAGAGTCTTAGCCACTGGACCACCAGGGAAGTCCCAGTATAGACTTTCCTATGAGGAAACTTGACATTAACTTTTTTGTGAAAAAAATTTAGGTATAATTTATATACAGCAGATTTTACCCTTTTTAATATACAGTTCTGCAGGTCTTGACTTCCCTTGTCATTTTGATAGATATTGCTAAATAGCCCTCGTAGAAAGTTGTACAGGTGTATGTGTCTGCTTTTCAACAACCTTGTCAGTTCAGTTCAGTCACTCAGTTGTGTCCGACTCTTTGCAACACCATGAACTGCCGCATGCCAGGCCTCCCTGTCCATCACCAACTCTCGGAGTCCACTCAAACCCATGTCCATTGAGTCAGTGACACCATCCAACCATCTCATCCTCTGTCATCCCCTTCTCCTTCTGCCTTCAATCTTTCCCAGCATCAGGGTCTTTTCAATTGTGTCAGCTCTTCGCATCAGGTGGCCAAAGTATTGGAGTTTCAGCTTCAACATCAGTCCTTCCAATGAACACCCAGGACTGATCTCCTTTAGGATGGACTGGTTGGATCTCCTTGCAGTCCAAGGGACTCTCAAAAGTCTTCTCCAACACCACAGTTCAAAAACATCAATTTTTCTGCACTCAGCTTTCTTTATAGTCCAACTCTCACATCCATACATGACCACTGGAAAAACCATAGCCTTGACTAGGCAACCTTTGTTGGCAAAGTAATGTCTCTGCTTTTTAATATGCTGTCTAGATTGGTCATAACTTTCCTTCCAAGGAGTAAGCGTCCTGTCAGTTCAGATGTCATCAAACTTTTTGGTCTTTATCAATATGTAGATGAAAGTGATAATTGTATTACCATTTAAAATTTTATTTCCCTTCTTATGATGAAGCTGCGCACCTTTTATCATTTGTATAAGATCCATATAGATGTTCTTTTCTGGGAACGATCCATATCTTTTCTTTTTGGCCCATTTTTCTACTGTGGGTTGGTCTTCTTATTCACATCAAGTAGGGACTCATGCTGCTGCTGCTGCTGCTGCTAAGTTGCTTCAGTTGTGTCCAACTCTGTGCAACCCCATAGATGGCAGCCCACCAGGTTCCGCCGTCCCTGGAATTCTCCAGGCAAGAACACTGGAGTGGGTTGCCATTTCCTTCTCCAATGCATGAAAATGAAAAGTGAAAGTGAAAAGTGAAAGTGAAGTCGCTCAGATGTGTCCGACTCTTCACGACCCCATGGACTGCAGTCTACCAGGCTCCTCCATCCATGGGATTTTCCAGACAAGAGTACTGGAGTGGGTTGCCATTGCCTTCTCTGGTAGGGACTCATGATATTTTGGAAATCAGTCCTTGACTAGTATATAAATTACGAAAATTTGGGAAACTTGCTGTTCGCAGAAACATCAGTACAAACCACACCCCCCACAAACACTTAAACCTTTGTCAACCATTGGGAGAATACTGCATATATAAAATTCCACTCTAGGAGAACTAAACTTCCAAAATTAGGTTTTGGCTTAGAAGACTGTCATGCTTTGCAAAAGAATCAGAGGTATATTGTCTGGAAACAAAAATAAAATGCACATGTCTGTGCAATTAACTGTGTAGTCTTTGAATAACCTCCAAGGATTAAATGTTTTATTATCTGTAATATAACTGACCTGGGTCTTTCTCATTAATACATGAGAATATCCATCAGTTCATTTCAAGCACATGGCAAGATATAAAGTCATCTTCGGGTGCTTCCTGCATATCTGTCCAAGACAATTACATCATATTAAAACGAAGAATAAGTTCACAGTTTCAGTGATCTGATCTCCAGAGTGCACACATAATATTCAAGAGATCTTTATATCGCTGGATGTAATGGAGAAGAGATGAGGTGTAAGAAAATTAAAAATTATTTTATTTTCTCATGATATGAAGAAATAAAATGTGTTATTTGGCTCCCAACACAGTAGAAGACAGCTTGTGAACCAAAAATGGGGGTGCAGAAAACTTTACTTGATTTATTTGGATAAATAAATTTGTAGAACATTTAAGAGAGAAACTCCAGGAAGAGGGAGGTGGAAATAGAGAAGAGTAACTCAATGTGTGTGTGTGTGTGTGAACCACTCAGTTATGTCCAACTCTTTGCGACCTTATGGACTGTAGCCCATATGCGTGTCTGTCCATAGAATTCTCTAGGCAAGAATACTAGAGTGGGTAGCCATTCCCTTCTCCAGGGGTTCTTCTCTACCTAGGGATTGAACCCGGGTCTCCTGCATTGCAGGCAGATTCTTTATTGTCTGAGCCACCAAGGAAGCCCCAGGTGACTCAATATCCTTTCTTATATGTGGAATGATAGACGTAAAGATATAATTAAGTCATCCATTATGAGCTTGAACCAAGTGAGCTGTGGTCACTGCCTTTGATTTTAATTTGTATGTTGATATTAAACATTTTGCAAACTCTGTCATTATAACAATTTTTTTCAAAATGGATAATTGGTAGAAGTCATACACATAGCAGCCTTTTAATTCTTTCTCGATGTCTACACACATCTCCACTGCCATCTATATTTAATGTTATTTAATAGTTCTCTCTAATCATTTATGATACAATCTATTCATTCATAATTAGAAGGAAAAATTCACATACTAAATCTGGGTCTTTGAATATACCCGTGTTAACCAATCCTTTTGTGTAACCAGCTCATCAAACGAGCGGGACTTGAGCTTTGCGGCCACAGAAGCAGCTTATTGTTATCTCCTGCTCTCCTTTTAAAGCTCTTTGCGGGAGGGAAGCACTTGCCTTCCCTGTCAGGTGGAGATTCCAGCACTTCCATCACATTTCTGCTCCTTCTCAGGTAATAAAAATCTTTATGGTGGCTTTAAGTCCCAAACACAACCTCAACCTAGTAATTAAAGCTTATCCCTTCCTTCAGCTGCGGCGGTTGCAGGTGAAAATCTTTGACCAGGAAGTGTCAGAGGGGGAAATAGCTTCTCTTTGCTCTCTGTGGCCCTCACCGACCCCTGCCAGCTGGCTGCTGCCTCTGAGGAGCCATGAGCGGACGTGGGAGCACAGAGAGAAGTGACCAGTGGGAAAGTCTCTACTGGCGGGCGCTGCCTGGCTTCCCCTCTCCGGCCCAGTGGCGTCCACTCTTCTGGGCAGTTTTCTAGGCCCTTCGTGCATCTCTGCTCCTGGGCCTTCACCATCCTGGGACCTGAGAAACGCCCCTGCTTCTGGTTGGCCGCACCTGTGCCCTTCTGGGTGCCAGTCCTGCCAGTCTGCTTTCTGCCTGTGTCCTCTCAGCCCACAAAGCTGTCCTTGAGGGGAGGAGCCACTTAAAATTACCTCAGGGCAGCAGGAGAGGTCCGACTCACGCTCTGGCCACGGGGAGGCGGGTAGCACCTGTCTCCCCTCTAGCTTTCTCCGTCACAGGTCCCTGTAACCAACCCTGCTCGGAGAGCATAGTGGGCCTCCAGGGCCTCGGCTGTAGCTCCCTTCCCTTTGAGGAGAAAGTTCCAAAGCTCCCTCCAGAGAAGCCCTCCTCACAGAGTTCTCCCTTTCTCCCCTCCCAGCCTGCTCGGGCCTCAGCGTGGGCTCCTTGCCTAACCTGTTCTTGGCACCTGCTTTGAAATGCCCACAGGGCCTCACACCTCACTTTGGAATCTGAAATCTCTCGAAACTGGGTGCCTCAGTCCAACCTCCCAGGTACACATCTTGTCGTGTTCGTTTTCTCTTTTTCCTCCAAAGGGAATTCCTTTCACTTACAGGGTGATTGCTAGGGAAACTTTCTCCCTGCCAGAGGGCATCACTCAAAATGGTGAGGTGGCCTTTATTCTCTCTTGTCCCCGGGAGGCCTCTCAGCTTTCTTTCTTTACCCAGGTCACCTGTTTTTGATTAAATGACATATGCACACGGGTCTAAAATTCAAAAGGCACAAAAGGGAAGAGCAAGAAAAGCAGGTTTCTCGACAACGCTGATCTCTTGGATTCCTGGTCCCTCTCTCCAAAAAGTGACAACTATTTAGAGATCTGGAGTATATTTCCGGAGGTATCTATAGAGATACAAGTGTACGTGTCTATGAGACCTTTGTTTTTTAAGGCAGCATGTAACACACCTTCCTGTACTGTGCTCTTTCTACTTGATGTATATCGTGGACTAGGTCTTTCCATGTATGATGCTACTCTTTTCTTTGTCATGTCTACATTAAATCGGAAATTAGTGTAACATAATTCACTTACCAGTTCCATATATATAAAGATTCAGGTTTATCTTTGTTGACTGATTGAAATAACCTATTTACATAAGGATTTGAGCATGGGCTGTGGAACCAGGCTGTCAGTGTGTAGGTCTCAGCACAACCACTTGCTGTGTAGGCCAGGGCATGCTACTTAACCTCTCTGTGCCTCCATTGCTGTTTTAGTTTCTCTAAAACAGAAGTAAGAATGTTTTCTTCTCAGAGTTGTGACGATTAAATGAGTCGGAGTATGTAAAGAGCTTATAACCATGCTTAGTACACATTAAGCACTTGATAATGCTGCTGCTGCTGCTGCTAAGTCGCTTCAGTCGTGTCCAGCTCTGTGCGACCCCATAGACGGCAGCCCACCAGGCTCCCCTGTCCCTGGGACTCTCCAGGCAAGAACACTGGAGTGGGTTGCCATTTCCATCTCCAATGCATGAAAGTGAAAAGTGAAAGTGAAGTCACTCAGTCATGTCAGACTCTTTGCGACCCCCAAGGACTGCAGCCTACCAGGCTCCCCCGCCCATGGGATTTTCCAGGCAAGAGCACTGGAGTGGGGTGCCATTGCCTTCTCCAAGCACTTGATATACGTTACTGTCTGGATACGTTAGTCCTGGATAAAGGTGCCCTGTGCCCTCCTGGCTGTCCCTAAGCCTGGTCTCAATTTGCAGAGGGAGGGAGCTATTGTTTCTCTCTCATGGTGTTGGTGGAAGGGATTGTACTGTAGAGATGCTGTTGGGTACGTGCTGATCTCAAGGGTGCCTGGGTGCCCTTTGCTGCTTTGTTTTCACAGCTAAATTCTGGGCTCCAGGACTTGTGGCCTCGCCTCTCAGCTAGGTGAGGCCTGATGGCACTTCCTGGGCCATTCACCTCTCCTTCTGGCCCTATAACCCACGTGAGGTCTGGCTGCTTCTCCAGATTAGCCCAGTCCAGGCAATTTTCTCTGTATTCTCTCAATGCAGAGCCATGGGTTTCTCACTTTGGCTGTCCCCTCTGACAAGCTTCATTCTCAACTTTTGTCAGTTGTCTTCAGTAATTTTCTGAACAAGAGTCTTCTTTCTCATCCTTTGCGTTATGCTCTGATCTAATGCTATGCTCCAAATTCTCCATCCTCTCTTGTTTGGCTGAAAGTTGTCCTGTAGGACTTTCCAAAAGGAACAATGGGTCACCCTTGAACAACATGGGTTCTCACTGTGAGAGTCCACTTATATGTGGATTTTTTTCAATAAATATGTTGGAAAATCTTTTGGAGATTTATGACAAAATTAAAAAAAAACTCACAGATGGACTAAGTGGTCTAGGAATAGTAAAAAAAAAATTAAGTTAGGATTGCCATGAATGAATAGCATATATGTAGATACTAGTCCATTTCATCATTCCCTATCCTAAAATATTAAAAAATCTATTATAAAAGTTCAGTTCAGTTGCTCAGTCGTGTCCGACTCTTTGCGACCCCATGAATCACAGCACACCAGGCCTCCCTGTCCATCACCAACTCCCAGAGTTCACTCAAACACACATCTATTGAGTCGGTGATGCCATCCAGCCATCTCATCCTCTGTCGTCCCCTTCTTCTCCTGCCCCCAATCCCTCCCAGCATCAGAGTCTTTTCCAATGAGTCAACTCTTCTCATGAGGTGGCCGAAGTACTGGAGTTTCAGCTTTAGCATCATTCCTTCCAAAGAA